>OY977958.1:3920000-4372500 GCA_963854355.1 Epinotia brunnichana | reverse complement strand
CGTGCGTGCGTGCGTGCGTGCGTGCGTGCGTGCGTGCGTGCGTGCGTGCGTGCGTGCGTGCGTGCGTGCGTGCGTGCGTGCGTGCGTGCGTGCGTGCGTGCGTGCGTGCGTGCGTGCGTGCGTGCGTGCGTGCGTGCGTGCGTGCGTGCGTGCGTGCGTGCGTGCGTGCGTGCGTGCGTGCGTGCGTGCGTGCGTGCGTGCGTGCGTGCGTGCGTGCGTGCGTGCGTGCGTGCGTGCGTGCGTGCGTGCGTGCGTGCGTGCGTGCGTGCGTGCGTGCGTGCGTGCGTGCGTGCGTGCGTGCGTGCGTGCGTGCGTGCGTGCGTGCGTGCGTGCGTGCGTGCGTGCGTGCGTGCGTGCGTGCGTGCGTGCGTGCGTGCGTGCGTGCGTGCGTGCGTGCGTGCGTGCGTGCGTGCGTGCGTGCGTGCGTGCGTGCGTGCGTGCGTGCGTGCGTGCGTGCGTGCGTGCGTGCGTGCGTGCGTGCGTGCGTGCGTGCGTGCGTGCGTGCGTGCGTGCGTGCGTGCGTGCGTGCGTGCGTGCGTGCGTGCGTGCGTGCGTGCGTGCGTGCGTGCGTGCGTGCGTGCGTGCGTGCGTGCGTGCGTGCGTGCGTGCGTGCGTGCGTGCGTGCGTGCGTGCGTGCGTGCGTGCGTGCGTGCGTGCGTGCGTGCGTGCGTGCGTGCGTGCGTGCGTGCGTGCGTGCGTGCGTGCGTGCGTGCGTGCGTGCGTGCGTGCGTGCGTGCGTGCGTGCGTGCGTGCGTGCGTGCGTGCGTGCGTGCGTGCGTGCGTGCGTGCGTGCGTGCGTGCGTGCGTGCGTGCGTGCGTGTGTGTGTGTGTGTGTGCGTGTGTGTGTGCGTGTGTGTGTGTGTGTGTGTGTGTGTGTGTGTGTGTGTTTTAATTAATTTTATAGGGTGTAAGGGTGTAAGATATTCATCAGGCCAAGAGTTTCATTGATAAATATTAGAGAGGAGTTACAGTTATCCTCGTAAAGAGGAAGTGAGTGGCCAGGCAAGCGAGGCCGAATGCTGAGTTTCTCGTAGGGATTAAAGGTCCAAAGCGTCTCTCCAGAGCGCGCTCGCTATGGGAGCCCCCACAGACACTCACTATCCCCGGAAGTCTTGCAAGGGAAACCTGAGGGTCAAATCCCGATCTCTCAACATTACCTATATATAGTCTCTATCTTTATAGTCGCCTCAGCGCCTATTTTTCATCCCATATTTTTCACGTTTTATGTATATACAATGTTTAAAGTTTCAATGGGGATGTTTAAACTTTCCAGTCAAGTTTATGCTTACCAATTTTCAAGTCTTTAGCTTATGGATTCAAGGAGTTCCCGTACAAAGTTCAACCCCATTTTTTACCCAATTTGAACCCTAATCTTTATAATTTTTATAGCCTATAGCCTGGCCGAAGATCCATTTAACGTTAAAGTTGCATATTAATCCATTCGATCGTGTTGAAGTGATGTTTGTCTTCACATATAAACAGACAGACAAACAGACAAAAATTCTAAAAACTGTTGAAGTGTGTTCTGTTATCGATTCTAAGAGCCCTTAATTATTTTTTTCTAATATCTTCAATGTACAGACATTCGACCCTCTACAGCTTTATCTATATCTTTATCTATCTATATCTATCTATCTATCTATATCTATATCTATCTATATCTATCTATATATCTTCTTCTATACATCTATCTATATCTTCTATATCTATATCTATACATATTATTAAACGAAGTCGCCGGCCGCGTACGTCTGTGGGTATGTTATTGTCGGGAATAGCCCGCTATAATCCATTATTGTCGGGAATAGCCCGCTATAATCCATTATGTATATGATTTGCTGTTCCTAAATAAACGTGTAAAACTTCTGTCTATTATTTACCTTTTAACGTGTTAGTATCTAAGTCAATCATTCTATAGAATTAAGTTTGTATTTTATTTTCGTCTTTTATTGTTATTATGTACCTAGATAGTAAGATTTATACCAAATAAAGAGATGGTGAGGCCGGTTTCACGGTATTACACACATACACACAAACATGGTAAAAAGCTGCTAAAAGGTGCAAGCCCCGCCCACAACGCGACGGAAAACGTGTCGCGCGGCCGAGCTAGCATCTCTTGCGGGAGCAAAAACGGAATAAGAGGGGCGGTTTTTGCTCTCACAATTCAGTTTTACAACCTTTACACCAACGAGCAACACCTCCACTCACCTTCGCCGACCGCGCCATGTGAACCAGTACCAGTTGTTTCATTTCTTCAAGCTCCTGAGTTAGAAAACCTTAAGCTACAGTCAACAATGGTCCTTCTTCATCGGATTTCTACGAGCCAGCAGCAGCAACAAAAGAAGAAAGAAGCACTCTAAGAAACACAGGCTGGTCAATCTATCATAGGCGAGGCATAGAGTAGCCTTCGGGTGAAAACTCGTCCGGGCTAACCGTCGTTGGCTATCCTCGGTGTAAGAGGCTTCGGCCTCCGGATCCGAGAGGGGAACCGTAACGCGGGGGACGCAGCCTTACGGCAGCGAAACCTGGGCGACTTTCCCACCCTCCCCATGCACGCCCTTGCGGTGTTAAGCGTGTAGTGGGTTTGGGCTGCGGGTCTTCGTGTGCATTCGAGCATTGTACACCGCGCCACGAAAGTGGTTCGTACCTCTCGGCTATCTTGCCGGTACGCGCAGCGAGAAAGTGGGCGACTCCATGCCGTTTCACGGACAGAGACCATACCGTTACAGCCGGCGGTGATTCCAGACCGTTGGTTGGGTACCTACTTACTCGTGGCGCCACTGCCGGAGTAGCGCATTCCTATCCTTTCCTAGCCGGCTCCCCAAGGTAGCAACCCGGCTAGGCCATAGGGCCCGTTACATACGCAACGCACAGGCCTTACAGGGGGCCAGTGCACCGCATAGGAGTGTCTAAGTGCTAAAAGTAGGAAAATGTGTTAAACGTGCGGAATTATCATAAATGAGTGTAAATTCACGGGCTGTTATTTGTGTAATTTCGATATTTTGTTCGCGTTTTTAAGAAGTGTTAATTTTGTTTTGAACCGAGTTTCAATTTTGTTATATCCGTGCGATCGTACTTAGTTTTGATCACTCATTTACCTGTAAAAGTACGTTCACAATAGGTGAAGTAGGCCTCACGTGTGCAAAATGAGTGTAAATGAGCATCGTTTGTTACGCAACGGGAAAATCACGCCGGCACCAACGCAGGCGGACCCTGCCTTGGCTAGTACATCACCCGGTACAGACGAAACCTCGAACGTTACGAATACATCGGGTAGTAACGCGACCAAAACCACGGAGGAATTGAACGCGGCGGGAGCGCTCGAGCAGACGAACCCGCCCACTCGGGCCCTAGACAATACCGTAATTAGAATCAGCGCGCCGACGACATTGATAGGCGCAAACATAAACGCGAACGCGGACGATCTAGTCATATTGCGAGCGGAATTAGCATTAAATAACGCGATGTTAGCTCAGGCGAACGCGGCGGCAGCGGCCGCCCGTAGCCAGTTAAAATTAGCCAGGGCTGAGGCCGCCCAATCCGAATTAGATTCGGAAATCCAGGATGACCCGCCGGCAGAGGCGCCGGCCGCCTCCGCCCCCGTACCCACGGCTGGGGCGAGGGGGCCCGCACTTACGACCGGGCGGATAGAACAAGTTCGTAGAGCCGGGGCTGAGGCCGCCCAACCCGGAATAGACCCGGGAATCCAGCAAAGAGACGTACCTTCGGCCGTAGCGCCAACTCTTTCAGCTCTCGTGCCCACGGAAGGGCCGGGAGCACCCGCACGTACTGCCGGGTGGATGACAAAGCAGGATCGTTTATTCGATAGGGCCGAAGCCCCCCAACCCGATCGCTATTCGGGAATCCAGCAGGGAATCGTACCTCCGGCCGCCGTGCCGAACCCCTCAGCCTTTGTGCCCACGGACGGGCCTAGGGCACCCGCACGTACTGCCGGGTGGATAGAAGAGCAGAATTTTACGGTGGTGGTTTTAGTATATAATTTATTGATGTCTCGTTTGTAATTAATTCGCTACAATGATTTATTTCAACCAATTCAGATGATTTCAGTGTTTTTTCGACGTGACAAATGGCTTTCATGACAACGTCATTCGCTGATATAGAATACTAATTTCGTCACCATTGTCAATGTCTGCGGTGGCCCATCGGATACAACGCTGGAATATTGTTCGTAAAAGCTCAGTCTTCGAGTCTCGATAAACGAGGCAACTTTTTGCTTTTTTTATATTTTATTTTTATTTTTCAAAAATTCATATATTTTGTTTAAAGGTTTTTAAATTACAAAAAAAAGATTCGGAGTCAAAAATAATTATTTTGTATGTTTTTGAGCCCGAATTGTTTTTCTTCTCACTTTTTAAATGTGATCTGTTTTGATTGAAGTAGTATGACCATCAATCGTGTCAATAACAGAAAAGAAGTTTGAAACTTACATTCATCCTTTGGTGTTTGAGTCGTTTAACTACTTTTCAGTAACGTGGATGGTATGGTAAGTCAAACTTAGAGTATTTACTGAAATGCCCAAAGAAAATGTTGACGAATGCCGAAACGAGCCGGAATAAGAAAAAGACAAACAACAAAAGATTACCAAAGATGAAATAGACGACTCACGAAAGTGACGAAAGAAGAACAGGTGATGAAAGCAGAACGGGACGTATTGAAGCATCACTTGACGAAAAACGATTCAGACGAACTTAGACGATACCGATATAAGAGGCAGATTTTTGCTTTTTACTATTTTATATATTTTTTGTAGTTTTTCCTACGTACTTTTAAATTTTTGTCCACAATTGTGTACCGTTTTAAGGATGACTCACGCTAGAACGCGCCGTATCCGGCCCGGGCCGTTTTCTAAGAAAAACGACGGCGTTTTTGCGCGGCAGAGCCATACCCAAGCCCGGCCGAGCCACGGCCGGGCCGTACCGACACCGGGCCGCTTCCGAGCCTCGGCCGTGGCCGTGTCCGGCCCGTTCTAGCGTGAGTCGTCCTTTAATTTTTGTCAGTAGCAGAAGTGACATTCATTATACTTACACTTTTTCTTCTCTTCGGTGTTTATGATCAACATAAGAAAGAGATAGACTGATGGCGACATTCATAGAAGTTCGTCAAACCTATATTAGCTAAAATGCCGTTTGTCATATACGTTTTAAACAAGTTTTATGTAGTTGTAGTTGTTGTTTTGTGGTTGTTTCTTATAGTTAGGTTGTTTTTATTCTGTTTTCTGTTTCACCTACTCAAATCATATGATTATTTTGCATCGTCTCCACCACACTAAGGTTGTCTAGAAGAGATCACTTTTTAATGATAAGACCACCTGTTATCTACTGTTGTTTATGTTTAATTTACTTCCGTTTTTCTATGTCCAGTGGGAAGGATGGTTTGTTAAACTACGAGTACGTTCTAGGATACAAATGAAATTGACAGTTCTGCCATATATTTAGGAGGCAATAAGAAAACGTTTTTAATAACATTTTTGCTTACAATAGTAAGATCCAATAGAAAAATTGCGTTGGCAGTAAGTAACTTCCTCCGGAATCGCACTGCTGGAAAGCGGCTGGACTATCGCGGTCACACTACTGGATGGCGGCCGTGCTGCTCATGCCATGTTCAAAATTCCCTACGAAAATGTACAGCGACACTCCCACTACCACATGCAACATATCGAAACAAAGCAGAACTGGCAGATTGTTACGTGACTGTGCTCTAATAGTATGGTACAGTCAAGGTCACCAATATGTATATACCCAAAGTTGCAAAAATATGTATACAACAACCTTACTTCCGTAGTAATAAGGTGTGTATACATATTTCTGTAACTTTGTGGTGTATACATATTGGTGACCTTGACTGGACGAAGCGTGGTAGATGTCGCACAGATCAGCTGTCAAAGCATTAATTAGATCGCACGATTATCTTAGTTTCGAACTTAAGTGGCAGCGGGCAGGGCAAGTTGCAAGTAGATCCAATTGCCGTTGAGGCGGAAAGGTTCTCGAGTGGCGAATACGTAACAGAAGGCGCAGCATAGGTGGACTGATGACCAAAGGGGTAATCACGTAACATTTCGAACGCGTGTTAGGACAGTTTAACTGTCATTTTTCCGTATAAAGTTTGACATTTAGATCTAACTAACGTTCGTACAATGCGTACGTGATAGACCTGCTGCTGGTAAAGGTTGCGGAAGTCCGCTGGATGCGGTTAACGCGGAACCGGTCATTGTGGCACTCTCTGGGGGAGGCCTATCTACAGCATAGGACGTCTTTCGGCTGATATGATGATTGTGATAAGTATGATTAATCAGATTAAAATAAAATAAATGTTGACACGTCTACACGGATATCGATGATATAGAGTCCAAGCCACCAGTCTGGTTTGAAGTGCGTGCGGTGCGATACTGTCTTCCAGCAAGTGAATAAAGTTAACGTTTTTATAGTGACCAGTTTCAAAGACCAAAAAAAAGGGGAGTGTCTTTCTGTGGACACTATAGTAGACAAAATAGGCTGTGACATACTCGTAAATACTGAGAAAACAGAATTTTTGAATTCATTAACTATCTGGAACTCAGCCGCAGAAATTGGCTTCAAAGCAAAGCGTACAGTAGGTACGCAGATTCAAAACTTTCTGCATATTCGTCTTTTGTCAGTAACAATAAAGACTGTCGTATAGATCATTTTGAAAGTTTCTCTGAATACATATTAAAGAACTCGACTATACCATTACCAAGTAGGTACTTACGTACGTACGAAAGTCAGATCATTGGTTTTTATTAATGCTTTTTTATTAAACCAACTATTGAGTGAATCCTTATTTCATCGACTCATTTGTGGCTTCAGCGAATGTATTGTTTCGCAGAATTTTCATTTTATTGTTTTTTTTATCACGACCCGTTTCATTCGGTGAAACGTTATTTGTTAGCAGGCATGTAACAAACGTAACGATATGAAATAATATTTTGTGGATATGATACCGAATGCATTAGGCATTGGTAATATAGACCCCTCCTTTGCGTGACAAAGTGTTATTTATTTCATGAAAAAAGCTAACTTACGTAGGTAAATTAATAACCAGGTTGGTCGTATTCAATATAACAAAAAGAAAAGTCTTCATGCACCACCCGTGCGAAGCCGGGGCGGGCAGCTAGTTATATGTATATAGATAAATATAGATAGATGGTACCTATAGAACTTTTTATATATCTACCCAGTAAATGATGCGTAGGTACACACACGACACACGGATGCTCAGAACCCGTTTTTAAATATTCAATTTTTTTACTGACTCAGAGCGTTTATCCTCATATGGAACATGGCATTTCCTTGTCTGATGAATTGATGATAAATCTAACCTTTTGTACTAAGTATTTGTATCCATATGAGGAAAATAAGTAAAATTGTCGTTATTAACATCAATTACCATACGATTAAAATCAGTTAACGATTCTGAAGTTAGCCTCAAGTCGCCTCCCGCATACCCGTCCGACCCCTCTGACACCTTTGCGGCGCTACTAGTAGCTAACATCAGAATCGTTAACTGATTTTAATCGTATTGTAGTAAGTATGATAATAAGCATATACTATCTGTTTCTATGGGAGAGAGTTAGAGACTGAAAAATATAATAATGCCGAGGCCGGATCAGGGTCAAGTAAATGGATAAATTAATATATGGATTTCGAAGTATCGGTAATTAGAAAACTTAAAATTATAAGTAAATTAAAATGCGTGGTTTTGAAATTACAATCACATTTATTCCCAAAAGCGGCATTTCTCAATGTCGGGCAAGTGGTCCCTCAAGAAAGTGCGGTGCGCGTACAACCACGTGAAGCTACCGTATGCGAACACATTACACACGGCGTTGTTGTCCGTTGGTGCCGTGGACGCCACGCCACGCAGGTATGGCGTGGCGTGTGACGCCGGGCCTTGCCAGAACGCCAGGCCACCGCCGCTGTCGCCACGGCACAACGCTTTACCTGGAAGAAAAAGTAGTAACTCACAAAAAAAAGTTACTCGATCCTTCTGTTTGAACCAGAAACATGGAACTTTGAGGAAACACTGAGCAAAAAAGTAACTTAAGAAATGTTTAAAGGTGATTGATTTCTACTGATTTGAAGTCATAAAAATAAAAGTTTTTCTCGGGTTTGGTTCAAAACGTAACCAGTCTAATCCTAACAAGGTCTAATTTTCCCTCTGGGTTGAAAGGTCAGGTGGCAGTCACTTTCGTAAAACTAGTGTCTACGCCAAGTCTTGGCATTAGGTGCCGAGAAAAGGCTAAGAACTGTTTTCTCTCACCTCAAAGCTCTGTCACCCAAGTACTACAAATTAAATTGCCTCACCTGTGTCATTCTCACCGGCGCACACCTTGTCGCTGGTGATGTACTTTAGGAAGGACTGCTCGGAGTCTCGAATGCATTTCTCTATATCTATGTACGGCAGTTCCAGCCACAGCAAGCGTTGAGTCGGCGTGCCGACCGAGTCGGTGAAGCCCCAACCTGCGATCTGAAAATGAAAACGAAAACACGTAACTATAAACCACTGATTATTTTGTCTCAGTGATTCAATAAGGCAGGGCCAGCCTAAACCATCTAGGCGCGCCGGGTGAGTCATGTCTTAGGAGCCCTTTTATATTAAGCTGGGTACTGACCAACGTTACGAGGTGTAATGAACATGTTACACAGCGAGCATTCATGCAGTCAGTACTTAGTGTTACGGGGAAAATTACATACTGACTGTATGAATGCTCGCTGTGTAACATGTTACATTCCGCCTCGTAACGTTGGTCAGTACCCAGCTTTAGCGTAGCGTAGCGCCCTGCGCGACCGCCGCGCCGTGGTCACCTCACCCTAAAGCCGGATCTGAAATAAGGGTCTTAGTCTCCGAAACGAGAGCACGCTCAATCAATTCAATCGCTTTTCAATAAATTAATTAATAAGCTTGTAAAAGCATTTTTTTTGAAAACTTAAGAAAGAATTATTATTCTATTAATTTATACAAAAAAAATATAATTACTTAAATAATATTTTTTTTTACCCCATCTTGCGCCACTGCCAGCCATTTTTCGGCTGCAAGCTGACGCAGACCTAACTGCACGCTTGTAAATGTTACGCTTGTACGCACTCTTGACTGCCCTATGACTATAAGCAGATACTGGTAAATTATAAAAAAAAACTGCCAATGTCAAAGAAAGTCGCGTTCCTAAAAGTGAGCCTGTTGTAGCTAGTTCCGCTTTAGAGAGGTCTCAGTTTCTTTAACTTCGAATGGCGCTTTAGATCTATGCTTAACATATTGACGCCACCTATTAGGAGCATTTTCATTGCGTTCATAGATGGCACTATAGGAATATTCCTACCTGCTTCGTCTGCTCCAGAAAACCATATAATTCGACATAGAATATCCTCAATACGAAATCTTAGTTTGGATCTATTTCTTTACAAATATCACGATATCTTCAGACCTACCTAGTCCTTACTTTGACAAATGATTGTTTTTCTTACCGTCCCGTAATGCCCAGCCTTGAGCTGCTGGCGGTCGAGGCCCACACCAAAATCGACGCAGATGGGCCGCACGCCGCGGGTGTATTTGAAGGGTGTTGCCAGTTTCAGAATAGCGATGTCCTCCTGGAAGCTCGCTTTAACGCCAAGGTAGCGAGGAGGGATGGTTATGTCCAATACCTGGAAGTTTTAAACGACATTTTTGAAGGAAAGAAAGAATGAGAGGTAGTCTGGCTTATTTTTGTACTTCCTTGTTGAGGAGATCCCATACCTCAATGACCTTCGATCTGAATCCCTTAGATTTCTAATATTTTTGTAGCTTATCATATTAACAACAACAGCTTTAAGCAATATCGTATCCCATATTTACTTCAAACATCACTGTCTTCGAGACATTTGGCATCAAAGTTGAACAATTTTAGACCAAAAAACTGGTTTTCTGGCCATAACTTTTGTGTTAATTAGTTTATAATCAAAACCCTAGACACATTTATAGTGAAATCAGAGACGAACCCAAAACTCAGACGTCAGAAATAAAGGTAAATAAATATTGCGTTAGACCCGGATAAAACAGTATTTAAGTATGTGTACAAAACGCGAGAGTTTAAAGTGTTATTCGAACCCAAAAATTTAGATTTCGTATAGTCTTCATGTGCGAGTCGGACTCGCACATGAAGGGTTCCGTTAAATAAATTGCTTTTTACGATTTATGACGTATTAAAAAAAACTACTAACTAGATCTCGTTCAAACCAATTTTCGTTGGAAGTTTGCATGGTAATGTACATCATATATTTTTTTTAGTTTTATCATTCTCTTATTTTAGAAGTTACAGGGGGACACACATTTTACCACTTTGGAAGTGTCTCTCGCGCAAACTATTCAGTTTAGAATAAAATGATTTGAGAAACCTCAATATCATTTTTGAAGACCTATCCATAGATACCCCACACATATGGGTATGATAAAAAAACATTTTGAGTTTCAGTTCTAAGTATGGGGAACCCCAAAATTTATTGTTTTTTTTCTATTTTTGTGTAAAAATCTTAATGTGGTTTACAAAATACATCTACTTACCAAGTTTCAACAGTATAGCTATTATAGTTTCGGAAAAAAGTGGCTGTGACATACGGACGGACAGACAGACAGACAGACATGACGAATCTATAAGGATTCCGTTTTTTGCCATTTGGCTACGGAACCCTAAAAAGGTGTTTTTTAGACATGTTTAAAAAATCATAAAAAATAACTATTCATTTCTTTGAAAATATGGTAGACAAAATGGAGATTAAACATTGAAGAATCGATAGCCGTTTGCCTTATAATTCTATCTGTAGTGCAAAAGTAGGAGATGCGATTCAAAACTAGTCAAAAATCGATGAAAACCTCGGGTAGCCCCTTAATAGATATCGCACCTGAATGGTTTGTACCATTCAGTTGCGATAGATGTTAACGGTGTTCGTGAATATTGAATGTATTAAACTCACATCAGATTTCTGCGCCTTCTTGTCCATCGGGTCTTTCCAGGGCTTGTAGATTTTACTGGCTGCGACTGCGAATAGCTCAGCTTGTTCTTTACCACGCTCGTCGTTCCAGAAGCAGTGAGCAGCTGGAAACCATATCCTATACTATTAAACGAGCAATATTTGTATATATATATTTGCAATCACGTTCTCGGAAACGGCTCTAACGATTTAGATGAAATTTGGAATATAGATGGCTACGGGGGCGAGAAATCGATCTAGATAGGTCTCGTTTCCGAGAAAATTCGTTTTCTCGAGATTTTCTCGCATAAAGATTTGTTAATGCAATATAGTACATAATTTCACCTCCACTGTCACCGCTTGATTAGACTAATGGTTATGACATCGGCTTACAACGCCGTTGGCCGGGGGTTCAAATCCCAGCCAGGGGATTTTTGTTTTTGCTTTCGTTTTTTAAAGACAATGATTTTTTGTAGTATTAAAATCGGGAAAAGCATGGCAGACGTTTTTTTTCTTTTATGGGGATGTTTGTTTTTGCTTTCGTTTTTTATAGACAATGATTTTTCGTAGTATTAAAATCGGGAAAAGCATGGCAGACGTTTTTTTTTCTTTTATTGTGTTATTTTGTTGTATCTTTTTTGTTTATCGGACCAAACTGGGAAATGTTACTAATAAATTATAGGGTTATTTAGGTTGAAAAAAGTTAGTTTAGTGATTCGTTAATAATTTTAGAATGAAATAAAACCTGTTTAACGCTTTTTATAAGATTTATATTTTCATTGGTCTAAATAGCTCAAAAATAACATCAGTGACATCTATCGAACTGAACTTGAACCAAAATTATGCTCGCTAGATGGTGCAAATCATTATATGAGACTGAATTATGGCATAAATAATGCCTTTCTTTGAATTTGTGATTCTAAATGCTGAGTTATGAATATTATTATTTATAATTTCTGGTTGTAATTTTTCACTTTGTAAAAAATATATAGTAAACTTATTTTCACCCGAGCAGAGCTCGGTCGCCCAGATATTTACTATAAGGTGACCAATTTTTGACCCTAGTCTCCATGGATCGTATCTTTTCAACTTGATCCTGGCCGTTATAGCTGACAGGCTGGACAGTCAGCTTCTCATACATTGGACTAGAGTACACTCGATAGTCACCTCGCACATGTGAGTGTCCTAGTTTTGACATAACATCTAGACACGCGGCAGCGTGTCAAGCCAAGTTCAAGCAAAGAAACTGGCTAGCCAGCGCCAAGTGTAATATTACACGAACCACGTGGTGCCACTTTTGACCCTTCTATAACTCAAAACCTCTTTAACTTAAACACATAAAACTACATGTGTTTAATTATATCCATAAGGACATCTAGAAGCCCAAACTTCATAAAGCTAGCTCAAACGGTTATAAAGATATGAAGGTCAAAAAGTCGTAAATTTTAGCACTGACTAGCAGATGACCAGAAGGATGAAATTTGGAATCCAGCTCGGTAATTGTGTATAAGCGTAGGAAAAAATCTAAAAATAAAAAAAGTTAAAAAATAGGGGGGTCCCCCATACAACTTTTTTTAAATTGTAGCGTTGAAACCGTTACAAGCAGATATTTGAAACTATCTCAATATATGTATGTAAACTGGCCAAGTCAAATCTAACCTAGTTTAAGATCTCACATTTTTAAATAAGAGCAATTGTTATAGGTATCCAATAAAGCAAATACATAGAGTTTAATACTTGTTCATAATGTTATTTTGTTCCTATAAACACATATTTGGATTTTGCACACAGAACTTGGCACTCATTTAGATTTCCATTCTTTTTGCGGCGAAGCCCACAGCCAAGCATAATTTTTGTATTGAACTTGGCTCTCCTTTTTTACATTTATGTTTTTGGTGGGATAACATAACGAACGTCCCCTGGTTGTCTGAAATAAATCAATTTTATTTGAATACTAGGGAGAGTTCGTTATGTCGCCTGAAAATTGTGACCGTTTTATTATTAGTATTATTTCAACATGTCTCACGAAAGTCTCAATTCGTTTTATTTATTTATTTATTCATAAGTATTCATAACATAAGTGTCACCTGAGTCTGACTGACAAATTGGCCAGCACGAGCAGTGCCTCAGTGTTACAAGTTTAGAATTTTAAAATTGTAACTTGTAGCTTCGTGATTCGGGCTACAGACGTTCAATCCATGGGAAAGCGCCCCACTTCTTGTCGCTATAAATTGCGTACACAGCGCACAATACACAGTAAATTATTGTCACGTGTAAGCCTTTAACGCCAACCTCCGACCGATAGAATGAGTAAGGCACCGTAAGCAGCCTACGCACGCCAAACGCACCTTGAATCGGCCGACTACAGAGTGTAGAGGCGCGCCCAGCGCGCTATTAACGTCAACGTCCGACCTGAATGAGTGGGGTGCCAGAGGCAGCACAGCTGCATACGCGCGCCAAACGCGCCTTGAATCGGCCGACTACAGACTGTAGAGGCGCGCCCAGCGCGCTATTAACGTCAACGTCCGACCTGAATGAGTGGTTAAGCATAGCGTACAATACCAAGCGGTCAGACTGTTCAACAGCTTACCGAATGAACTTAAATGTATGAATAGTGTTAACATATTTAAACGTCAACTTAAAGAATACCTCCTGGTGAAATGTTATTATGACATCAATGAATTTACTTCTGATTGAAATGAAATAATGTATAATGTAATGTAATGTAATGTATAATGTAATGTATAATGTAATGTATAATGTAATGTATAATTTAATGTTTAATGAAATGTATAATGTAATGAATATTGTAATTAGCCTTATGATTTCCGACACAGTTTATATTGTTATGGAATAAAATTGAATTGAATTGAATTGTGCCAGAGGCAGCCCAGTTGCATACGCGCGCCAAACGCACCTTAAATCGGCCGACTACAGAGTGTAGAGGCGCGCCCAGTGCGCTATTAACGTCAACGTCCGACCTGAATGAGTGTAGTGCCAGAGGCAGCCCAGCTGCATACGCGCGCCAAACGCACCTTAAATCGGCCGACTACAGAGTGTAGAGGCGCGCCCAGTGCGCTATTAACGTCAACGTCCGACCTGAATGAGTGGGGTGCCAGAGGCAGCCCAGCTGCATACGCGCGCCAAACGCACCTTGAATCGGCCGACTACAGAGTGTAGAGGCGCGCCCAGTGCGCTATTAACGTCAACGTCCGACCTGAATGAGTGGGGTGCCAGAGGCAGCCCAGCTGCATACGCGCGCCAAACGCGCCTTGAATCGGCCGACTACAGAGTGTAGAGGCGCGCCCAGTGCGCTATTAACGTCAACGTCCGACCTGAATGAGTGGGGTGCCAGAGGCAGCCCAGCTGCATACGCGCGCCAAACGCACCTTGAATCGGCCGACTACAGAGTGTAGAGGCGCGCCCAGTGCGCTATTAACGTCAACGTCCGACCTGAATGAGTGGGGTGCCAGAGGCAGCCCAGCTGCATACGCGCGCCAAACGCACCTTGAATCGGCCGACTACAGAGTGTAGAGGCGCGCCCAGTGCGCTATTAACGTCAACGTCCGACCTGAATGAGTGGGGTGCCAGAGGCAGCCCAGCTGCATACGCGCGCCAAACGCGCCTTGAATCAGCCGACTACAGAGTGTAGAGGCGCGCCCAGTGCGCTATTAACGTCAACGTCCGACCTGAATGAGTGGGGTGCCAGAGGCAGCCCAGCTGCATACGCGCGCCAAACGCGCCTTGAATCCGACTGCAGAGGGTTTTTCTAAACTTTTTCATTGGAGCCACATAATTCTCATGTAATCCCTCAGCAATTAGTAAACAAGTTCTCAATTTAGCTGCACAGACCTTTTCGTCGCTGACGGCTTGACCACGACTTCTAGTGGCGGCGGCAGCGGCAGAGTTGTGCCAAAAGTGGGAGCTAGAGGCCATGTTCTGATCTCTCCCTCCCACGTATCATATAATCTGTACCCATGCTATTAAAATAGTACTGACCTGATATGACGATATCCTCCCGAACGATCGACCCTCCACATATCGGGTAATACGGATCCGTAACCTTCTTATAAATGCCAGCGTACCAGACCGGACGAGGCTTCCCAGCCAAGTCTGTCAACCTCAACGTCTCTTCGGTCGATCTTCGAGCCCTGGTATTTGGAACACATAAAGGTTCTTCTGGTAGTGGAGGTAGATACAAAGGTCCTCTGTATGGTGTTTTGACAGTAGTCGTAGTTGTAGGTGCACACGGTGAATCTCCGAAGTATCGCTGGTCTATTTCTGATGGGTAAGTACTTGGGTCGAAAGGATCGCATTCAGGCTCCGGTGGTACAGGGTCAGCCATAGCTGGGGATGGTAGTAGTACTGGTTTCCGTGTAGTATTGTCAGGTGGTAAGTATTCTGGGGCTTTGAAAGTGGTCGTTGACAGCGTTGTGATTTCAGGAGGTGGTGTGGTGGGGCTGCATTCTTCTTCTATTAGATTGCGGTTGGGATCGGGAGTTGTAGTTGATGGTGTAGTTGACGTGGTTGTAGATAGAGTGGTACTGGTAGTTGTAGACGGAGTGGTACTGGTAGTTGTAGATGAAGTGGTACTGGTAGTTGTAAAAGGGGTGGTACTGGTAGTTGTAGACGGAGTGGTACTAGTAGTTGTAGATGGAGTGGTACTAGTAGTTGTAGACGGAGTAGTATTGGTAGTTGTTGATGGTGTATTCGTCGTGGTTGTTGAAGTGGTTGTGGAAGGAGTAGAAGTGGTGGTTGTAGATGGTGTGGTAGTTGGGTCGTCTTCTTCAGGCGGTACGTTCATGGCCATTGCTGGGGCTACTGCGCCCGGTGGTAGTAAAGTGCTAGCAAACTGGTCCACAATTTCTTTGTCATCATCTTCTGGCTCAGGTACTTGCATTGCCATTGCAGGTAAAGGGCGGGATGTTTGTGTTGGTCTTACTGTTGTGGTAGAAGTAAAGATCGGTTGCTTTGTAAAGATTGTAAAGATTGGCCTTTTAGTGGTAGTTGTAGAATAGATTGGCCGTTTAGTCATTATTGTGGTATAAAATGGTCGTTTGGTTGTCGTTGTTGTGAAGAATGGTCTTCTTGTGGTTGTTGTAGTGTATATTGGTCGCTTAGTGGTTGTTGTGGTATAAAATGGTCGCTTGGTTGTCGTTGTTGTATAGAATGGTCTTCTAGTGGTTGTCGTGCTTGGTTCCTTGGGTGGCAAATATTCTGGGGCCATGAAACGTTCTGGTGGGAGGTAGTCAGGGCCTTGATAATTGTGACCTTTGGTGAAGGCAGAATTTGAACCGAAGGCAGGGAACGCATTCTGACTTTGGAAGTTTCCAAAAGAATTCTGAGGCTGAATGTTCTGTCCAATGTTTGCGAAAGAATTTTGACCCTTGTGGTTGTTGAAATTACGTTCAAAGTAGTTTTGAGTTTGAGTATTCTGGCTGAAACTGCCAAATGGTTGACTGCTTGTTTTAACTGCATTATGAGTAGGCTGACTGAAGCTTGTTCCAAACGAATTCTGACCGTTGTTCGCTCCTTGAGTATTCTGACTGAAACTGGCTGCAAAAGAATTCTGACTAGCTGATTCTAGAGCATTTTGACTTCCAGTCTTCTGATTATATCCGGATGTTAATGAGTATTGCGTGTTAAGTTCAAATCTATTTGGTCTTTGAGTATTTTGATTCCTTGTTCCGAAAACATTTTGATTGTAATTCTGACCGAAATTTGTTCTTGTTGTATCCGAGGCTTGAGAATTCTGACTTCCGCTCCCAAATGAGTACTGAGGCTGGCTATAATTGGAACTGAATGAACTCTGCTTTTGAGTGTTCTGATAATTTATTCCAAAAGGATTTCTTTCATTCTGCCTATTAGTCGTTCCTATGGAACTTTGGCTGAATTCCGACTTAAAGGCATTTTGGCTTTGGTAGTTCTGACTGCGGTTTGCCTGGTAAGTGTTGTCATTCTGACTTTGACTAGGATAGTTTCGCCATGGTCGGTAGAATACTTGACTCCTCCAGTCGTCTGTCTGTGTGCCTCCAAGACAGGTTTGGTACTCGAATGCTCCTGGAACAAATAAGTAGGTTACTGCGTAATATTCAAGGAAAAAGTATTGGTTTGCAGTATTTGTAAGTAAGTAAATTAAGATAATAAGATGTGTGTTTATTTGTCCATACTATCCATACCACCATGTTTGCTAAACCTTTTCCGAACCACAGTACTGATTGAAATGAAATTTGGTGTGGAGATAGTTTTGGAAAGAAGCAAGGGAGTGAAATGGGGGGCCAACGTTTGTATGGGCCTACGTTTTAAACGAGTTCCACGCAGACGAAGTCACGGGTATACGTTAGAGTACTTAATATTATAAATGCTAAAGTAACTCTGTCTGTTGTAACCTTTCACCGCCCAACCGATTTAGATGAAATTTGGTACGGAGATAGTTTGAGAGCCTGGGAAGAATGTACGATATTTCTATCGCAAAAATCATCCCTTAAAGGGGTGAAAATGGGAGTGAAAGTTCCTACCGGAATGCCGGAATTAATGCAGTGCCTGTGGGAAGTCTAATAGCATATTTTCTATCAGATTTCAATAAAGATGAAGAGTTGTCAGTTATTGAAAATCAGGTGTCTATCATTGGGACATCATATATGCGAACCCACGAGACAAAAAACATGCATCGATAATATTTTAAGCAATGTTTATGATGCCATTGGTAGAACACATAATATTGGACTATCGGACCATAACACAGCGCAAACAATTGCATTTACTAGAAATTCACAAAGGAAAGAAGAAGTAAAGTTTATGTACAAAAGAGATTACAGTGAGGACAATATAAGAAAATTTCAAGAGTCGATCCACAGCTTAAGTTTCTCAGATGTTTTATCATCAACGGATACAGAAGAATCATTTAAAATCTTGCATGATACTATTACGCTTTTTTATAACATGTGTTTTCCAAAGATTAAAATTAAAATATCTACGAAAGCCAAACAAATGCCATGGGTCACAAAAGGTTTTAAAAAAAGCTGTAAGACTAAGTGCTCACTGAGACATAAATTCTACAAAAACAAGTCTGTGCAAAATAAATTACAATTCCGTAAGTATTCGAAAGTATTAAAAAAATGTATGGCTGTAGCACAAAAAAGACATCACAAAATCCAGATACTCAATGCCCAAAACAAGGGGAAAACTACATGGAATATTATTAAATCCATAAGTCAAAAAAGTAATTTGTCCGAGATAAGTAAAATTAAAATTAAAGATAACAATGGTATTATTAGTAATCCAAATGAAATCGCCAACTCTTTTAACAATTTTTTTATTGATTTATCTGAAAAACAGAATGTTTGTTGCAATAGTAGTAGTGCAAAAGTTCCTAGTAGTCAAGTTAACTCTATATTCTTGGAACACACAAACCCGTGTGAAATTCATAAAATAATTATGTGTTTAAAAAACACAAATTCTGTGGGAATAGACGACATAAATACAAAAGCTATTAAATCTGTGTCAAAGAGTATAGCTATACCTTTGTCTTATGTCATTAATATCTCATTAGAGCAAGGGCTTTTTCCAGATATTCTAAAATTTACGATAATTAAGCCTCTATTTAAAAAGGGAAACAAGATAGAAATCACCAACTATAGGCCAGTTGCTTTACTGCCGGTTATATCTAAGATATTTGAAAAGGTTATGTATAATAGGATCATTAAATTTCTAAATAAAAATGAAGTATTGTGCTCTGAGCAATATGGTTTTCGCCGAGGTAAATCAACTACACATGCAGCTTTCGATCTTGTACATAACATACTTAATGCTTTAGACGCGAAAGAAATGGCTGTGGCTGTTTTCTTGGACTTAAGTAAGGCATTCGATTTTGTAAATCATCGGATTCTTTTACATAAAATATACCAATATGGAATAAGAGGGCCAGCATATAACTGGGTAAAGAGTTACTTATCAACGAGGAAGCAAATAACACGTATTGTAAGAACATCTGAGATAAAGAAAATAGTAGAAGACGTTGATTCCATCGCACGCATAAACAGTAATGGGGTGCCCCAAGGTAGCATATTAGGCCCACTTCTTTTCTTAATTTATGTTAATGATTTGCCGTTAGCTATTCAACAACAGAGTGTGTTATTTGCTGATGATACCACTATCATTGTAAAGGGTAAATGCATTGATGAGTTAGCAGAGAATATCAATAATGCCCTAAAAAATACAAACAAATGGCTACACGATAACGGTTTGCAAATGAACTCTACTAAAACCCAGTTTATCCATTTTATAACCCAAACAAACAAAAGGAACAATGTCAATCTTAATATTAAAGTTGGCGAGGATTGTATAGTAGGCGCAAAACATACAACATTTCTCGGTATTGCTGTTGACGAATACCTAAATTGGAAGCAACATGTTGATGTAGTATGTACGAAAATCAACCGGTTTGTTTTTGCTCTAAAGAAGCTGAGAAGGATAACTTCCGAGGAAACTGCACTAATCGTATATCACAGTTACGTATGTTCAGCAATTCGTTATGGACTTGTTTTGTGGGGAAATTCTACAGACATACATCGGGCTTTTATTGCGCAAAAGAAATGTCTACGCGCAATTGCTGGTCTTCGATGGTCAGAGTCTTGCAAACCCCTATTTAAAAAGTACAAAGTTTTGACAATCCCTAGTCTTTATATACTTGAAATATGCAAGTTCGTTCGTAACAACATTCACCTCTTTGAATTAAAGTGTAACTTAAATAAACGTACAATCACACATAAAGCCCTAGTCCGACCAAACTGTAGACTAAAACTTAATTACAAAAACTGTTATCATATGGCAATAACAATATATAACGCTGTACCTATTTCGTGGACATTTTTACCTGACAACAAATTTTATTCTGCACTTAATAAATTGCTGCTTTCCGAATGTTTTTATTCATTAGAAGAATACTATAGTAAATGCAAGCAATTGACATAGTTTATATTATTATTGTATTTTTTTTTTTTTTTTTTTTTATCAAATGAAATTTACTTAATTTTAGAATATTATTATTATTATACAATTGTTAATTAAACTTACTTTAGAATGATATGTATTAATTATCTCGTTAATTTGGCTCGTATGATTGTGAATGTGTATTTATGAATTTAATACCTATATTTTCATTGTTAAGTATTAGAAACCATAGTTAATGTGTGTACGCCTGAAAAGGCAGGATTTAGTGATACTATATTGTCATTTTCGACTTCACCTTACCGACCTGAATTCTTCACACAATAAATGATAAATAAAATGACGTTTACCTTAATCAAAATAGTAAAATAACAACGTGTCGCGTAAATTATCTAACAAAATAATAACAATGATTATTATAATTATTAAAGTACCTATAATAATGATCATTGCCGCATACCTAACTAGTATTTAAAACATGTGATATTAAAACGTCATATGTGTTTTAAGCTTCTAAGACACATGTTATTTTCTAACTGTGCCCATATTCAACTTAATGGATGTACTTAATAGTCCACCTTGACTACCTTGGCATCTTGACTTGACCGAAAGGTAAAATCGATAAGGCTGGGTTTATGGCCAAGCGGATACGATCGGTGGCGCAGCGCGCACCGTGGTAGTGAGTAACCCGAACGGTAACCTATCGAAGTTTCGAAAAACACTTGTCCAATTTTCACTTGTCCGAAAACGGTTGAAATGTCGCTGGTTTGTTTTCCCACATTAACTTTTTCCCGAAACTCAATAACAAGAAGAACGATTGCCAACTTTATTATTTGACAACCGATTTGTTAACCATTTTTTCATAATTCCGATGCTACGTAAGATCTAAATCTCATTTTCGCTAATATCATTCTACCGTCACAAAATCTCATAATACCAACTAGAGTGCTGCACGAGTTCTTAAAAAGGCCAAAAAACCCTACCTGCTTAACATCAGGCAGGCTGTAAGCTAGTTTGCCACCGTCATTTAATAAAATAAAAAAAAGCGGCCAAGTGCGAGTCGGACTCGCACATGAAGGGTTCCGTTAAATAAATTGCTTTTTACAATTTATGACGTATTAAAAAAACTACTTACTAGATCTCGTTCAAACCAATTTTCGTTGGAAGTTTGCATAGTAATGTACATCATATTTTTTTTTTAGTTTTATCATTTTCTTATTTTAGAAGTTACAGGGGGGGACACACATTTTACCACTTTGGAAGTGTCTCTCGCGCAAACTATTCAGTTTAGAATAAAATGATGTTAGAAACCTCAATATCATTTTTGAAGACCTATCCATAGACATATGAAAAAATTTTTTTTGAGTTTCAGTTCTAAGTATGGGGAACCCCAAAATTTATTGTTTTTTTTTCTATTTTTGTGTGAAACTCTTAATGCGGTTTACAAAATACATCTTCTTACCAAGTTTCAACAGTATAGTTCTTATAGTTTCAGAAAAAAGTGGCTGTGACATACGGACGGACAGACAGACAGACATGACGAATCTATAAGGGTTACGTTTTTTGCCATTTGGCTACGGAACCCTAAAAAGGCGAAGCCCCACAGTAAATAAATAATAATCGTAACAATTATATTGATGGTAGGTTAGGTTATGGTTATCTTGTGTCCCTTAAGCCTCTTCTAGACGGTCGCCAACACGCCACTCCAACCTTTTGTAAGATCTTACCGGTCGATAAAAAGGTTGAATATTTAATAGGGTTAGAACATTATTATAATGATGATCACAAAATAGAAATTAGTAATACATATAATACATGAAGGGTTAGAGAAAAAAAACTAGTACAACAGAAAACTAGAAACTATTATGGTGAAAGAATGTCTAAATATATTGTACCAAAAATATTTAACAAAATTAATATCTTAAGAGAAACTCCCAAAGTAAGCAAAACTGTGTTAACCTTTAATTACCGAGGTGGTTTTTGAGTAGTACTTACACCGAGGTATTGTCTGACAGACGCCACATTTCAACTCGATTTAAAAAAATCAAAGTATTATCAAAGCTCTTTAACTAGTTGGGTTATTATATTAAGTAATTAAAATGGGATAAAAAACACTGAATAACTTCAATCATGCTAATAATATTTTTAATTATGAGGAGACATTTTTTTATATGCTAAATTTCCGGACTTGGTTCAGTCTTATTTTTTACAAAAATTATGAAGATATTATCTATAAAACATAAAATATCTTTTGATTATAAGATGTTTAATCATATTAAATAAATGAAAAGCTCCTAACTTTAAACATAAAAAAACTGACATCATATGATTCAGGCATATTTTTACTGAAGCAATTGGTAGTTCCTAATGATACTAGCTTCCTACGGGTAATTAATAATATGTAGCAGCCTTATACTGACAGTAAGCCTTACCTGTTTTTTTCTTAGAATTCGATATAAAAAAAAATATAGCTCAAACTTAAAAGATGACGTCACGACTGGGATACACGATAGTTACTACTTATAAAGTCACAAACACTAACACGGAGGTGACGTCCAGGAGACGTGTATATTTTTTGTACACCGTGGTGGCGTCGGTGAGACGTCGATCGCTCCGGAACCGGCTCGTGCGCACTCGCCGCGGTTGCGCTCTTGGCTGCGGCTAGAGGACCCCAAAAAAGGAAGCTAGCGGAAAGGATAGCTTCAGACGTCACACATACGCAAAAATATTTTCGAAATAAATGTGGTGACGTCTGTGAGACGTATACCTCGGTAGTTAAAGGTTAAAATCAAAGTTAAAGGGCTTCCTCCTGGATAGCGAGTCACTGTCGACTAGCTAGCTAAAAGGAAACTTTAAGGATAAATTGTTACCTACGAGCATGCTTAGTTGTTTATTTTTATTTTTTTGTTAAGTTAAATGCATTGAGCACTTGATTGTATGAGAGGCAAACTTATCCCTATAAGGGAAATGTTACTAAATTAGAATGTAAATCTCATAAGGGATTGAATAAATAATGTAAATATAAATTTATATTTATATTATTGATTTAGTTTTTGATGGGATTTGCATTCTAATTTAGTAAAATTCATTAATAATTGTTAGATTTAAATAGATTATTAAGGTATTATAGTATAAAACATGAGCGTTTCTCGCCATCAAACGTCACAGTTTGGCGAGTTTAATTAAATTTGTTACATGTAATTGCTTTTTTTATAATAAATAAAAAAAAAACCGAGCGACCTTAGTCGGCACCGACCGCTGTAGTATGAAATTTTGCTCCAAACAACTGTCTACACGGTCGGTGCGGACCAAGGTCGCTCGGTCGGAGGGGCGTGTTGGCGACCGTCTAGCAGGGGCTTTAGAGCGGAAATCGCGGGGGTGACGTCGACACGCCGGTGGTTAGGTTAGGTTTAGGTTAGGTGGGTTGCTAGGTCGGGTAACCTCCTCGAGTGTCTGGACTCTACCGATTCCTCTTGATTCGGTTGATCCGCAGGAATGGGTAGTGTCTTGGCCGGTGCGCTCTGGAGACAACGGCAAGTGATAATTTAGTGAACCCTAAGTATCGCTTGCTGGTGTTACCAATAACCCGACACAGGGGGGACGGGGGGTTCCGCCCAGGGAATCGCAAGATTCCCCAGGTGCGGCTTGAGGGAGAGGCCATTGCCGTTTGCCTCTATAATAAAAAACGGACCCGGAACCCTGACAAATCCTCTGCTATCAGAGGATTCATGTTAGGCGCGGGGGCTGCAACCGTCAGGCCGGGGCCGAGTTGTGGCTGCGAGGGAGAAAACCTCTATAAAAAGTTACAAGGGGACCTGAGAGGGTGTATCCGAGGTCTATCACCCTCTCCCGGCGCAGAGGTCCTTTGGACGGGTCGGGAAGCGTGTGGTGTCGCCCTGCACGCTTACGACGGGAGGGGGGGCTTTTGCCTCAGTAGTGAGGGCAGCTGCGGCTGTTGCCGAGGGGCGTCGTGGTGAAATGTTCGCGATCCCATGACGCCCCTACTACACGGCAGAGAGGGCATACCTTGGTGGTTTTAGACGGTAGTCCGGGGGGTTCCCGGGAGCCCGTCATACCCATCCTAGTTCCTCGGCTAGGTGGGATGCGTAAAGGCATTTCCCCAAGTAAAAAAAAAAAAAAAAAAAAAAAGGTTTAGGTTAGGTCACGTTAGGTTAAAATAATTGCCGTGCGTTAGTAAACCAATTCATTCATGAAATGCATCGACATGCTACACTTTCGATCTTTTGTTGGCCTATGTCCAGCAGCACTTCTTTCGGCTGATATGATGATGATGATGATGATGAAAACCACCACCAGGCCACCTTGTTGTGGTCTACCCATGCTGCCTTCCGGTACGTGGTTGCCACTCAAGAACCTTTCCGCCCTAACAGCCATCGGTTCTGCGTGTAATGTGGCCCACTGCCACTTAAGTTTAGCTGGGTGGCCCATACCATAAAACTGTTGAAAGATTATTTTGGTCGAATGTATTGTTCCGGAAGTTACCCCCTTCATTCACCCTCCCCTCCCCTTCCTTCATAGCACTTAACTTACATACCTACTTTCCTCTTTGTAATATTAGCACCTACCTAAGTATTTAATTTAGTAAATGTAATGTAAATTATCAGGTAGGTATACTATTGCTTGCCAGAACTTCATTTGCCCGAATGTTATTTGCCGTAATATTCAACTGTCATTATGTTGTTTTCTATTATTTCGTATGACATTACTCATTGTTTACCATATTAATTATATGCCAGAATCGTTGTTTTCCGTAATATCAATAATCGCATTTACTATAATTTTGTAATCCATAACTATCACATGCCATAATGTCATTTGCCATCCTGCCACAAACACCCTTAAGTAAAGTAAAGTTAGTACCACTTTATATATATATATTGCAGTGTCTAAAAAAAAAAATAACCTCGAAGCTATAGTTAAAATACTGGGTATAGGTGATTATTAGGTATTTCATCTATCATATTCTCACCGCCTTCGTAGTCATAGTCGATGTGCCATGTGTTTTATATGCTGACGACGTCACTATGCTATTTTCAAGGGAAAACACCAGTGAAAGTATGCAAGAACATGTAAATAACGAATTAACGAAAATTATAAAATGGCTAAATAGTATTAACCTCAATGTTAACCTCAACAAAACCAAGCTTATCCAATTCAGAAATTATAAATAAATTCCGAAGTCCCTTGTAGTGTCAAACGAAAATACTGTAATAGATGAAGTAAACCATGTAAACTTTCTTGGAGTCGAATTAGATTCACATCTGAATTGGAAAGCGCACATTGACAAGGTAAATAAAATGATTTCTAGTCGATGCTATGCTTTGTCAATTCTCTCGGAAACTTGCTCTGAAAACATAGTAAAAAATGCATATTACGGAACAATCTATCCATTACTTACCTATGGAGTCATTTATTGGGAAAATTCCACTGATGTGCATAAAACGTTCATACTGCAAAAAAGATGCCTAAGGACTGTTTACCGAATGTACATTGTGGAATCACTTCGAAACATTTTCCGAGAAAAGCGTTTCCTGACTCTTACCGGTATTTACATACTAGAATTATGCCTACTTGTTAAAAACTACCCTGAATGCTTTCAGTGGAGATCGTGCAAACCTAGCGTACGGTCTCAATACAAATATGATATTACTGTCCCAAAAGTAAGTACATCCATATACAATAAAAGTACATTCATATCAGCCATACGCATTTTTAACAATCTTCCTGTAGAAATAAAAAGCCTGGAAGGAAATAACTTCAAAAGGTGTTTAAAAAACTTTCTTATAGATAAGGTTTTCTACAACCTAAACGAATATTATAGTTATGTGTAATATTATAATGTACCTAGTATTTTTTATAAATAAAATTGTAACTAGGTTAAGATTTACAAAATTGTATGCCCGAAAAGGGTAAAACTGTTGGAACCCATAATATCATGCTTCTACCTTTGTACTTACACGGTTTTATACAATAAAATTTTCTATTTCTATTTCGGTCCAACTCAAATCTAAGGCAAGTTGGTGTAGGTACGACGACGAGTGAAGCGAGAAGGAGTGGTAGGTAGAACTGCGACCTTACAGCGCGCGAGCTGAGCGAGCGAAGCGAGCGTGCCGCGGCAGCGGCCGGCGAAGCGCCAGAACCGAACATTCGCAACATTCGAACGGCTCGCAGAAATGTAGTTTTTTTTGTGGCAAATGAATATTATGGAAAATGAAACGTTAAGGAATATGAAATTCGGGATTATGAAAGTTTATGGCATATGAATGATTCGGGCATGCAAAATTATGGTATGTCAAATGAATATTATGGAAAACGAAACATTCGGGCAAATGCAATTCGGGCAGACGAAGTTAGGGCAAATGAGTATTATAGAATATGACCGTCAGGCAAACATTAGACAACCAAATTATCATATTGTATTGTACTTTAGAAAATATATTTAAAAGATTAGTTTTTTCTTTAATCTAATAATGTTAAAACGCAGTTACCTTAACCTTTTCATTAACTTTTTCTTTCTTTTTTTTTGCATTGTATAATGGTGTAGCTAAGTTGTTAATGTACTTAACTGTCATAAGTGTATTTACAACACATATATATATATATATATATATATATATATATATATATATATATTTATATATTTATGACATTTGGTCTTATATTAAACATATTTTCCAATTTTTAATATAACTCGTAACTTTGTAAACATTTATGAAACTATAGGTCTATTATAGCATTACTCACATAGCCATAGCTAAGTTACTTATGTGTTTTTTAAGACTGTTTGTTTCTCAATAAAAAAAAAATGTATAGTATAGGGGCTCTACGACTAGGTAGGTATGCAACTTTTCGCGAACCTACATTAAATCACTAAACTCACCTAATAAACTTAACACTATGATGATCCTTAACATTGTAACTGAGCACTTGAATTAATATAGGTAAGTACCTAATAATAAATTTATACATTAAACTGACGGACCCGTGCGCAAGCGCGTACGATCCCAGTATGCTTATAGCCTTCTGTCAAAAGCTGAATATGCACATCCGATAACAATATTATACTATACCTGAAATTATCTAAGTTGGCCGAGCTGTATCATAGTAGTCCGTTCCAAAAGCGACTTTACCGACCAAGCAAGAAGACTCAAAATCTAAAGACAGTCTTATAAAATGTCGGACATAAATTCAACCATAAACAAAACACAGTCTTCATAATGAGGACGTATCACTTATATTAGATCTTATGTCGTTGGAGTAGAGTTCAAATTGGTAACCTCCGACGTAGTTAATCCCCCGGAAAATTCTGCAGTGAAAATTGAAATTTAAGCAGTTACAATAAGATTGAATTTTTCTTCGTTGCTAGATTGACTCATCTTGGTGAGATCTGCGTAGGAATTTAAACTTTGAATGGGTAGGTAAATGGATGAGAATTAAATAAAGCGAGTCTTGATACCGGTTGCTGCATGCTTTCGGGTGAAGTCTGGCACGATGAAGGTTCCGTACCTACACAGCACATACAGTTACTGAGCTTTTCGTCAAAGCTTTGCGTCACAGTGCAGCCATATAATAATTAATAGTAAGTAACAACTACGTATAATACAGCTCCATAGTAGTAAGTTACCTAAGTATGTGACTAAGTAATTTCGGCTAAATTCGTTTTTGCGTGAGTAACAATCCAAATGATCGAAACATACAATTTTTTAGAGTATTAGGTACTCATCTTTAATTGAACTCGCCTCCAATGTCCTTACTGCCCTTTTATCTTACGTAATTAGTGTAATTACAAGATTTTATATAACTTACACTGTTAAAGGGTATTTAAGTATGTTAATACATATTAATACATATAAAGGTACTTAGATAATATCGATACCTGCAGACTCAAAGGACGTAACGTCATGTTATTGTAATGGCTGTTACGGTTACGCTCTTTGAGTCTGCATGTATCGATACATGTAAGTTGTTCTTTAACATTTGAAAACCATTTTACAGTCTCATCTCATGTCATCCAATTGAGCTGAAATTTGGCATCTAGGTAGTTATGTAAAATCGGTGACAACCTCAGAGCATAGAATACTAGTGAGACGACAAGCCGCCGGCGGCCGTGTCGCAGTTGTTAGCTCAATGGGCATACTATGCCATACTGTGCACGCGTGCTGATCGCAGAGAACGCGTGTATTGTCCCGTAAGAGCGTAGGTATACAAGTGTATGTGTTTTAGATATGTGCGTGCTTTGTCTTTTTATTATTATTATTATTTATTCAGAAAACCAACAGCGATACAAAGTATGTAACTTATAATATAATACACAGTAGTATGGCCAATTACAGGTTTCCCTAGATAACTTGATATGTAAAGTTGACAGTTGAACGGACTATCATAACATGTGTGAAAGAGAGATCTTTTTTTTTTAAATTAAGTTTAAGTCATTGTTTTTTTTTTCTTTTTTGAAGATGAAAGCATAACCAAGCATGTCTTGTCAATTGCTTGGGCTTTGTGTGGGTTAATGCACTTGCGACAGGCGTACTCAATACAAATCGGCCGGCATGTCCAATCTCTTTATACTCATACATCTGTGGTGACCCAATATCATGGCACCACCGAGCTAATCACATGATGGAGATCTACTACCTACTATGGATTTGACGACTTTTCTGTAGCCTAGTTGGTAGTGACCCTGCCTACGTTGCCGGAGGTCCCGGGTTCGAATCTCGGTAAGGGCATTTATTTGTCTGTTGAGCACGATTATTTGTTCCTGAGTCATGGATGCTTATATTAGGTACCCATAGTACAAGCTTTGCTTAGTTTGGGACTAGGTCAATTTGGGTGAGATTGTCCCCAAAATATTTATTTATTTTTATAAGGTGGCCAATGGCCATAGCCACTAACTGCACAAGATTAACCCGACCCGATTGGTTTTTAACCGACATTCTTTTTTTAACTGAAAGTATATGCCCCTCTGGTACAGTAGTACTACCAGGTAGTTCTACTGGTAGTACAAATGATACACCCTAAGGTCACTAGTACTACCAGTAGTACTAGTGACCATAACGGCAGACTGGTACAACTGTCCTGTAGTTTGTTTGTTTTTTTTACCTTTTCTTTGACATAGATTTACTTTCGCGAGGTCGCCTTGCAGCAGTTTCCACTTACGTCATAACATGATTGTTTTTTTTTGTTATTCAGACATTTTCTTCCATTTATTTCGGCATCCAGCAGTGTCGACGGAGCCCCGCTGCGCGGGGCTCCTATTTCTGGGTAGTTTGCCCTTCGGGCAACTGAAGATACCTAACTAACCTAACCTACCTAGTCTTTGTGTACGTTCCGTAGCAAGCCGATTTGATCTCAGTTCACAATTTGACGATTCGACATTGAAAGTTTATAAACTAACGAAAAATATTGCGTTAAATTGTGAACGGTTTTGGCAGTTCACAATATTCCGTCAGTTTACAATATAACGGGTAAGATTATAAACTGACGGTGTTCACAATCTAACGGTGACATATATTTTGTTTACATCTGGAATGTGTATCATATGTACTACCAGTTGAACTTTTAATACAGTGGTCTATGACAAAACCCGAGGGATATTCTTGTATTTTTAGAAGTAGTACTAGTGTCCCTAAGGTGTATCATCTGTACTACCAGTAGAACTACCTGGTAGTACTACTGTACCAGAGGGGTATATGCTTCCAGATTGGTCCCATTGTTTCCAAAACCCCAGTTGGATGATGGGAACCATGAGGAATTGAGGGAACTCCTCAAATATATTAGGCACGCGTGTAGTAATTTCGGTATTTTCTATTATAACTCGTGTATTTACACCCGGAAATCATAAATTTGGTGAAGTGGAAGTGATGATGAAGACCACAGATGGCTTGTGGCTTGAGTGATGTCTCAATGATGTACTTCAAACTATATAAGTACGTCACAGATTCTGAAATTATTCCGTTGAAATAGCAAACAATGAAGTGCCAAAGGTAATTCTGAGATCCTTGAGGAATCGACGAAAGTCCTCAAATATTATCGTATGTGATACAGCGATTTGGTTTATTGGTCTAAAAATCAATGCTTTTGTTCTCGGAAATCAGTTCATGTGGTAAATTGGAAAAAAAAATTGGAAATGTTCATGTGGCTTGGTGGAGTACTGAATTGAAGTCGGTTAAAACATTGTTTTGAAAGTAAATTATGTTGTATTTAGTTGCCTACACAGCAAGAAACTATTGTACAGCAGCCATACATCAGTTAACTTGCTTAAAACATATCTAAGTAACTAACTGTTATTATTGTATACTAGTTTCCACCTGCGACTTCGTCTGCGTAAACCCGGGATAAAATCTATCATTTTAAACCAGGCTATGAACTATCTTCGTGCAAAATTTCATCCAAATCGGTTCAGCCGTTTAAGCGTGATTGAGTAACACACATCCAGACATCCAAACATCCAAACTTTCACATTTATAAACATATAGGATAACTAGCTGTTGCCCGCGACTTTGTCCGCGTAGAACTTATACTTAGAAAATATAATGCAAACAAACTTCTACTTACCATCTTAACACGTTGAGTGCGATACAAGCCACTTCTGACTCGTATTGGACTTCCGTGTGGTGCGGTAGTAGAAAATAGGTTGTCTTTGTCAGGTGCGGGGGCGATTTCATAACGAAATTCTGTTTGCTAGAAAGAGTCAAGTATACATTTATGTTTGCCACATAAAATTCTATCCAATAGGAGGAAAAAAGCATACAAGACAATTTTGGATTGTACCGCACTTGATAATAAAAATTTTCTTTCGGTGCGGCACCAGCCAAAAGTGTCTCGTAAGGTACTGTATTGTATCGCACCAGGGGAACTTGTCAGTGCAGGTTAGTGTGGTGACCAATTATCTCCTGTGTTTTGTTTGTTTTTAATCGTCCGTGGTATCTTTTGTTTTTCATCATGAGTGGACCTAGAAAGAGATCGCGAAAAATGTTAGAGAAAGTGTTTGATGAGCAGGAGAAGAAAGGAGCAGGTGATAGCCGGATGTTCACAATCAAAGGCGATAATGCAAGTGGGACCGGTTCAAAAATACGTGTGTTGGACAATATTGTTGTGACTCCAACATCAACGGTTACACTATCACAGATATCGACTGCACAGCCGATTGTAGGTATGATTCAAAATGAAACACTTCAACCTGTACAACTTTTACGTACATCGAGTTTAGGTAAAAGTGAGATATTGGAACCAAAACAGTCATCTGGTTTATTGGAATCAGAACAACCATCCAATATATCGACCTTAAGTACCACTCATGCTCTACAGTCAGTACGAGATAATTCTGAGAACGAAAACCTACTTACAACAGAACTACCTACCAACTTCATATATTCGAGTCCTTCAACATCCTTGAAGTATTCTGTACTTGAAAATATATCGTTTCCCGGTACTAGGAGTGAATTAGGTTCTTTGAGCGATATATCAATAAATAATCTTATAGAGACTTCTGATGATGATCTGCTGAGTAAATTATTATGCACACCAACATCCCGAAAAAAAAACCATCCGTTATACGAATCACCGTCAACCCCCAAATTAGCCCGATATGCTATTCAAAATGCTGCAAATAAAAAAATTGATGACTTCGAAGATTGGCCAATTGATTATTCAAATTCACAACCCCATTGCAGCAAATATGTGCCACCAAATGGTGAATCTATAGATGTTAAAGGATCTGGATCGTCTCAAGCAGCTGCTGTTGCGAGTTCAGCACCAGAATCTGAACCTGGATCGTCTCAAGAAGCTGCTTTTGCTAGTTCGGAACCTGAACCTGGATCGTCTCAAGAAGCTGTTGTTGCTAGTTCGGCACCTGAATCTGGACGTGGGTCGTCTCAAAAAGCTGCTGTTGTTAGTCCGGCACCTGAATCAGGATCTGCATTGTCTCAAAATACTACTGCTGCTAGTTCGGCACCCAGTGCAATATCATCTGATGATAGTGAAGATTCTGAATATTGTCCTTCTAGTTCAGAGAGTACTTCGACATTCAGTGATATATCTGAGGCTGAATCACTTGACGGGTCATCAGATAATGAGTCAGGACACGACATTTTACCAACCGCTTCAGAGTCGATTTCAAATAATCAACAAGAGTGGATTAATATCTGTGTCGGTAAGCCAGACATACAAGAATATCAGGAAACTGCTCAAGCTTTTGTACCTTCGACTGCGACGACTCCCTTTGATTTTTATAAGCTTTTTGTTACGGATGAAATTGTAAACAAAATGGTGTTGGAAACAAATAAATACGCACAGAAGTTCATTTTATCTTCACGACTGAAAACAAAATCTAGAGCACAATATTGGAAGCCTACAGATCATGACGAAATGTGTGCTTTTTTGGGGATCTTAATAACAATGGGTCTAGTTAGGGTGCCAAAGATTGCACTCTATTGGTCAAAGAAAAAAGCCTACAGGAATGATTTCATACGATCATTAATGACGCGAGACAGATTTTTTTTATTATTGAAATTCTGGCACTTTAGTGACAACGATTTGAATGGGAATGGTGACAAATTGTGTAAGATTCGTGAAATCTTTACAATGCTTACTAAGAGTATGAAGGATGTCTTGAAGCCAGGCAAGTTTTTGGTTATAGATGAAACAATGGTTCCATGGAGAGGGAGATTAGCATTTCGACAATACATAAAAAATAAATCTCACAAATATGGCGTAAAATTGTACAAACTGTGTACGCCCGAGGGATATACTTCCGCAATAATAGTTTACACTGGTAAAGGTGTGACTAAGACTGGCAAATTACATGGCACAGAAATCGTAAAAAAACTGATCAGTGGTCTTGAGCAAGAGGGTAGAATTGTCATAGCTGACAATTTTTACACGTCCATTGATTTAGCTGAATACTTGCTCAAAAATAACACAATGTTGTGTGGCACTATACGCGTTAACAGAAAAGGACTTCCTAAAAGTGTTATAAGTAAGAAATTAAAAAAGGGAGAAATTACTGGACAAATGAATAAAGAAGGAGTAAAAATTATTAAATGGTGTGACAAGAGACCAGTAACGATGATCACTACGTACAAAAATCATGAAGATAAGGTTATAGATACAGGAAAAAAACGAAAAGCTACTGGGGAGTCAATATTAAAACCCACATGTGTAACTATGTACAACAACACCAAAAAAGGTGTAGACTATAGTGACCAGATGACATCCTATTATTCATCCTTAAAAAGAGGCTTGAAATGGTACCGAAAATTAATGATGAGTATTCTTTTTGGTACTTGTATGGTGAATGCATGGATTGTGTACACTACAAAACTTAATAAGAAAATGCCCTTGCTGAGTTTTACTGAATCGATTGTAGAATCATTGACAAGAAATTCTTTCAAAGATGAAATTATTCCAGAAAAAAAGAAAGTGCATACTTTTCAAAAAGGAAAAAAAAGGAAGATGTGTATCCAGTGCTACAAGGAACTAAGGAAAACCATGTCTAGTCGAGAAGCTGACAGAAAAGTACGACGAGTGTTTACCTATTGCCAAGAATGTGAAAAATCTGTATGTTTGGAATGTTTTAATAAATCCCATACAAATGTGTAATTTTTGTTAATTTTAATTAAATGAAGGTACCGATATCGATTTTTTTTTCAATATATTTCCCATCCCTATAAAAACATCGATACAAGTTGCAAAGTCCTATTCCTTTGGTGCGGTACAAGTCACCTTTGTATCGTTAGTTAGATGTGTTGTAATTTCTAAACTATATCCTATAATCGGTGGCGACGCTAAATTTGGGTAGATCGATCCTTTAACTACCAGTTCCCATGGTCAAATTTACTATATATTTAATCAATAAAGATATATTAGGCAAAATCTAAACGTCTTGCTACAAGCCATTACAGTCTTGTACCGCACCATTGGGAGGACACAATACAATACTAAAATGGTATGTATAGCACTGAGTGAAGGTTTTAAAAATGAAGCCCCGCATCCAACGTGTTAAGGGATGATTTCCGAGGCAAAAACTATTCTATATCCTTCGAAGGGTCTCAAATTATCTTTATACCAAATTTCATCTAGGTACATGGATTTTATCCAAACTTTCACCCCCTATTTCATACCCTTAGGGAATGATTTTCGGGATAAAAACTATCTAATATCATTCTTCGGGACTCAAACGACCTTTATACCAAATTTCATCTAAACGGGATTCATCCAAATTTTCACCCCCCATTTCACCCCCTTAGGGAGTGATTTCCGGAATTAAACCTATCCTATGTCCTTTCCCAGGACTCAAGCTATCTCTATACCAAATTTCATCAAAATAGATTACATCCAAATTTTCACCCCCCCTCCCCTTTCACCCCCTTAGGGGATGATTTCCGGGATAAAACCTATTATACCCCGGGACTCAAACTATTTATATACCAAATTTCATCTAAATCGGTGCAGCGGTTTAAGTAGCTCCATACAAATTTCCACCCCCAATTTCAGCCCCTCAGATATAAAAACTACCCTTTATCCTTCCCCGGGGCTCAAACTATCTGTATACCAAATTTCATCTAAATCGGTTCAGCGGTTTAGGCGTGAAGAGGTAACAGACAGACAGACACACTTTCGCATTTATAATATTAATATGGAAGTATGGATTATTAGTATGGATAGTATGGGTTCTTTCCGCTTGTCTTCCAAATAGAGGTGTAGACTCACTTCAAAAGAAAGAAGAAACGAAAAACTCATTCAAATATCTCAAAAAATTACGAAGCTACAACCGTTTTAATGTCGCTTGTTAGAGTGAGAAAACGATCAGGGATCGTGACGTCACGATCCTCGAGCGTCATAGTAAAAAACAATCGTTTCATTATAAAGGTGCGTTTTGCGGAAAAGAGACGCAACAAACCCCCTCTTAAAACTATATACACTTAGGTATAACTTAGTGATTACCTATACGAGTATAGCCTCTTGCGTTGTTTTTTTTCGAGATAATACCTACAACATTATGATTATTTTGTTTAGTGTCTACATCCCTATTTTCGATAAGATAAAATTTCTTTATTGTCAGAACTGTGTACATTTGGTTGTTTTGGGTAAAATAAAGTCCAACAGCTTGCCCATTTCGGACGTACAATATTAAACTTAAAGCTAGTCAAATATACTAAAACAATAACAACAATAGTATTTCCAAATAATTTTAACCATATTCACACATAAAATATTAATTTAGATCTATCCGACATCCGTATTTTCTTTTAAACCACGAACTTCGGAATTGGAAAATATTCGGGTATCTCTATCTCTATCGCACTAACAAATGACAGGAATGCAGATATACGAACTTCGAGTTTCGGTTTTCGTGGATTGGCTGAATACGCAAAGAGCGCGCGCGCGTGCCATTTAAAAAAAACCAAGTTTATATTGTTCGAATTTGGTGTTACATTTGTAGAAATTACGCCTTAATTCGACATTTGCGCATATAAGTTCGCATATCAAAATCGATTAATTTTATAGTTGTTTTTGGTACCTATGTGTCTCGTCAATGTATATCGTAGACGGGATTAAAATTATTAATAGGCGAAAGAAAGGCAAAGAAATTCCGCCATTTTGTCCGTAGTATTTCTTATTAGTCTGTTATTTTGACGTTTCTGTTAGCTGACAGATGTGGCAGCGATATACTTTAAGAATAATAAATGAAAAATTAAATGAAGTCGTATATTACGGAAAATAAATTAATTGTCGCAGTCGGATAAAAACTATCCTAAGTTGCCGCTGGAATAATAATGTACCTATATAAAATGTTTCATATTTTTCCGTCCATGGGATCCTGAGAACATTCGTACCACAGAAAGCTTAGTTTCAAACTGGCTGATTCTTTTTTTAATTTAGAGATTTATTATATGTGGAGATGGAGATTATGCATTACAACAATACACACAATAAAATTACCTAACTCTAACTTTAGGCGCCCCGAGCTATTCCTGATGCAAAATGCAGCATTTCCATGTTGGATAGCCATGGAAAGCCTTTGCACCAGAAATGACTCAGAGCGAGGTCCTCCCCTTTTTGTCTGAGCCGACGGCCTATGTCGCGAACATAATGTTTCGCATCGCCCCCCAACCATTATGCATTTAAATTAAGAACTATTATTTCATAGGGTGACCTCAGCACTAACCTCCAATTAAATGTTAAACTATGCCAATATTATAACAATTACGTCTACATACCTACACGGTAAATCACAACATACTAAACATATCATAGCCGGTCAAATGAAAATTATACTTGTCATAATACTAAATTAACCACTTCTCCATACAGCAACGGCTTTGGCAACTGTAAATATAAATTTGTGTTTTTAAAGTTCATGACACGGCTCACACGACCTTGAAAATACGGAAAACAAGTTTTCGGATTTGAAAATAGAAATAACGATGCATTCGTTATATAAGTATGCGTGTCATTATTTGGCAAATAATTTTTTTTTTGTACAGTCATTTAGGACCCATTTCCTTCAAATGTTGTTAGAACATTCACAATGCAATAGGGTCGAAAATTTCAGTTCAATAATAGCGGTGAAGTGTCAAGATAAGACAATTAAATGTCTCATCGAATGGGTCCTTGAATTGATAATTTCTTTGCAAAAAGCTTACCTATATCATTACGGTTTTTTAATTAAGAACATGCGTCAGTGTCAGACAAGAAAATTGAGAAAACTGACATTTTGACGGTAATATATTTGCAAATAACAAATATGGCCGGAGATACTCCAGGCAAAATACGGTTTTGAAAAACATTAATTTATAATAGCGTTTTTTTCCTTTATATAATTTTTAAACATTATTCTTAGATGCTTTATTCAAGAATCCAACAAACTTTCCATCCGGAAGTATTTAAATAGATTTAAATAAAGCATGAATTGTTTTTTTTTTATTATTTATCTTGAATATTATAGAGCAAATGTAAATGAACCAAAATAAAGATAAAACCGTTAATTAATATTTTTTCTGACTTTTCTAAATCTAGTTAAGTTATCATTTTTTTGATGTCTGAAATTTTGTTGGATTTTGTCGCTAGGTAACTATTTAATTGATAATATATCCATTACAAAGAAAAAATCTGCTATTATAAATTATTTCCAAATTTGACATTTTTTCCATACAAGTTGTCAGTTCATTGCCTGGACTAAGAGGACAGGGCCAAAAAGACGAGTGACAATTACTTACTCGGAAAAAATCGGAAAAGATCGTTTTGACTTGTCTATGGTAAACTTTATGACACTACATATAAATATTAGCTCTAAACGTCTTCAGTTTGCTATACGATATTCCACCTTAGGCGGGTCCCAAATTAAAGCTCGTGACTGTACATCCTGAAGGTGAAATAATTGTCCGGAGATTACCACCTACAAACAAACTTACAAAGCTGCAATCTCACGGGCGTTGCCTCTAATAATATTATTGTATTTGATACATTCGTTTGTGTTGAATCAAAGGGGTTTTGCCGATAGATACATTTCCATATCATGAGCGTACGCGTTTCTGCAGGAACACCGCGCCGCGGCTCGCCGCCGTCGGGCGTTGTCGCCGGCGCCCGCGCCCGAGGTTAGTGTTAGTGATCAATGTTATCACATTGATCACTAACACTAACCTCGGGCTCGGGATAGTGTAAAAGCAGAGCAAAGTGAAGTTCAGTGTTCTAGTGGAAAATTAAAGCCCGGTATAAGTACAAGTGTGTACTCAGTTAACACAACATCCTCCCCAAGACCTATTTACGAGAGGTAGTTTTAACAAAGTTAATCACGAATAAGATGTCGGTATCATCTTTGTAAAAGGGTAGTTAGTTCTCATGAAATTCCAAAATTCTTGTCCTTCATATTTTCACAAAAATGTAGTAAATATATGGTGGCAGGTACTATTTCCCTACAATAGACATCACCGTCGCTACAAGCGTATTAGTTATGATTCCTGAGTCACATGTGTAAATAAAGAAGATTTGTATATGTTAAAGTCGTGAAAATCATTCCCTCACTATGTCCCAAGTCCCACTTTCAAATACTTCTTATCTTATCTTATCTAGGTGAGGGCCTTTTCGGAAGCACTTCGACTCAGTGGAATCTTTTGTGCATTTGCCCTCTCCTTTATACCTGCTCCCAGGCTTGCTCCAACAGTTCCACAAAGCGGATGATGCAGTTCGCCGGAAGCACCTTGAATTCCTTTGGTTGCGGGTAACCGTTACCAAAGTAGTTCATTCTTTGTCTGGCAAGGGCATGACATCCACACAATAAGTGTTCCATAGTCTCATCCTCCTCGCCACACATTCTACAGTCTAAACTATCCGATAGTCCCATCTTGGCCAAGAGATCCTTGACCCCGAAGTGACCTGTGAACACCCCAGATATAATTCTGAGTTGCTTCCTACTGGATTTCCAGCGTTTTCTGGTCCAGCCAGAGTCCACTCCTTCTATGAAGAGCTTAGAGTGCCTTAAGCCAACCTCATTTCTCCACTCGTGTTGGTGTTTGGTTTTGGCGTAGGTTTTAAAGGCCGATGTTAATGGTCCCCTGCGAGAGTCCCACTAATGGTTCCGGACCTACAAAGTGATTTGTAGAGCCCCCTCTTGCAAGCTCATCTGCTCTTTCGTTGCCGATGAAGCCGATTATTGCGCCTTCCAAGCTTGTTTAGTGCTTGGACGCCATTATAAATTAGTCTAGGGTCCACTTTCGGCGCCGTAAGCGCTTTAAGGGCCGCTTGACTCTCACTGAGTATATAGATAGTCTGCCCTTTGGTTTGCCTGTCTATATTCTCCTGTACACAGGCAATTATGGCGTATGTCTCCGCCTGGAAGGCAGTTGCCAAACTACTCATGCTTACACTACTACTAAATTCATTTGCATAAATGCCTGTTCCCGTACCGGGTCCCATTTTTGATCCGTCCGTGTACCATATACTGTCTTTGATACCAGACTTTGGTGGTTCTAGACCTTCGGCCCACTCAGCCCTGGTTGGAACTTTTGCTGTGTAGTTCCTATGGAATACATACTTGGGTAGCATTTTGTCGCTTCCCATGTTTGTTATTGTGTCTAAGAAACCATCAGTCTCCATGTTTGTGTGCTTAGTATTCGGCTCCATAGTCCAATAGTTCTTAATCTGTAGAGCGATTTGTGCGCCTCTGACTTAATCACCATGTGAAGTGGCGGTAGGTCCAGTAGGACTTCTAGCGCCGCTGTAGGCGTGGTTCGAAACGCCCCTGTTATAGCCATGCATGCTGTTCTCTGCACCTTCCTCAGGGCCTCTCTGCATGTGCTCATTAAAGTCCTTGGCCACCATACCAGGCTACCGTACAGTATTATGGGTCTCACCATCATGGTGTAGATCCACTTCAGTACCTTAGGGTTCAGTCCCCATGTTTTGCCATACGCTGATCTACACATTCCAAATACCCTCAGGGCCTTTGTAATGGTGAGATCTGTATGCTTCTTCCAGTTCAGTTCCTTATCCAGTGTGACACCTATATATTTCACGTCATTGGGCAGTTCTAGTACCCTTCCGTACAGCGTCAACTGCTGTATGCCGCGAAGAGTCCTTTTCCTAGTAAAGAGTATTACTACAGCTTTGCCTGGATTAATGGATAATTGGTGACAGTCGCACCATCTCTCCACTTTCCTCAGTGCCTTGTTCATGATTTCTGATACCGTACTTGGGAATTTCCCATTAACCAGTATCACTAAATCATCAGCATATCCTACCGTGTGGATGGGACCTTTATTGAGTTCTATCAAGAGTGAGTTCACCACCAAACTCCATAGAACTGATGAAAGTACCCCACCTTGTGGACATCCCTTTGTGGCTGTGGTCATTATCTCATCCCCTAAAAGAAATGTTGTTCAAAATCTGGTTCAAAACATATGGTTGCTGTGATAATTGCAGTCGATTGCAAGTGATCATTTTGAATGAAAGTAGATAAGCCTTTTTTCATTTATCTCTAAAATAACGTCTAGTGCAACTAAAAAAAAAATCTCTGGTTATACCTAGTCAATGACCTATGTTTACTGTTTATGTATGAATTGAATAAATATAGTAAAAACATACTTCCGAAATGAACATCTAAATCAAAGTCCATGCAAGCACCTTTTGAGTGTAGGTACCATTTTGGTAGAATACTTCTAATGATCTCCAGTAAAAAAAATACTTTATAGCCTGCCATTTTATGTGTTTTGAATGTGTATAACTCCAATATCTTCAAAATAATGCCGTTCATTAACCCAGATAACTAATGTAACATATTCAAAATTACCAAAATATGTAGTAAATGTTGGTGCCCTGGTGATAAGGCCGGTTAGATAGCCTTAATACGACTACAGTGTAGTGATGATACATAGTTGCAGTTAAGTAATTTAATATAGATTGTGTTTTTTCAAATATCTAGCCTGTAATTAGTTAAAAAAACTGATGAAAATTTTACCAAATCACGTATCGCAAGAAACATTGTCAGTGAAGCAGCCATCAGAGGAGACCACAGACAGGGGTAGGTGGCCATGTTTTTTCACCACAGTTGAAGGGGTATAAAAGCTGTTTCAATCAAACGTGAACGCTACCGTTTGTTTTTTATAGCTGGCAGCACTGGCATTTTACGAATACTTAGAGCATTAAACCAACCGGAGACGACACGCGCACACTTTTCTATCTAAAAAAGTCTGCCGTTTTCGGCGCGGGGGGCGAGGCAACGCACACAAATTATGTTAACACCAATGCATTTTTCCGATAGTGTCACTACACACGCACACGACAAAATTATCAAACACCAGCATAAACTATACTCACACAAGTACAAACACATACACAGACAACCTGTCCGTGAAAGAGATGACGTCAGCTCGAAGTAAACATCGATAGTGCGAGGAACACGTCGATAATAAATAATAAACTTATCGATATTTCATGTAGGTCCGGAAACGAATGCTCAAAAAAAGGTATAGAGGGAAATGCATGGAACACAATTTTTGACTTCGTAACTTTGTTTGGACTAGTTAGGAGATAAACATATCAAAAGTCCTTGCCCGTAACCCTTGAGCCGGAGGGGAGGGGGGGGTTTCAAAGTCCCATTATTCGGTTTTTCACCTATATCTCGGAAACTATGCGTCCTAGCGACATAACTATTCTAAACAAAATGAAAGGTGATTAAATTTGCCACAATTTTTATAATATCAAGTTTTTCGATATCTTGTACAGTTTTCGAGATATAAGATATTATACCATCGAGTACTATCGAGCGATGGAAGGCGGCCATAGGATATCATATTGAAATGCCATGATCGGTACTTATTAAAAGGGATTTTTTTTATGCACGTAACATACGATCTTTGGACAGACGGTAAACGGATAACAGGATTTTTTTTCCACATGAATAACTGGCCTGAATTTTGGTTCAGGCAGGACAGGTTAACACTATACTGTATCTTTTGGAGATAACATTAAACAAGAAACAAAGAATAAAAAGCAACTTTTATATAATAACATTCAAAATGCTGGGAGCAAATAGTGCTAGTCTCGTTTAGGAGTCCACGACACATGATTTCCACAAGCTCGGATACAGACATCCTGAATCATTACATCTTTTGGGAATCTGAAAAATAAATTATAAGAATAACATACTTATAATGTTTATCGACATTTGTTTTTGTGCTGTCCCTTCACTAACTTTCCTAGTACAGTGTTGCTAGAGTAACAAATTAAAAATGCATATTTACGGAACAAGTGACGATCGTAAATTCCGTATAATTAATAAAATACAGCCTAAACATATTATATTTAAAACATTAAATAAAAATATTATATGGTGAAAATAAAAGAATAAATGAATTTGCAAACAGTAATCCATCATTAATTAATTAAACATTTACAATTATAAATTTCACGTTATTTATGGTTGGTACCATTTTTATTGGATAAACTGTGTTAATAATAACGAATTTTAAGTAGAACTTATAATTAAACATTTATACAGTCAACTTTAAAAAATACCCAAAAGTAGAGCTAGTACCATTAAGGGAACACTGTTAGATTGACAATATTTTTTAGTTTTTTGCAAATTTAATGCACTATTTGATAATATTTAAACGTAATAATACTAACAGATGAAAAGTAACGTTATCCTTTTGTACATTAGATATTTCTGATCTCTTATTACACGAGAACACGTTGCAATTCGGCATTTTTAGCTCAGGTCATTCCGCGCTCACTGCGATTCATTGAATGGCGCGGAGCGCGCGGCAACTAGTTTTATATAACCGCTATGACCGGCGGTCTCGTACCTTTGGCAGAGGGGAACGCCTGGCAATGGCTACTCCGGTTGGTTTAATGCTCTAAGTACGAATACGGCAAATTAAAGATGGGTTTAGGTTTAGGTACTCTAAAAGTGTTTCGATTAGATTTCGTTAGACTTTGGAAGATTGTTACTCACGCAAAAATGAATAAGTAACGATTGTGTATGGGCTGCGTTCACTGTTACTGTAAAGGCCCACACACACGTAGTGGTTTGTGGGGTGTGAACACTTCTTTCCTTTTTGTGTATTTTTTTTATTTTTATTAAGTGTGCATTTTAGTTATTAATATTTCATTATAAATATATATATATAAGATATTGCATGTGTATCTATTGTTGTTGCCCACCGTGCTCTCACCGAATGGACCCTGCGGAAGACCAGCGCTGGCTGCAAAGCTAGCAATATGCTGAGCAGGGTCCATTTCGTGACAAAATATGTATTATATTATTTCTTTTGTATGTGTAAATTGTGTGTCACGAATAAATATTTGAATTTGAATTTGAATTTGAAATTTGAATTTAGCTGAAATTATTTAGTCTCATACTTAGGTTATGGAACTGTACTACGTAGTACTATTATTTATTATGTGGTTGCACTGTGGCACAAAGATTTGACGAAAAGCTCTGTAACTGTAGAGTGTAGATACGAAACCTTCATCGTGCAAGACTCCGCACTTGGCCCACAAGCTTTGCAGCAACCGGTATCAAGCAAGAGCAAGACTCGCTATATTGAATTCTCAACCATTACCTACCCATTCAAAGTTTAAATCCCTACTCAGATCTCACCAAGATGAGTCAATCCAGCGACGACGACGATTTCAATCTTATTGTAACTGCTTAAATTTCAATTTCCACTGCAGAACTTTTCGAAGATTATCTACGTAGGAAATTTGACCTCTATTCCAACTAGGGTCGTTTCGCCGGTTAGCGACCACTTAGCCGAGTTGCTCACTTTAGATTAGTAAATGTATACCTATTCAATGTACACACATAATATATGGTATTCGTATAGGTTCTGAGTATAGTCAAGTTTTGAAACCTACAATAAAATATAGCACTTTCATCCTTAGATTAGGAAAAAATATGGAAAAGTTTTCAAAACAGCGAATTCGCTGGATAGCGACCGCTTTAGTCGGTTTGCGACCACCTGTTAGCTAGTTGGCGACCACTCTTGCAAATAGTGTTTAAGTAGTTAATAAAACGATTTATCATTATCATCATCATATCAGTCGAAAGACGTCCACTGCTAGACATAGGCCTCCCCCAAAGAGTACCACAATGACCGGTTTTGCGCCACCCGCATCCAGCCGATTCCTGCGATATTTACTAGGTCATCAGTCCACCTTGTGGGGGTCTATCCACTCCGCGCCTCCCGGTACGTGGTCGCCATTCGAGAACCTTTCCGCCCCAACGGCCATCGGTTCTCCGTGCAATATGCCCCGCCCACTGCCACTTAACTTTAGCGATTCGGATGGCTATATCGGTTACCTACCTTGGTTATGTTGCGGATAGCCTCATTTCTGATGCGATCACGCATATAAACTCCCAGCATAGCCCTCTCCGTTGCCCTTTGGGTGACTTTGAGCCTTCTTATGAGGCCCATAGTAAGCGACCACGTTTCAGTGCCATACGTCATCACTGGCAACACACACTGGTCAAAGACTCTCGCCTTGAGACACTGCGGAATATTGGACGAAAAGCCATAGCGTAGCTTCCCGAACGCTACCCAGACGAGTCGGATTCGACGATTGACCTCTTTCTCAAAGTTTGACCTACCTAACTGCCCTTATACCACTACAAATAGGAGTGTAGACTAACCATTTATTATTACTCCAAAAAAAAGAAGGCAAAATAATAAGCCTAAGTGACGAAAATCCCATTCATATATCTCCAAAAATACGAAGCTACAACCGTTTTAATATTGCTTGTTAGAGAGAGAAAACGCTAGAGGATCGTGACGTCACAATCCCCGAGCGGCATAGTAAATGACAATCGTTTCATATGAAGGTGCGTTTTGCGGAAAAGGGATAGAATATACCTACCCCCTCTCAAAACTTTGGATACTATAACTTTGTAATTACTTAATCCCCTGCTCTTTTTTTTCTCCATTTGACATTACATTTAATCCTTTTTCGAGAAAATTCATCATTATAGGTCATTTTATTTAGTGTTACTCTTCTAAATCTACTTTACATTGCTGTGTCAATGAAGAATAGAATCGAAAAAAGCGCGCCATCTGGCTCACACCATAGTGCTATTATATATATTGCTATTACACTCACACATGTCATTCATAGTAGGTATCTAAATGCCACCTTTTTACAAGCTTTTATTTAACTTTTAGATTATATTCTACTTACACTAGCGTCTGCCCACGACTCCGTCCGCGTGGAAATGGTTTATATCGTAGCTCCATACAAACTTTTACCCCCTTAGGGGATTATTTCGGGGATATAAACCATCCTAGGTAGGTCTCTTCCCGGGACTCAAACTATCTCCATACCAAATTTCATCAAAGTCGGTCCATCGGTTTAAGCGTGAAGAGATAACAGACAGACAGACATACACACTTTAGAATTTATAATATAAGCATCTCATATAAATTATGTATTATTAATATAATATATAATTATATATTATTATTTTATTATATATACTATGGACATAGCATGGATTGGCGCGGCTTAAATACCGACTCAATTGGCTAGCCAAGCTAAATATCGCGGGTGCCGCATAAGAATCCATAAGGAAAGAAAAAGAAAACGATGTGGTCGCTATCCGACTTCTTTGGTAATTATGTATTTGGGTACGCGACCACCCCATTTTATTTAAATCTATTTTTAAATATGCCGAATTGCCACGAAATTATTACAAAAGCTAAATAATTTAAACGATCAATTAACCAAAATGTCAGCATAATAATAAAATTAAGTGACGTAACTAAAGTTTTCGCGCCAACTGTCGCGTTATTTTTTTCACAGATTCACTGCACGTCAACACTCCACGGAAGCAATGTGTGAATTGAGGTTATTTTTTCTTGCTTTGGATTGAGCTTTCAGTTTTAAATTGTATATATTCTTATTCTGATACTATTCAAGAATAGTTAATAAGTTATTCTTTTTTTGTTGGGTTTGTAGAAATGTTAATATCTTTAATTGAAGCAGCCTAGTCCGTCAAGTGGTCGCTAACCGAAGGTGGTCGCGTTACCGGCGAAACGACCCTATTTAGGATCTAATAATAGTGATACGTCCTCATATAAAGGCTGTGTTTTATTTATGGTTGAATTTATGTCCGACATTTTATAATACCTACTGTCAATAGATCTTGACTCTTCCTGCATGGCTAGTAAAGGCACTTTTTCAACGAACTACTTTGATGCAACTCGGCCAACCCTAACAATTTCAAGTAATGTATAATATTGTGATCGGATGTGCATGTTCAGTTTTTGACAGAAGGCTATATAAGCATAGTGGGATAGTACGCGCATGCGCGCGGTTTTGTATATAATTTTAATAAAGTGTTATAACTATTAATTCAAGTGTTCAGTTACAATGTTAAGGATCATCATAGTTTTAAGTTTATTAGGTGAGTTTAGTGATTTTAGTATAGTAGTTTATGTGACTGTACATAATGAAGGGCATTAAACACGAGTTTGGGTTTATGAAACGAGCCGAAGGCGAGTTTCATAATAACATCACACGAGTGTTTTTATGCCTAATTATGTACCAGTTACATACACTGCTTTATCTATCCGCATTTCATAAGCCTCCATGATGAATTCAGGAGCCGCAAATTCAGACCGGCATGGCGGCGTGGTTTTCTGGCAGCTGTCATAGTTTTTTTTTAATTCAGAGACAAATTAGAGTCAGCTCTAACTATCATATCGTTCGATATCTTACTTACGTGCGGTGCGACATTTGTCAAATTTGTATGCAATTTGACAATTCATTTCGAACTAAACGTCATCTCGACTGATAATAGAATAGAGGTCAAATCAAATTTCTTTGTTGTTCAGAGATGTTCGAAATTGAAATGAAATAATATTATCGAAATCAATGTTATTATTTAGCAATAATAACATTTTCACAGATAAGAAATTTGTTCTAACAAAACAGTTTGTTTTTATGGTGGTCATAATGTGCGGTTCTTGAACGCATCATGGAGGGTTTATGATATTTGGATAGATAAAGTCATTTAAGTAATTACAAGTTGAGTGTCTGATATTAAGGTCACGCAATTACTGAAGCACTTTCATCCCCTAATTTAACCCCCTTAGGAACTAGGATGAAAATAAATGGAGGTCAGTGAAAACTTGCATAGTCTTATATACGCATATAAATGCGAAAAATAAATAATAAATAAATAAATATTTGCGGACAATCTTACACAAATCAACCTAGTCCCAAACTAAGCAAAGCTTGTACTATGGGTACTAGACGACGATATAGATACTTATATAGAGAAATAAATACATAGAAAACATCCATGACTCAGGAACAAATATTCGTGCTCATCACACAAATAAATGCCCTTACCGGGATTCGAACCCAGGACCTCTTGCTTTGTAGGCAGGGTCACTACCAACTAGGCTAAAGCGGTCGTCACACTTTCGCATTTATAATATTAAGTATAGCTAGTTATGGATAAAGGCACCCACAAGTACAAATTTTCTAATGAAATTCCATAATTAAAACTCAAAATCATTTGTAACTCACTAATAATATTTGGGAGTGGTGGGGAGGGGGGGAGTATATACCTATATGAGAAGTCAGATTGCGGTGCGCTATTTTTGCAAACGAAACTCCACTGAGAGCCTGCACTAGTCATAATCAACGCATTTGCTCTCGGAAAGCAGTTCATGTGGTAAATTAGAATGTAAATATGGATATTTTCATGTACCTATATGGCTTGGCGAAGTACTGAATTGAAATGAGATTGAAATTTATTTTTTTACTACCTAATTATACTATTTACTTAAATATTGTTTACATTTACAAATCTTCGACAGAATATCCAAACAATTATAATGTCTAGCACTCGTAAGTTGTCTCGAGAGAGTCCCTTTTTCCGTTTTAATGTTAATTTAATAAGTGAATACTTTAGTTGACACGAACAACTATAGGCCAATCACAATACTTCCCGTGATAGATAAATTAATTGAAAAATTTCTAGGTAAATCAATCAATGACTTTCTGTCGGGAAACGGTATAATACATGGGAAGCAGTATGGATTCCAAAAAGGAAAAAATACCACCCAACTCCTAGCTCAATTCACAGATGAAGTAAACAAACACATAAATGACAGGAAACACGTATTGACAGTTATGATTGACTTCAGCAAGGCATTTGACACCCTTGATCATGAAAAGTTGTATAATAAATTACAGCAAAATGGTATACAGGGGTTCACCCTGAATTTGATAAAAAGCTATCACAAAAATAGATACAGCTCGGTTAGCATCGCCGGAGAGCAAAGTGAGCGACACAAGTCTCTACATGGCACAGCACAAGGTTCTATAATCGGCCCAACCGAATACCTAATCTATGCCAATGATATGTGCAACATATTTAGTGAGGCATCTGTGTACCAGTTCGCTGATGATACATGTTTAATAACAGCTGATTCTAATATTAATGAGGCTGAATGTAGTATGCAGCGCGAGTTCGATGCATTATGCAGATGGTCGCACGATGCCGGGCTATCCATAAACTACCAAAAAACTAAGATAATTCATATCCACTCACCTTATCTCAAAACAAGTACAGTTCCCAAAATTATAGCACACGAACACTCATGCCTACATGACTTGAACTCGCGTTGCAACTGCAACTGTAAACCTCTGGACGTAGTAAATCACCATACCTACCTTGGTCTAGTAATTGATAGCAAGTTTAACTGGGGCCCTCATATAGATAACGTATGCAAGAGACTAAGAGCCATTCTAAGCAACTTAAGCATACTTAAACATAAAATGCCTTATAATACACTTCGACTATTGTATATGGCCATGGCTGACTCGATAATAAATTATGGAATATCTTGTTATGGAAGAACCTATAAAACTTACCTACAGCGAATATACAATATACAAATAAGAATGTTGAAAACCATTGTACCGCTCAAAATTAAATACCAGTTTAAGGCGCTGTATGCAGCTGCGCATCGAAAAAGTGCCTTTTCCAAACCGATTATTAGTATACTTGTACTATTGCTAGAGATCCAAATTTTTGATATGTATATTTTCAGTTCATTGGCTATGTTCGTGCTTCGTAGAATCACGATTGCTTAGAAAAACCTCGATAGATTTTGCCTTTCAAAACAGTGCTTTTTTACCACCAAACTCGAAATATCTCTAATGTTATTTGGAACATTACAATGAAATTTGTTGTGATAGGTAGCTTTTTGGTAGATCTATCTACCGGCTTCTTAGAATTTCAATATGTTTGATAATTCAATACATTTGGTCATTTGTCTGAAAAACCGGGTATCCGCGTCGTGCATGTGCGGTGGTTATACGATTTAGTACGCCCGTGGCCACTGCCGACGACGGACCTGTGAATGTTTACCTGGCACGCAAATACGCCTTTTTGCAGCAATTATTTCGAGTTGTCACGGTAAATAAAAATACTTAAAGGAATAGGAAACGCTAATACATGCTGGAGAACACATTCGAAATGATAGAATAACAAATATAAGGTATGTGATATTTACTACAGTAAAGCGTTTGTACATCCGCACCTAAAACGTATTAATAGGTAGCTGGAGCATATTGACAAGATGTCAATAAAATCTTCAGTTATCCTGAATACGTAGAACTGTTAGGTAGTAAGTAGTCGGGTGTAAATCGGATTCGGACACGAGCACATGGTTAGGGGGGTTATGGTACCAATTATGGACTGTACGAATAATAGATTTATTTATTCATACATAAATATATCAAAAGCATTTAGGGCTATTGCGCTGGATAGCGACTACCTAGTCTAAAGTCGTAAACGAGTTGGTGAACTGAAGTATATTTACTTGCTGTTTAGTAGATTCTATTAAGGCGACGTGAGTTCCAAAAACTGATTTTTAAAAAATCGTAGCTCTTGTTTAGATTATAATACGGCTGCCCTAAATTTAATTGGCAATCTTGAGGTCTTTCTCGAGGGAAATCAGCTATTCGAATCCTGAGTTTTTGACTTTCGCTCGATAGAAAAAAAATCACGAACATAGGTCTAAAATACACTTAAAAAAATCATAACCAATTATGCACAACAGCTAAACATATTAAAATTGGTTCTAAAAATCGGCAATGTCATGTTTGAGGGAAATCAGCTATTACTTTTTTATTTATTAAAAAGCACAAAAAAATAATATTAAAAAACATGATATCCGCACGCACTTCCATCTCGCTCACGCTTATGCTCAGTGAGAGGGAGAGAAGACCACGAACCTACGTCCCCTTAAAAACGAGTGCGGAAAAAGATCCTGCCACTCCACCAGCAGCAGGCCACGGCCCTTCCTCATCTTCGTCATATACATACATGCATACATACGCTACGGCACATCTTTTCGTCCAATATTCCGCAGTGTCTCAAGACGAGAGTCTTTGACCAGTGTGTGTTGCCAGTGATGACATTTGGAACGGAAACGTGCTCGCTTACTAAAGGCCTCATAAGAAGGCTCAAAGTCACTCAAAGGGCGATGGAGAGGGCTATGCTGGGAGTTTCTCTGCGCGATCGCATCAGAAATGAGGCTATCCGCAGCAGAACCACGGTAACCGATATAGCCCTCCGAATCGCTTAACTTAAGTGTCAGTGGGCGGGGCACATTGCACGTAGAAACGATGGCCGTTGGGGCGGAAAGGTTCTCGAGTGGCGACCACGTACCGGAAGGCGCGGCGTGGTTAGGCTCCCCACAAGGTGGACTGATGACCTGGTAAAGGTCGCAGGAGTCCGCTGGATGCGGGTGGCGCAGGACCGGCCATTGTGGCACTCTTTGGGGGTGGCCTATGTCCAGCAGTGGACGTTTTTCGGCTGATATGATGATGATACATACGCTCGAAAAACATAAACCTCCTTCTGTGGCAGTCGGGTACAAAGTACTACAGGGTGTTCCCCTATACAGCTGCAAAACTTTGCCAGCTGTTTGTGCACATGATACCCATCACAAAACACTAAAGTATGCCGTTTCACATCTGGCACTCACTCTGCCGCCGCTGCTTCTCTAAATAAATGCCTCTCTAAAAAAAGCAAATAAATGTGACGTTATCTAAGTGAACATATCTTTTGTCGGTATGTAGTTATTGATATGACTCACTCACTCACTCACTCATCAACGCACAGCCGAAACTACTAAGACTAGAGAGTTGAAATTAACACCAGAACTACCTTTTACAACGTAGGCAACGCTAAACAGGATTTTCGGAAATTCCACCCCTAAAGGGGGTAAATAGGGGTGCAAAGTTTGTATTGGGGAAACTTTATTTTTAGAGCTAGAGACTTAATTTTTTGCATAAAGATTACTTATTAGAATACAGATTAAGTACTTTTAATTTAATTCAATTTATTTTGTTAAACATACAAAATATAAGACCTCTATGCTTTACCTACAATGTAGGTTTACAAAATATTCCTTCAGCCAGCTAATAAATATATAAAAATTAAAAAAAAAATTCAATACAGTGATTGGTGTGAAATACTTCAAACACATGTCAAAAACTCTCAAAAAATACTAGAACTAAAGAATACTATAACTAAGGAATGTCTGGAATGGAACCATGTTATGTCGTAGGGTCGTTTAAGTAATATTTAATGGTATAATAACACTTTTCAATCAAATATGAAGTCAATTCAGTCAAAAATCTTAACGGCCTCCGTAGCCCAGGGGTAGTGACTCTGCCTACGAAGCTGGAGGTCCCGGGTTCGAATCCCGGTCAGGGCATTTATTTGTGTATTTATCACGAATATTTGTTCCTGAGTTATGGATGTTATATATGTATATAAGTCCCAATTGCGCTGCTCAGCAACTGCTACAAACTAATGGAGAGACTCATATACAAAAGGATAGCGCCGCTCATAGATCGAGTGGTACCAGTGGAACAGGCAGGTTTCAGAACCGGGCGGAGCTGCACGGACCAGGCCCTAGCTCTGACCACGCACATTGAAAACGGCTTCCAAACAGGGCTGAAGTCCGGTGCTGTGTTTGTGGACCTGACGGCAGCTTACGACACTGTATGGAGAGAAGGATTGCTTTGCAAACTGCTAGCGACTGTGCCTAGCTTGACCATCGTAAAGCTGTTATCGAACATGCTCTCCCAGCGGCGATTTAGCGTACACTTGGGCTCAAAGGTCAGCAATACCAGAATGCTGAGTAACGGTCTGCCCCAAGGATCCGTGTTGGCGCCCATTCTGTTCAACTTGTATATTCACGACCTCCCTGATACTGCTGCCAGGAAATTTATCTACGCCGATGATATATGTCTCGTTACTCAGGGCAAGGAGTTCCAAAACCTGGAAGCAACGTTATCAGGCGATATGGAGCTATTGGCCAAGTACTTTCGAATATGGCGACTTACACCCAGCGCAAGTAAGACAGAAGCGTGCTGTTTCCACCTGCATAACCAGTGCGCCACGCAGGAGCTAAAGGTCAATGTACAGGGTACAACATTGAGACATAACTTCTTCCCAAAATACCTCGGCGTCACTCTAGACCGCTCCCTGACCTTCAAACAGCACCTTACTGGTATGGCTCGCAAACTCCAGACCCGAAATAACATCATTCAGAAACTGAGCGGAACCTCATGGGGAGCAAGCGCAGACGTGTTGCGAACCTCGGCGCTATCTCTGGTTTACTCGACTGCCGAATACTGCTCACCAGTCTGGCTGGGTAGCGTCCACACCACCAGAGTTGACGTCGAGCTGAAAAAGGCCATGCGACTTATCTCCGGCACGCTCCAATCTACTCCTTGCCACTGGCTTCCAGTACTGACAAGAATCGCCCCACCGGATTTACGTAGGAATGTCGCCCTGTTACGAGAAGTAGCAAAGATCCAGAAGAACCCGAGCCTTCCAATGCATGCGGAGTTTATGAATCCCGCTACTGTACGCCTAAAGTCCAGAAACGCCCCGTGCAGCATTTCCAGAAAACTGTCAGCCCAAAATTTCGATCTGAAGCTAGAGTGGTCGCAATCGTGGAACTCCAAGATGGTAGGAAAACTGGGATCCACTATTGCACCGGGCTCCTGTATAGAAGGGTTCGATCTCCCAAGGCGGGACTGGTGTAACATCAACCGACTCCGTACTGGCCACGGTCGCTGCGCTCACTATAAACACCGTTGCGGATGGGTGGAATCCCCAACTTGCTCGTGCGGTGCCGAGGAACAAACGATTCGCCATATAATCGAGGATTGCCCCATAACGCGCTACGCCGACGGACCCCCAGAAGACCTGATCACCCTTGGCGACAAGGCCATCAAGTGGCTGACAAACCTTAGAATTAATTTATAGTTATTATGTTTCTGTTTTAAATGCCATACGATTAAATAAATAAATAAGTATCTATATGTATGTATCTATTATATATATCATCGCCTAGTTCCCACAACACAAGCCTTACTGAGCTTACCGTGGGCCTAGGTTGATTTGTGTAAGATTGTCTATATATATTTATTTTGAATTGTGTTTTAATTCGGTCTGGAATTTTATTGAAAATGTTCGGTGCCATTCCCAAGATTCCACCTCTGATTAGCGCTGTGTTGTTGCTACCCTGCAAAGTTTTCAATTTATGTTTGTATTGTTTACGTGTCGGAAATCTGCGGCCTTCTGAAACATTACTGAACATGCTTGGATTGATCTTGCCAAAAATACCTACTTCTAGGATATACAGTGAAGGCAGTGTTAATATCTTAAGAGATTTAAAAAATGGTTCACAACTTTCAACGTTTAGGAAAATTCTGCCCCTAAGGGGCTTAACAAGGGGTGCAAATTTTGTATGGGAGAAACTTTATTAATTTATCAAGAGACTGAAGAAACTTAATATTTTGTAGAAAGATTACTTATTAAAATTAAAATAAAGTACTTTTAGCACTTTGGAAAATTCTGCCCCTAAGGGGATAATAAGGGGGTGCAACATTTGTATGGAGGAAACATTTTTTATTAGCTAGAGACTTAAAACTTTGTAGAAAGCTTACTTATTTGAATATAACTAAAGAACTTTCAGCGTTTTGAAAAATTCAACCCCTAAGGGGTGAAAAATTGTATGGAGGAAACTTTCTTTTTAGCTAGAGACTTGACATTGTGTAGAAAGATTATTTATTAGAATACAAATATACAGGTTAATTACTTTCAGTGGTTTGGAAAATCCTACCCGCTAAGATGGGGATTGTTTTTACTAATCATTTCATATTTGTTTCACGGTAAAAATGGCTTATCAAGAACAATTAGATTTATTGTTTTCCTTTCATTTAATTTATAAAGTTTGTTAGAGAGATTTCATCCTTATAATTGACCCTAACGATCGATGCAATAAAAGTACAGGTTGCAACTTTTAAGATTTTAGTCGGTTCGATTACCGGGTGCGACAAGCTAAATTTTAAAAATCTTTGAATGCAGTTTTTTTTTTTTTTTAAATAATGGAATGTTTTCTTTGAGTAAAATTTTCTATCTACAGTATTAAGAGTACTTCCCGTTCAGGTGGCATTACAAAATTCCACCCTGTATATATATTTATTTAAGCTTTATTTATTCCATATTGTTTGTGTTAGTAGATATTTACTAAATCTAAAAGATTTATGCCATTTTTCTTTCTTTTATGGACACCATTCGCGTAAAAGCCATATATCGCCAGATATTAGGAGAAAAGATGGGCACTGGAAGCAACAAACTGGTCAGGGCCGAAGGCAATAGAAGGAAAGGTAGACGACGAAGACGTTGGACCAATGACATAACTGAGGTCGCCGGACCTAGCTGGATGCAGTTGGCTAAAGACCGAGAAAAATGGCATGAGATCGAGGAGGCTTTTACCTTAATTTACATTTGCTTTTAAAATTAAATATTCAATATAAATAAATCAAACAAAAAAAGACAATTAAAGCTTAATTTAAATCTATATTCTTGAATAAAGCATCTTAGAATAACGATTAAAAATGAAATATACAAAAAAACGCTATTATAAATTAATGATTTTCGAAACCGTATTTTGCCTGGAGTATAGAGTCAAGTAACAAGTGTAAGTCCAATCTTATTGGCTTGTTGAGAGTATCAAGGTCCATCGCGGTGTGGCCGCTGGTCGAGGTAGCATGGTAGGCAGCACGCGCCGCGCGAGCGCAGTGACATAACACGTTTAGGTATTTAAGAGACAAATTGAAATTGTTCTTTTTATATGATGTTTGGTCAAATTACATTTTTTAATAGACATAGTCATGTACTGAAGAACTTGCTGGTCTTAAAATAACCACCCTGTATAATAAAATGCTCTTCTGACTAACAGTGGTCTAATTATCCAGTTTTTGATCAGTCAGTCATACAAATGTAATATAGGTAATAATATAATTTGCCAGGAGATAAATAGATGACCATAGCTATTTGTTTATTATTTTTGATGGTTTCTTAAGCAGGCGTTAACCAGCGCTATAACTTTACCTAGAAGTAATCGATTTTATATTTCGGTTTAAAAAAAACTGTAATATATTAGGTCCTTACCTATGAAATTGGCGGTGTGTATGGACAATTTTATGAAAAATCACAGTTTTCATAAAATTGTCCATACATTGAATTTTGCGGATTATTCAGCAATGTCAAATTCAAAGCAAACTAAATTTTGGTAGGAATATAGAAAACTTTTAAGCTACTTTACACAATTCTTCATTTCTTAAAAATAGTTCGCATCATAAAACTATACGTAATTGAAACATTTTAACCGGCAGCACATGAAAAGGGCGGTTTTCAAGCTTTAATTAGAAACACTAAATAAAAAATTCAAACCTATTTTTTGTATTTAAAACCTTTGTTACATAGTCTAATAATGAAATTAAAAAATAATTTGGAAGTTGCAATAGAAATGAATAAATTACGTACAAAATAATATCTGTGAAAAAACCGCCAATTTCATAGGTAAGGACCTAATATTAGTAGGTACAATCAATAATTGATGACGTTCACCCTTTGAAAGTGTAGATGTACTATTATTTTATCAGTTCTACGTATTTGGAAAACGGAAGCACCCACCTAGGAACTGGGAAAATGCTAGGAGGATTGATGATGAATAAATATGTACTAACATATCTCTGGAAAGTAAGTGTCCATAATTGATGTCATCATACTACGATGCACTTAAGAACTGTAACTACCTATTATTCCTTATTTTCTAAAATAATAGATTTAAATAAATAAATAAATAATAAATATGTGGGGACAATCTTACACAAATCAACCAAGATTTGAAAAATAAAACAATTATTCAAGATGAAAAACATTTGATCGTATGATCCGCAAAAACGAGCCGAATACGGATGCTAACAGAATAAGGCCGTTAGCGGGGTGCACGGGACGCGCGTCTCCCACTCCGTCTGCCTAATAAGAGCGCCTTAAAAGTAATTATGATAAATTATTCCAGCACTGTAAAGTATTAAATGTATTTGATAAAGCCAAAATGGCCGTTATAATAGAATATAGCCATAACCTGGATAAACTAATTAGGTATAAAAGACCCGCTCCATTTCGTGTACTAGACAAAAGTAAGAACTTCACTGTACCAAAAAGTACTAACATATATGGACAAAGAGTATGGTCCAGTCACTTACCGCATATCCTAAATAGTTTACCCAGTGAGGTTATAGATATTATAGAGAATAAACCACAGAAGATCAAATGTACCCTGAAGAAGATCATGTGTGATAAGTAAAATAATAGAAAATAAATAAAAAAATACTGTTATGCGAACACTTATATTATATAAATAAGTTAAGTTATATAGATTAAACTTAGAAATGTGATAGATAATAGCTAAGCTTAGCAAATAATCTCAAAAAATTGAGATTGCGCTAAGCAATTAGTAGACATACTTGTAACAATTAAATTAATGCAATAAACAGTTTAAATTTAATTTTTTTTTTTTTTTAGTTTCAGAGCTATGGTCCCATGCTCACGGCTACTACTCGTATCCAAAACCCCCGACCTCTCTTACCCCCCCAACTTCTTCAGTTGTCCACTATGAATCAAGCCTCTCTCAAACAGACTTCGAGCATAAATACGATTGGAAAAGTGGAAATAATTATGGAACAAGTCAGACGGAACATAATCACGGTAAGACCTGCAGCGAGGCTAGCGGAACTGAGGTCGAGAAGCAACTCGAGACGATATAAGCAACTCTTCTTTGGTGACTCTTCTAGAATAGCAAATCCATAGGCGCCATATCCGCTGACCATCAGGAGGGCACAGGCTTGTTTGCCACTGTCGCGTCATAGTATAAAATAATTAATACAATTTTCCAGACAAATCACCACCAGACCAAGATATCGACGATAATTCTCAAGCGGTCCCCGAAAACAAGTCAAAACCTGTTTTAACTGCAAATGAACCCATAGAACCTGGAAAGAAGAACTTCACAGGGCCTCAATACCTACCTCCACGTCCCCCCACCTCCAGGCCCCCTTCCGGACCAGAGCCTGGGACGATGTCGCAGCCTGTCCCAACACTGGGGGGGCTCTTCGCCCCCTCGTTGCAGTGGCATGTAGGGATATACACGAAGAGGTTTACGCCCTACATGCAGATTTGCGGTGGATCGCTGGTTAGAGCTGATGTGGTTTTGTCTGGTAAGTAAATAAATAAATAACCTCACACAAATTAAGCTAGTCCCAAACAAAAGTCTCTTAAGATATGTGCTCCATTAAAAACCAGAGGGGTAATCACGTAACGTTCCGAACGGTTGTCGGTACAATTCAACTGTCAAATTTCCATATAAAACATTTAGAGTCTACATTTTAGACCTACCTGACGCGCGTACAATGCGTTACGCGATCAACCTACAGAGGGGTAATCAATCACGTAACGTTCCGAACGGGCGTCGGTACAATTCACCTGTCAATTTTCCATATCAAAAGTGACATTTAGACCTACCCGACGTTCGTACAATGCGTTATGTGATCGACCTGCTTCAGCTCTACGCGGCACACAACCGCAGAATCCGCCGAAGCCCGCTTAAGGCGCTTAAGTTTATTGTAGAGACGCGTGTCTGGCTGAGAGCGTCAATTAGAGTTGATAAGTATATCTACTGCGGTATCATTTTAACCGACTTCTAAAAGGAGGAGTTTATATGTTCCACTGTATGTTTTTATTTATTCTCTATGTTCATCGATTTCTCTGTCAATTGAGGACCGATTTTCAAAATTCTTTTTTTATTCGAAAAAATATACTCCTGAGATTGTCCCATTGTCACCAAGTCAGGATCTGATGGTGGGATCCCACGGAAATTGGTGTAGTGATTTCGATGTTTATAACTCGTGTGTTTACCCTCGGAAATTGCAATTTTGATGAAATGGAACTGATGATGACGTATGGAACTCTTCAAAAATGTAAAGTACGTCAAAGACTCTGACATGATTCCGTTCAAGTAGCAACTAATGAAGTGTTAATTTTGAGATCCTTGAGAAATCGACGGGAATTTAACAAATATTATTAGGTTTTTTCTGTATTAATCAACGCATTTGCGCGCGAAAACCAGTTCATATGGTAAATTGGAAAGGAAATGTGGAAACTTTCATGTACATACCTAATATACACCTATGTGGCTTGGCGAAGTACTGAATTGAAGTTTAAATTAATTTAATTGAGAAAAAAATGAAGTACCTATTTCTCAGTATTGGTAAAAAAATTGCATAAAGAAAGTAGCGGTGTTTGTTTAGTTTAGCTCTATTTGATGTGGTTATTTAATATCCTATCCTATACTGTTAAACAAGCAATATTTGTATATATATATATATATATTTGCAATCACGTTCTCGGAAACGGCTCTAACGATTACGATGAAATTTGGAATATAGGTGGTTAGGGGGGTGACAAATCGATCTAGATAGGTCTCGTTTCTGATAAAATTTAATGCTCGAGATTTTCTCGCATAAAGATTTGTTAATAAGTACATAATTTCACCTCCACTGTCACCGTTTGATTAGACTAATGGTTATAACATCGGCTTAAACGCCGTCGGCCGGGGGTTCAAATCCCAGCCAAGGTGATTTTTGTTTTTGCTTTCGTTTTTTATAGACAATGATTTTTCGTAGTATTAAAATCGGGAAAAGCATGGCAGACGTTTTTTTTCTTTTATTGCTTTATTTTGCTGTGTTTTTTTGTATATCGGACCCAACTGGGAAAAATTACTAACACATAATTTTTTTATGGAAGTTATGGAAATATTTAAGTAAAGTATTTTTCAACACATTTGCTCGTAACGTGCCTCTTATTGTACTGCTTTTGGGCTCATAATCCTGGGTATTAAACACGCGTGTTTAATAACATTACGACACTCGTGTAGTTATGTTTATATCTCGATTAAGACACGTTGGCACCTTGCAGCAAGGTGTATGTATGGACTCGGCGCATTCTTAAATTGACCGGGTTATACAGGTTTGTTTTTAATTCTCGGCAAATGGATTCTTACTCGACTAAACAAATTAAATCCTTCTTGTGGATTAATTGATTATTTCTTGTTGGATATGATATAGAAACGTTTCATTTAGTAAAACTATTTACTTTTGATAACATTTTACATGAATTTATATTGAATAAGAAAATATTTATTTTATTTTGTATTGGCTGTTTAGAGATTTCATCTAAGCCTCGCTGCGGGAGCACTGCGCGAACTTCACGAAAAAAAATAGTTGCGCGCCATTATAGGTAATTTCACAAATATTTGTAAACATTGATGATATTGTTAAAAATGTTGATTCGTAGTAAATAGAAAAGTGATAAATAGATTTGACGCCACTGTACATTCTTGGAGATGTACAAATATGTGAGTAAAAACCTGTTGTCATCAATAACTAAAGGAAACAACTTAGGAGCATGTAACAATTTCATGTTATGATAAGGATTTTTTTCTCGCAAATGTGTTGAAAACGTCGTATGACACGCGTGAGCTTTGATAATTACATCCTCGGCTCTATTATCACGCTCACCTGCGGTTCGCGTGACAATTCCGCCTCTGATGTAATGATCAACGTACCTCACTTGTATCATAATGTACTATTATGGCACTATGCCTTCTTTTTATTCATAAGGCCATTTAGGTTGAAATAAGTTAGTTTAGTAATTCGTTAATCATTTTAGAATGAAATAAAACCTGTTTGACGCTTTTTATAAGATCTAAGATTTTTTTTAAGGTTACAGAAATCCAAATCTTAATATGAAGTCGTTTTGGAGATAATTGAGAATAGAAAACATCCAAGACTCAGAAACAAATATTCAAACCGGTCGTAAAAACCAATTAATAACCGACTTCCAAAAAAAACGGCCAAGTGCGAGTCGGACTCGCCCCGGAAGGGTTCCGTAAAATAAATTGCGGTTTACGATTTATGCCGTATTAAAAAAAAACTACTTCTAGATCTCGTTCAAACCAATTTTTGGTGGAAGTTTGTACATCATGTATTTTTTTAGTTTTATAATTCTCTTATTTTAGAAAATACACGGGGGGGGGGACACACATTTTACCACTTTGGAAGTGTCTCTATTTTTGTGTGAAAATCTAAATGCGGTTCACAGAGTACATCTACTTACCAAGTTTCAACAGTTCTTATAGTTTCGGAAAAAAAGTGACTGTGACATTACGGACGGACATACAGATATAACGAATCCATAAGGGTTCCGTTTTTTGCCCTTTGGCTACGGAACCCTAAAAAGGAGGATTTTTATGTTTAATGTTTCATTACCTCAGAACTCCGTCATCATTTATGTTATGAACCGATTCGTATTTTTTTATTTTAGTGAAAGTACGAATTTTTGCTTCCAGATTGGTCCCATTGGTTTCGAAAAGCCAGTAAAATGATTGAATCTATGAGGAATTGCGGGAAGTCAATGTATCAAAGATTATTAAGAAAATTATCTTTGATTGTATTAACCCTTTATAAGGCATAAGCATCTAGAGGTGATAAAATAAAACTAATTATGTTTCTAGATTGGTTTTTTTTTCTTATTTCAGAAAATCAAAAAAAAAAACAAAAAAAAATAAAAAAACACGGTGATAAAAATGTTCCCTCTGCCTGTCTGGATCTACTCTGCCTCAGTACGTCATATTAATAAGCAATGCAGCAAGGTGCTATACACGTGGAAATGCACATTTCTCGCAAATTATTTTAGACCTTTTGTCATTTCACATCCGTGTAGCACTAAAAAAATTACAAAAGGTGCAGGATTGCAGCGTTTATATGTGGGCGTTTCTGTGGGCATGTGGTGGTGTTAGTGTTGTGGATAGCGCTCATTTTGAGGCTTAAAGACTCGAGCCCTAAAGACTCCCGAGGCTTAAAGACTCAAGTGACGAAAATCAATATTTAGCATTCATAGCATTTATATTCATATCACGGTCCTTAAACAGCATCGTGTCTTTAAGCCTCGGGAGTCTTTAAGGCTCGAGTCTATAAGCCTCGAAATGAGCGTTATCCACAACACTAGGTGGTGTGCCACGTTAGTGATCTCTTGTGCGACAACCTGTAAAGCCTTTTGACGGTTCTCTGATGTGACAGATTTATTTTTCAAGATACAGTTGTGACCGATTGACCGCCGGTTTCTACTTGTAAACGTACTAATCAGTCCCCTTTTCAGAAAAAACCGTCAAATTATATGGTGGGAAAAATATTCCCTCTGCCTTATAAAGGGTTTAAAGTTATAAACAGCCTAACATTTTTTTTATCATTTAAACAAATACTAATGATTACCTAAGAGGCCAAAAATCTCTTCTAATCCATTTATACTCCCTAAATCGTTGAGTATTCGTCTACTCCAACTCATTTTCAACATAATCTGTAACACGCAAAAAAATAACATGCACATCATGCTCACTCCACAGGCAGAGGGAATATTTTTACCACCATCCAAAATGCTCCACACAGGCAGAGGGAATATATTTACCACCACAAAAAATCTTATAAAAAAATTGTTCAAATGCTAAATTAAAAATATGACTGCCTCGAAGTACCTTGTATCTTACATAATAAGAATAATACCAACTTACATTTTTCCCGTCCCGTAAATTGAGATTAACAAAGATTTGTCAACAGGTGCCGAAATTCACTGATTCCCAAACTGACAGCTGTCATAGACTAAAAAAGTGATGTCGACCGTTCATAAGTCCATAATGAATATTGTTAAGGGGGTTTCCACAAATAATATTGCCATAGATAAAAACCGATCGTGGATTCGTTTCAGAAAAAAACGTCAAATTATATGGTGGGAAAAATATTCCCTCTGCCTTATAAAGGGCACGCGGCACAGAAAAAGTAAACGCGTGTATAGAGTTTGGTATTTTCTATTATAACTCGTGTAGGTATAAATTTATCCCCGAAAACAACAAATTTGGTGAAATGTAACTGATTATGAAGACTCTCGTAAGTATACAATAATATCGGCCTTTAAAGCCTACGCCAAAACCAAACACCAACACGAGTGGAGGAATGAGGCTGGCTTAAGGCACTCTAAGCTCTTCATAGAAGGAGTGGACTCGGGCTGGACCAGAAAACTCTGGAAATCCAGTAGGAAGCAACTCAGAATTATAACTGGGGTGTTCACAGGTCACTTCGGGGTCAATGATCACTTGGCCAAGATAGGACTATCGGATAGTTTAGACTGTAGAATGTGTGGCGAGGAGGATGAGACTATGGAACACTTATTGTGTGAATGTCATGCCCTTGCCAGACAAAGAATGAACTACTTTGGTAACGGTTACCCGCAACCAAAGGAATTCAAGGTGCTCCCGGTGAACTGCATCATCCGTTTTGTGGAAATGATGGAGCTAGCCTGGGAGCAGGTATAAAGGAGAGGGCAAATGCACAAAAGATCCCACTGGGTCGAATTGCATCCGAAAGGGCCCTCACCTAGATAAGATAAGATTATGAAGGCTACAGTCTGTAGACGTCACATATTCTGTGATTCCGTTTAAGGATGACTCACGCTAGGACGGGCCGTGTCCTTTTTCTAGGAAAAACGACGGCGTTTTTACGCGGTCGAGCCATACCCAAGCCTGGCCGAGCCACGGCCGGGCCGTACCGACACCGGGCCGCTTCCGCGCCTCGGCCGTGGCTCGGCTGGGCTGGGATATGGCTCATCCGCGCAAAAACGCCGTCGTTTTTCCAAGAAAACGGCCCGGGCCGGACACGGCCCGTTCTAGCGTGATTCATCATTTAAGTAGCAACTAATGGAGTGCCAAAGGTAATTCTGAGATCCTTGAGGAATCGACGGAACTCCTCAAATATTATCGGCCTACTTATTAGCGACTTGGGTGTTTTCTGTAATAATCAACGCATTTGTTCTCGGAAACCAGTTCATGCGGTATAGTGGGAAGGAAATGTTAATGTATGTTCCTTGGCGAAGTAATGAATTGAATGCGGTTTAAACTTTGTTTGTAAAGTAAATTGTGAATACCATTTTTTGGTATAACTTTTTGTATTAGTTGTTTCCTTTATAGTCGGGGGTTTATATTTAATTATTTTCAATTCCAAGGCGAGTTTTTTAAGACCAATGAAAATAAACATCTTTTCGAAAATAAATAAAAAAATATATAGTAAACTTATTTTCACCCGAGCAGACCTCGGTCGCCCAGATATTTTGTTTAATACTTCAGCGTATCATGCAAGTCATGTCACCGAAGCGTAATAAGAGAGGTATGTGGATGCAAGAGACGAGACCAAAAAAAGTTAGATGGTCTGTGAGAGACAATATCAAGAGTAAGGAAATGAGTGACGAGCTAACAGGTGACAGAGAAGTATGGAAGAAAAAGGCATGCTGCACCAACCCCAAGTAAATGGGATAAATTAAAGTCAATGATGACGATGTTTTCAGCGGCTCACTGCTTCTGGGATGATGCCGTGGGTGCACTGCGCGCGGGCCTGTTCGCGGTGGCAGCTGGCAAGCTGCTCAGGCCTTGGGAGACAGAAGGAGAGATCTACACGCAGCATGCTGAGGTAAGTTTCAGTCTTTATTCCAATGGAAAGCTTGGCTGGGACCTTGGAAGACAGGAATGATATACATGGTATTATGTAGTGAGTTTTGAAAAAAAATTATGTGCTTAGGATTTAGTAACTAGGCTTTTGTCAGGAGCTAAGAGTAGTCCATCACTGAAGGCTTCTTCAATGCCAAGCGAATCTCGCCATTACCGATTAGCTCGGTCCCAAACATTTGTAGACCAATGCAAATGGCTATCGTCGCGCGTGTCAGATTATAATATTACTAGCTTTTGCCCGCGACTTCGTCCGCGTGGAACTCGTTTATATCGTAACTTTCTCCCCCCTTTTCACCCCCTTAGGTGATGAATTTCCAGATAAAAACTATCTTTATTAAGGATTCTTTGGGAAGGCCCCGGAATTCAAAGTATCTCTACACAAAATTTCATCTCAATCGGTTCAGCAGATTAAGCATGAAAAGGTAACAGACAGACAGAGTTACTTTCGCATTTGTAATATTAGTATGGATTGTATGAAGGAAAGGGTCATTATGGCTGAGTTGCATGATTTTATAGATTAGCTTACTCCGAACGCCTTTTTTTACAAAATATACATATATTTACCTATGTAATGTCCCTATTCCCCAGGACTTATAACTACCGCTATACCGTAAATGGGTTCCATCCAATTTTACACCCCCTATTTCACCTCCTTGGAGAATGCTCCAGGACTCAAACTATCTCTGTACCAAATTTCATCTAAATGGGCTACATCCAAATTTTCACCCCCATTTCACCCCCTTAGGGGATGATTTCCGGAATAGAAACTATCATATGTCCTTTTCCAGGGCTTAAACTATCTTTCAACCAAATTTTATAAAAATGTGTCATAAACGAATTTCCACCCCCAATTACATCCCCTTATGGGATGATTTTCGGGATAAAACCATCCTATGTCCTTCCTAAACTATCGCTTTACGGTAAATGGGTTCAATCCGAATTTTCATCCACCATTTCTCACCCCCTTATGTGTTCCCCTTATTTCCTCCTTTCATGTGTTCCGGAATAAAAATTATTCTATGTTCTTTCCTTGGACTGAGACGTCTCTCTTTACCAAATTTCATCTAAATGGGTTCTATCGAAATCTTCAACCCTCATTTCACCACCTCAGGAAATGATTTTTCGGGATTAAAACTATGCATTGTCCTTCCCTAGGACTCCTTCTATCTCTTTACCAAATTTCATCTATTAAATGGGTTTTATCCAAATTTTCACCCCCTATTTCATCCCTGAGGGGATGATTTTCGGGATTAAAACTATCCGTTGTCATACTCCGGGACTCAAACTATCGTTCAACCAAATTTCATCAAAATGGGTCACAAGCAAATTTTCACCCCCAATTACACCCCCTTAGGGGATGATTTTTGGGAGTAAACTATCCTATGTCCTTCCCCAAGACTACAACTCGCTATACCGTAAATGGGTTCCATCCAAATTTTCATACCTCATTTCACCTCCCTAGGAGATGATTTCTGGACTAAAAATTATGTTAAGTCCTTCCCCAGGACTCTTAACTATCTCTATACCAAATTTCATCTAAATCGGTTCTTTCCAAATTTTCACCCCTCATTTCACCCCCTTAGGAGATGATTTTTCAGGATAAAAATTATGCATTGTCCTTCCCTGGGACTCCTTCTATCTCTATACCAAATTTTAACTAAATACAAATACAAATCTTTATTTTACATAAAAATGTAAATGGGATTTATCCACATTTTCATCCCTATTTCATCCCCTTGGGGGATGATTTTCGGGATGCAAACTATCCATTGTCATTCTCCGGGACTCACACTATATCTATACCAAATTTGGTCTAAACGGAGTCCATCCAAAATTTCACCCCCCATTTCACCCCCTTAGGAGAAGATTTCCAGAATAAAAACTATCCAATGTCCTTCCCCAGAACTTAAACTACCTCTAAACCAAATTTTATCAAAATGGATTACATCCAAATTTTCACCCCTCCATTTTACCCCCTAAAGGGAAGATTATCGGGATAAAAACTATCCTTTGATCTTTCTCGGGACTCAAACTAAATATATAATAAATTTTATCCAAATCGGTGCAGCGGTTTAAGTAGCTCCATACAAATTTCCACCCCCCATTTCATCCCTGTAGGGGTTGATTTCTAGGATAAAAACTACCCTAAGTCCTTCCTTAGGACTCAAACTATTTCTATACCAAATGTCATCTTAATCGGTTCAGCCGTTTTCACGTAATGCGCGGTCACATAAACAGACAAACAGATAAACAGACAAACAGATAAACAGACAAACAGACAAAAATTCTAAAAACTGTTGGAACGTGTTCTGTTATCGATTTTAAGTATCCCTAGCCAATTTTTTTTCGAATATCTTTCATGTACAGACTTTCGACCCTCTTCAGCTTTATTATATGTATAGATTATGTGTTATATATTTTTAATAGATTATTTGATTAATTATTAGAAACAGCCATTATGTTAATAAAAATAAATCAAGATCACCGGAAGTACGTTTAATGCAGTTCGAATGGAGGTAGGGATATTGCATAAAAAAGGGTGTCCGCCATTGGACGGCCCATTATTTGTTCGGTAACGACAGAAGACTCAATCGTCTACTAATATCGACAAAATCTACCCACACTTCCATGATGATTGTCTGATGGTGCTAGTGATCCGTTATTTGTTCGTGTAAATCCTACTCAAGGAAGTAAAAGGTGTAATTTGGTTCAGTACTGCAGAAATGGAATGTATATAAGTAACGTTTAAATAAGTACATATTAATCAAATATTATGTTTCTATTCGATTTATTTTACTCGCCATCCAAAGCAATGTCCCTTTTTCCACAATAAATAGAATAAAATGATGTTTTTGTTATTCATTAGTACTCGGCTTATATTCTTCCCCTAATTTTCCAAACACGCGTGCATCCCATACAGCTGCAGATACATACCACGGTGCTTTCATGGCTACTTTTACTGCTTTTTATGTGCTTTTACGCTAACCTTTGAGGAACCAAGAACGAGGCTTATAAGACCTAGGCACAGCAGAATGAAAAAGGAGCTGGGCTTTCACCACAACACGAGCTGCTGCCATTTAGGTCCACAAGGTGAGTGGGTTACTCATTTCTCTTGATAATCGCCTTGGTTACTTTATCGGGGGAATTCATGCTCTCCGACCTCCCATTCGCTGTGCTATCGAAGAATCTGTAACAGTATGGTTCAAAGTTTCTGCGACTTCCTCATCTTCGTTGCCGGAAATGGTGGGGTATAAACTTGAGTAGACCATTTCATAAGCTTTCGTTTATATGGTCAAATTTTGCCAATGAATTGTAAAGCAGTTATATTCAACCGATTGAACTGAAGTTTTGCTTGATGGATTTTGGAAGGGAAATGTATCCACGTACCACCATAGAACCATATCTGAATAAGGCGACATATCACTCGAGTTTGTGACGGCGGCCTGTCAATTGCGACAGGATTCTACGGTGCGGTGGTACGTGAAAACATTTCACTTACTGCCTGCACTGAGCTGATCTGTTGACACTGTTGACAGAGACAGAAGGTGATGGATGATATTGATAGTAACTCGTAAAATACACAAGATACACCCTTGTTTGGACTCTTCGGAACCCTCTCGACGAGTTAACGATGTAAAAAAAGTACAATTGGAAATATTTTTTGACAGGAACTTATTCGAGCCCTCTTTCCTACTGCCAGGCAGCTGTGAGGCAGCATTTATTAAAGAGCGGCTGTCAAAAAAGCCCTGGAAAATTGATACCATGAAATTCTCGTTAAGTTACTTCTCTTTAATTTCCAGATAAAAGAAATCAAGATTCCTCCCCGCTTCCAAGGTGTCCAAACCAGTTTCCAGGACGACATCGCAATCCTCCTCCTGAGCAGGTCTCTGGAGTACGCTCCAGGCGTCAAGCCTATCTGCATCAGTTTTGATCTGGAGACGGAGGAAAAACATCTGACGAGCGGAAACTTAGGAACGGTACTATTTGTTTTATAACAAACTAGACCTGCCTGATGGTATGCAGATACCATAGGCTATGGACGCTCGTGACTTCAGAAGGGTCACGAGCACGTTGCCAATCCTTGACTAATTTCAGTATTCGTTGTGTTGGCAGCTAGAGGCAAATGTAGGTCCCTAACTGTCAACACATTGCATCTTCGGGTGTCCTGGCGACCTTACTCAAGTAGTGGTATTATTATGGCTGCGGTCTTATTCTAGGTACGTTCAAAGCATGAGTGAATAGACTTATTCAGAACCAGTGAGCTTTCTTAGGCCTGGCATTACTTATCATCGTCGTGGTGAGTAAGGTCGCCAGAGCTGCTGACATTGTGTTGAGAGTGAAGCACCCGCTTTCGTCTCTAGCTCAACGCAGCATCAACACCACGAATCCTCAAATCAATAAAGGATCGGCGACGTGCTTGTGACTCTTCCGACAATGCAAGTATTCATAGGCTACGTTGTCTGCTTACAATCAGGCAGACCGTAAGCTTGTTTGCCACAGACATAGTATAAAAAAATGTTGAGACCAGGGTCAATCATTGGTCAGTCTTTTTAAAACACATAAAAAAATGTTCCAGATAGCAGGCTGGGGTCTGACCACGCCAAACGGGCCACCATCCCAGCGCCTCAACTTCCTCCGGCTGCCGTACGTGGACATCCGGGAGTGCATCCGCACTGCCGAGCCCGGCTTCCTCAAATACATCACTAGTGACAAGATCTGCGCGGGGGACCAGAGGACTGGTAAGTCGTTACTTGGTCACACAGCTGCGCGACCCCAGCGGGACGCGTTGAGTGCGCGATGCGTTTGCGCGCGGTTAGATGGAGCCGTCGCATCTCATCAGCACACATCAGCGCCAACCGTGCATAGAACCCACCCGCAACGGCTCAGCCGTATTGCGCACTCAATATGCTCGCATAGTTATCAAACTCGTAGCGCGAATGTTGCGTGGACGCTGCGCCACGTTGCGCAGACACAACCACCTGTGTTTTGAGGTGCGATAGCCGATAAGTGATAAATTGAATGGCAAACCGTCATAAACCCAGCTGATGACAGTACTTTTAGCTTGTAAGGAAAAGATTTGAACCAGCTATCGTGTCGGGCCGATCTTAGCCTCACTTTTTAAACCATTGCAATTGACTCCAGGTCGAGCGCTCTGTCGCGGCGACAGCGGCGGCGGCCTCACGTTCTACTCGTCCGGCATCCCCTACTTACTCGGCATCGCGTCGACGGCGCCCCGCGACGACAACCAGTGCAACGCGTACGCCGTCGCCACGTTCACGTACGCGCGCGCGCACGCCGCGTTCCTGCGCAAACATGTGCCGGGAATCGGGGAGGGCTGTGAGGGGCTGTATGACAACGGAACTGCCGTGAAGGTATGCTTAAAAATAATCGTTAATAGAGTCAAAACAATTCACCTTCCTCTTTCTAACGGGTACAGTACGAGTGAGACAGGAGTAGCTGAATCGCGCGCGACGCTACTTGCCAGCAAGTATGACGTATGCCCTAGATTGCATTTATGAAAGTGCAAGTGCTAGTCGTTTACGCAAAGAATGACGCAGATCGCAGGTATTTGACGCTCAAGCCAGGCTCCTATTTCACCAAGTTGACAACCATTTCACTGTGTTTCGGTGACTTCTGATGCGGGAGCCGCGATGTTCATCGCCCGGGCCCGCCCAGGTCAATTCATCATCATGCTTTTCAGCCTGTAATCGCGTACTACTGCATTTATAAGTACTTATCTTCAAGTACGCCACCCATCTGGGTCCAGCAGGTCGATCATGTACGAGTAATGCATTGTACGCGCGTCAGGTAGCTCTTAACGTAACTTTTTATTAAAAAAAATTACAGTTGGATCTACCTACCGCGCGTTCTAAACGTCACGTGATTACCCCTCTGAGCTAGTCTTATCCAGCTCACAGGCCAGTCGTTATTGGTCGTCTCTGGGTTGCTACTGTGTTGTGTTGACTTGCAGCTACGTGAAAACTGGTGTCAAAATTAGCGTAGTAAGCTGTGTTGACAACACAATACAACTGGCCCTTCTATTTGTCCTCCAAGATGACTGGTACAATTTTTTTAATTCTCTTGCAGAATGGGACCACTGGAGTCACACAAAATATAACGGAGACGGAAACTACACAACAAGAAGAAAAACGAATATCACAACTTGGCGCTTTGCTGAATGTGACCACTGGGGAACGAACATCCAATATAGGAACAAACACAAACGGACAGACGACGCCAGTGACAGATCAGATGGTCACGATGAGTGTGGAGAGTGGGGAGCGGGGCGTAGTGAGGGTTCCAGTGGAGGGTGCTAGTACGTTCGTCTGTAACTGTTATTGTAAGAATTAAGACGAAGTAGTAGTAGTTTACTTTGTTTAAGTTTTTTTTTAAAGTTTTAACACAAAATTGGTAGAGTCAGTCTCACAACTGACTATAGGTCGACTTCTTTAACTCAGTCTTCGCCTGCGCGGTGCGCGGGTGCAAGAGTATGACGATAACGGGGCGCACGTGACGTGCGATAGGCAAAGCTGCACCCGCGCGCTGACAGCGGTGGCGGAGCGGCGCGGAGGCGGTACCAGTAATGTTCGAGCTAATATGAAAGGATCCGCACAGAACGGGTTTTCCCGCCCGGTATTCTGTGCGGACCCTTTTTTAGTATTTTAAAATACTCTGTGAATAAGATGGATGTCGTGTATATAGCGTTGAGTGAAGGTCTAAGTATACAAGACTGCGGCCATGGAGGAAAACGTACTGAAACGTTTGGAAAAAGATCTGCCATAAATCTAATAGGTCCGACCTCTCGCTCGTACTCGCTGTTGCTTGCTTTTTCACGCTAAGGTTGTAACGATTCGACCCTTTAAAATGGTTGTTTTTTTATGTTTAACCTAACCTGAACTTAAATTAACCCCTAACTGAAAGCTGAAGCTCCTGAAAAGCCTCTAGTCATCTGAAAATGGAATTCTACCTGAAGGAAAAGTTATTGAATAAAAATTAAACAGATAGTAAGTGAGAAATTAAATCATTTATTTACCATAGAAATGTCGAATTAGTTTTGTTTGGTTTGAAGCTAAAGAACCTTTGATTAATTAATCCAGTAAAATCAAGACTAGATTGTTCAGGATATCCACTTTAATTCTATTAATACTAACTCGTACCATAACGCGAATAAAAACCCGAGTTAGGTCCGGCCGACCCTACTAGAAGTTTGAATTTTATTCTAGTCTAGATAAATCTATCTTAAGGCTATAGAATCTTTGTTTATTTATCTATCTATCTTCTATACATATAATAAAGCTGAAGAGGGTCGAAAGTCTGTACATGGAAGATATTCGAAAAAAAATTGGCTAGGGATACTTAGAATCGATAACAGAACACGTTCCAACAGTTTTTAGAATTTTTGTCTGTTTGTCTGTTTATCTGTTTGTCTGTTTATCTGTTTGTCTGTTTATGTGACCGCGCATCACGTGAAAACGGCTTAACCGATTAAGATGAAATTTGGCATAGAGATAGTTTGTGTCCTGGGGAAGGACTTAGGGTAGTTTTTATCCTGGAAATCAACCCCTAAAGGGATGAAATGGGGGGTGGAAATTTGTATGGAGCTACTTAAACCGCTGCACCGATTTAGATGAAATTTGGTATATGATTAGTTTGAGTCCCGAAAAAGGTTAAATAATAGGTTTCATTCCGAAAAATCTTCCCTTTAGGGGGTAAAATGGAGGGGTGAAAAATTGGATGTAACCCATTTTGATGAAATTTGGTTAAGAAGTAGTTTAAGTTCTGGGGAAGGACATTGGATAGTTTTTATTCCGGAAATCTTTCCCTGAGGGGGTGAAATGGGGGGTGAAATTTTGGATGGACTCCGTTTAGATCAAATTTGGTATAAATGGAGGATGACAATGGATAGTTTGAATCCCGAAAATCATCCCCCAAGGGGATGAAATAGGGATGAAAATGTGGATAAATCCCATTTAGTTCAAATTTGGTATAGAGATAGAAGGAGTCCCAGGGAAGGAAAATGCATAGTTTTTATCCTAAATCATCTCCTGAGGGGGTGAAATGAGGGGTGAAAATTTGGATAGAACCGATTTAGATGAAATTTGGTATGGAGATAGTTCAGAGTCCTGGGGAAGGACTAAACATAATTTAAGTCCAGAAATCATCTCCTAAGGGGGTGAAATGGAGTATGAAAATTTGGATGGAACCCATTTACGGTATAGCGAGTTGGAGTCTTGGGAAAGGACATAGGATAGTTTACTCCTGAAAATCATCCCATAAGGGGGTGTAATTGGGGGTGAAAATTTGATTGTGACCCATTTTGATGAAATTTGGTTGAAAGATAGTTTGAGTCCCGGAATATGACAACGGATAGTTTTAATCCCAAAAATCATCCTCTCAGGGATAAAATAGGGGGTGAAAATTTGGATAAAACCCATTTAAATGAAATTTGGTAAATAGATAGAAGGAGTCATAGGGAAGGACAATGCATAATTTTTATCCCGAAAAATCATTTCCTGAGGTGGTGAAATGAGGGTTGAAGATTTGGATAGAACCCATTTAGATGAAATTTGGTATAGAGAGAGGTAGAGTCCTAGGAAAGAACATAGATTTTTTTTTATTCCGGAACACATACAAGGTGGAAATCATCCCCTAAGGGGGTGAGAAATGGTGGATGAACATTTGGATTGAACCCATTTACGGTATAGCGATAGATATGGAAGGACATAGGATAGTTTTATCCCGAAAATCATCCCCTAAGGGGGTGTAATTGGAGGTGGAAATTTGTTTGTGACACATTTTGATAAAATTTGGTTGAACGATAGTTTGAGTCCTGGAAAAGGACATATAATAGTTTCTATTCCAGAAATCATCCCCTAAGGGGTCAATTGGGGGTGAAAATTTGGATGGAACCCATTTACGGTATAGCGGTAGTTGGGAATCCTGGGGAATAGGAACGTTAACATTACATAAGTAAATTGACGTTCCAAGGGTAAAGGTACCTTATGGCGGTCTTAGCTTTGAAGATGTTTTCTAAATCGGGGTAAAAAAGACGTTTGATTATGGCTATTTTGGAAACTATTAGATGTAACATATAAAATGTTTAAATTACAAGTCAGTTAATTTAATCCTACGGTTTAGTAGAAAAGGTCCTTACGGCCGTGTGATATGAAAATATGCAAAATAATACTGAAAAAAGCCTACATGCATCGATACCCTTTCCTTCATACAATCCATACTAATATTACAAATGCGAAAGTAACTCTGTCTGTCTGTTACCTTTTCATGCTTAAACCGCTGAACCGATTGAGATGAAATTTGGTATAGAGATACTTTGAATTCCGGGGCCTTCCCAAAGAGTCCTTACTAAAGATAGTTTTTATCTGGAATTTCATCACCTAAGGGGGTGAAAAGGGGGAGAAAGTTACGATATAAACGAGTTCCGCGCGGACGAAGTCGCGGGCAAAAGCTAGTGTTAAAATAATCGAGCTCGAATATTTTAACAGACCAAATCGTCTCTTAGGATATTGCCGGACGGAAAGAGATTCGGTCAAAGAAAAAACCGTCCGACTCCAGACCTACAATGCCGTAATCTAACCTAGAAATTATTATCTCTGGAAACTAACCTCGAAGACCTATTTAGACCTAATCTATACGTGATTCGCTCTGGTGAAGTGGCCTGGTGCGTTGTGATGTCCAGCGGAAAGAACCCTGCGTTGTGTGAGCAGACCCACGTTCTTTTCGGGAAGTTGAAGATAGTAATTCTATAAAAGAAACGGTTATATGTTAATATAAGTCGTACATAAACCCCATCTTCTGTAGTGCCTATCAAACTTAGGTAAGGCAAAATATAAAAGGTTTCTTAGAATTAATCTACGAATCCGTAGTATCTTTAAGCGATACACAAGTACGGAGGCTAACGTAGGCATAAATTCCTTGATATACTAAGAGATAGGAAGTTGTAATTCATGCTATGTCGTAGGCGACGCCCCTTTAAAATAGACTCGCAATACAACAGTGGTCAACTTGTGATGACGATGATGAGAACGCTATCGATGATGACGCGATATTGATGATGATACAACATACATTTTAACGGCCTCCGTAGCCCAATGGGTAGTGACTCTGCCTACGAAGCTGGAGGTCCCGGGTTCGAATCCCGGTCAGGGCATTTATTTGTGTATTTATCACGAATATTTGTTCCTGAGTTATGGATGTTATATATGCATATAAGTATCTATATGTATGTATCTATTATATATATCATCGCCTAGTACCCACAACACAAGCCTTACTGAGCTTACCGTGGGTCTAGGTTGATTTGTGTAAGATTGTCCCGTCATATTTATTTATTTATTTATACAACAATATTCTACTAAAATATAATATTTATACATGTTTTACCTACAGGTTCATAAATAACGTAATGTCTAGCGTAATATCGATTCTCCCTAACGATGAATCTTAGAGTTGTTCGCGAACTGTAGCGCTCGCCTCTCACTCGCCTGCGACCGCTCGTACTCACTAGTAATCCCCACATCAACTGTTGGTTTCACCTACCCTATCGTTATTTCTATCAAATCTAATACAACTTAGTGTCAAAATTTACCTATTCACTTTATAGTACAATTCGCCCCAAGAATACCCTAATGAATGTAACACAATGTCTTAGCAATCAATTTCACCCAAACAACTCAGAGGCACTTATAGTCAAGGTGTTTTAGATATATGACAATGCACAGTTGAGCTGACGAATGATAATTAACTACCAATCCATTGTGATACCTTTATTGAGAAACCGATAGTAATAACCCCACATAAGAAGAGACCTACCTACATATTGCTACTATTAAAAGCGAAAGTGTTGGATTCCTTTGCAAAATCAATATAACAAAAGCTTCTTGATAAGAAGCCTTTGACTAAATCAAATCGATAGCTCAGCTACTGAGAACTCCCAATTTGCAAGATTGGGAACTCTAAATACCCTTGCCTACTCGATGACACATCCATGAAGGCGCTTAAGGTGCGGTCACATCTCACTTGACTAAGGAACCTCTTACGAGCGAATCCTCATTGGCCAAGGTCGTCAATGTGCCCTGAGAACAAGAGTCCTGACACCAAGCGACGCGAACACAGGTGTACATGAACTAAATTACCTTGCTACATTAATTCGACTAAGGAACCCCACACGGTATGCCTATAGGTATATTTGATTCCTTTATAGATTAACGCAACCGCACCTCTTGATAGGAGGTTTGTTAAGACTAAGACGAAAGCTCGACCAGTGAGGACCCTCAATTTGCAAGATTGAGAACTCTCAGCCGCTCGCTCCGTCTACACATCTATGACGGGCGCATAAAGTGCAGTCATACCTCTCTCGACATAGTCAAGGTCCTTAGTATGTCCAGGGGACAATGGTCCAGCAACACCGGTGCGAGCACACCTCTTCTCGGCGTAATCAAGGTCGTAATAAGAGTCCAGCGCCATCATAGGTGTACGTTACTAAATTACTCAGCTACGTTCACCTAATAAGGAATCCCTCATCTGTACCTACAATTAACCACTAGATACTAGTATGCACTAGAAGTATTATTCGCTTATCCGCACCTTAACAACCTACTCTTATACTATAACGCGTACCACGGACCGAGTTGATTGCTATAACTAGAATATCATATAGTAATTGTTCACTTTATCTCGTAAGAGCACACGGAATCCTATCATAATGTAGTGCCAATGCAGCTAGTTATATGTATAAAACAAAACAACATTCCTGTAATTCAATTCAATTCAATTATTTTATTTCAGGCATAGAACCCATATAGTGTTAGTCGTACAAATGTGTGCTTATGAATCTAAGTGTTAGTAGGTTACAATAATAATAATAATTTAATCTATTTTAAACATCAGCGTTGGCCCTCAGTGCTTATTGTGCATGCACACTTATCCAACGGGCCAACATAGGGCTATCCCATCGGCACGCCAATGCTCTCAGAATGCGGTTGGGGCTGTCGCGCATACGCGAGAGGAGCGACGCGCACCTCTTCCTGATAACGGCCGCGAAGCCATCCGCGCGCGCCTCCGCAAACATCGCGGATGCGCTGCACCAGCGCGGCAGCCCCATCAGCACCCGGAACGCATTGTTGTATTGCACTCGAATACCATTATACGCCCGCTGCGTGTAGTCGAGCCACAGGCCGCAAGTGTACAAGGAAACGCAATTTCACAAAGACTCACCAGTTTACGTAAGGCACCTATTGATGGGCTCAGCAGCACCATATCATCAGCGTATCTTATATTATTAATACATATTCCATCAATGTAGCATCCGATATTGGTACTACTGAGCTCATCAATGAGCCCGTTCAGATAAAGGTTGAAGAGCCGTGGTGAGGTAAGCCCCCCCTGCCTCACCCCGCACTCCAACTTAAATTCATCTGATAAGGTGCCATCCCACCTCACATTATTCCTCTGGTGACCATACCAGTATTTCAAAATGGCAGTAATTTCACCCGGTAGGCTAGTCTCAGTTTCAATTTTCTTCCATAGTATGTTATATGATACTAGGTCGAATGCTTTCGAAAGATCTAGGTAGCAAGCGAAGACTGGCGTTTTTCTAGACGTGTAGTACTGGACTGTCTGCTTTAGGCAATAGATGGCACTCTCAGTCGATAATTCTGGCCTAAAGCCAAATTGTGCATCATTGAGACTGAAGTGAGCCTCCAAATGACCGTCAAGCAGACAATCTAGTACCTTGGCTATAATATTTTCCAAGGAGATCGGCCTGTAATTATTTAGATCGGATGTATCGCCAGTCTTGTTTTTTATAACTGGGACCATAACAGTGCGCATAAGGTCACAAGGCAGGTAAGAGTGTCCTATACAGAGCGTGAAAAACATAGCAAGGACCCTGGGAAGATGCAAGCCAGCATGCTGCAGGTGCTCGATACTAAGTCCGTCGCGTCCGGGGGATTTGCCTCGTACCATATTTTTTATAATTATTGCAACTTGCTTGGTGGATACCGTAACAATCCGCTCAGACGCGACCGGCCCAGCATCCAACACCTGCGGCTGAGTTTTCAACGTTGATTGTACCCTGAATTGGTGTTGAAAAAGGTTAGCTATATCCTCAGGGCTATGCGCGCCCGCAACGCTCACAGGAAGCCCCGCCCTAGGGTTCCGTTTAGCCACGGCTTTCCAGAACTGCCCAAAACTTTTGTTTTGATGGTGTTGAGCAATCAAGTCGTTCTTAATTTGCTCCTCATTGTTCTGGCACCATTTCAACTTGGCCTTGAACAGTTTTCTGGATTCGCACATTTCATGGTAAATATTCCCTACAGTAGGTCGACCACACTGGATCCAATGATGACAACATGTCCTAGCCCCTACGTGCGCATCACGGACATGTCTATTCCAACCAGCCACTTGACTATGTTTTTTATTACAATTACGATTAGCATGATTACAACTCCTTTCCGACGCCATCGTCAAAGTATATATAATACTAGCTTTTGCCCGCGACTTCGTCCGCGCGGAACTCGTTTATATCGTAACTTTCTCCCCCCTTTTCACCCCCTTAGGTGATGAATTTCCAGATAAAAACTATCTTTAGTAAGGATTCTTTGGGAAGGCCCCGGAATTCAAAGTATCTCTACACCAAATTTCATCTCAATCGGTTCAGCAGTTTAAGCATGAAAAGACAGACAGAGTTACTTTCGCATTTGTAATATAAGTATGGATTGTATGATGGAAAGGGTCATTATGGCTGAGTTGCATGATTTTATAGATTAGCTTACTGCGAACGCCTTTTTTTACAAAATATACTCCGCCGCAAACTTGATGTCTATGACCCGCCACACCATAATAGATGCATGTAGGCTTTTTTCAGCATTATTTTGCATTTTTCATATCACACGGCCGTAAGGACCTTTTCTACTAAACCGTAGGACTAAATTAACTGACTTGTAATTTAAATATTTTATATTAAAAATAAAGATACGTCAACAAAATGTTACATCTAATAGTTTTCAAAAAGACATAATAAAACGTCTTTTTTACCCCGTTTTAGAAAACATTTTCGAAACTACCGCCATAAGGTACCTTTACCCTTGGAACGTCACATACATATATTTACCTATGTAATGTTCCTATTCCCCAGGACTCCTAACTACCGCTATACCGTAAATGGGTTCCATCCAATTTTACACCCCCTATTTCACCTCCTTGGAGAATGCTCCAGGACTCAAACTATCTCTATACCAAATTTCATCTAAATAGGCTACATCCAAATTTTCACCCCCATTTCACCCCCTTAGGGGATGATTTCCGGAATATAAACTATCATATGTCCTTTTCTAGGACTCAAACTATCTTTCAACTAAATTTTATCAAAATGTGTCATAAACAAATTTCCACCCCCAATTACACCCCCTTTGGGGATGATTTTCGGGATAAAACCATCCTATGTCCTTCCTTAACTATCGCTATACCGTAAATGGGTTCAATCCAAATTTTCATTCACCATTTCTCACCCCCTTATGTGTTCCCCTTATTTCCTCCTTTCATGTGTTCCGGAATAAAAATTATTCTATGTTCTTTCCTTGGACTGAGACCTCTCTCTATACCAAATTTCATATAAATGGGTTCTATCGAAATCTTCAACCCTCATTTCACCACCTCAGGAAATGATTTTTCGGGATTAAAACCATGCATTGTCCTTCCTTAGGACTCCTTCTATCTCTTTACCAAATTATATCTATTAAATGGGTTTTATTCAAATTTTCACCCCCTATTTCATCCCTGAGGGCATGATTTTCGGGATTAAAACTATCCGTTGTAATACTCCGGGACTCAAACTATCGTTCAACCAAATTTCATCAAAATGGATCACAAACAAATTTTCACCCCCAATTACACCCCCTTAGGGGATGATTTTCGGGAGTAAACTATCATATGTCCTTCCCCTAGACTACAACTCGCTATACCGTAAATGGGTTCCATCCAAATTTTCAAACCTCATTTCACCCCCCTAGGAGATGATTTCTGGACTAAAAATTATGTTAAGTCCTTCCCCAGGACTCTTAACTATCTCCATACCAAGTTTCATCTAAATCGGTTCTATCCAAATTTTCACCCCTCATTTCACCCCCTTAGGAGATGATTTTTCAGGATATAAACTATGCATTGTCCTTCCCTGGGACTCCTTCTATCTCTATACCAAATTTTAACTAAATAGGATTTATCCACATTTTCATCCCTATTTCATCCCCTTGAGGGATGATTTTCTGGCTTCAAACTATCTATTGTCATTCTCCGGGACTCAAACTATATCTATACCAAATTTGGTCTAAACGGAGTCCATCCAAAATTTCACCCCCCATTTCACCCCCTTAGGAGAAGATTTCCAGAATAAAAACTATCCAATCTCCTTCCCCAGAACTTAAACTACCTCTAAACCAAATTTTATCAAAATGGATTACATCCAAATTTTCACCCCTCCATTTTACCCCCTAAAGGGAAGATTTTCGGGATAAAAACTATCCTTTGACCTTCCCCGGGACTCAAACTAATTAAATACCAAATTTCATCCAAATCGGTGCAGCCGTTTAAGTAGCTCCAAACAATTTTCCACCCCCCATTTCATCCCCTTTGGGGTTGATTTCCAGGATAAAAACTACCCTAAGTCCTTCCTTAGGACTCAAACTATCTCTATACCAAATGTCATCTTAATCGGTTCAGCCGTTTTCACGTGATGCGCGGTCACATAAACAGGCAAACAGATAAACAGATAAACAGACAAACAGATAAACAGATAAACAGATAAACAGATAAACAGATAAACAGACAAACAGACAAAAATTCTAAAAACTGTTGGAACGTGTTCTGTTATCGATTTTAAGTATCCCTAGCCAATTTTTTTTCGAATATCTTCCTTGTACAGACTTTCGACCCTCTTCAGCTTTATTATATGTATAGATAGATAGGTTTTTATACATCTCGTCTAACAGATGACAATGACTAACATTGTCACACATTCCGTCACCACATTGCGTAAATTCGAACGGAAAATCGATATCCTTTAATTTTTGATTACATATATTATTATATATATGTAATCAAAAATTAATGTCGTGATATAATGCCGTCAGTTATTTAACTAATGACATAGATCCGTTCATATGTTATACGTATAAGCACTCGTACTTTGTCAAGCATATCTCCCAAACCATACCCCGTAGTATGTACTAGATTTCGACAGACAAATACAAGTATGATAACGTTGAAATGGTTAGATAATAATTCCCAGAAATCAATTTAATCACAGCGTCTGGTCCTGACTCAGCTATGGGGTAGGTAGCCCTTGGACGGCTCGATCCGGACCCCTTTGCTGCTTGTAGTCCCTCACCCGTAGCTCGTAACAAAGTGAGCTCCGCTGTGAAGCCGCTCGCTATCCCCACTCCAGTGTCCAGAACCACACCAAGTTGAGCTCCACCTGAGAACAGTCTTTAACCCTACCCTAATACATGTTATATTTCTATCCGCCCGCATCTCCGAGCCGTACCGATCGATAACATCTTTTTACCATTATGTAAGTACTTTTCCCATTGTCTGGCGCCGATCTGGCGGCGTTGTACTGATCAAGACCTAACATGTCGGGAAATCTCATCTCTCTAAGTGAATATGTATCACTCAAACCCATTTATTCTAACCTAAGATTTCATAAAGACTACAAAACTTAACCTTAGTATGTATAACGCTTTCAATAAGTACCATACCCATAACTACCCCACAATAAGTACACTAGCCGGGATATTATGGCCGAGTAATGAGTTTTCTACACATTTTGTTGTAGTCTTTTAGTGTAAGTTTTGCATGCCATATAGTGGCAGAACATACATACATATAATTTTATTACCACTGACATGTCAATTGTACGATCTTTGCGTATGTTTTAGCAAAATAAATGATTATGATTATGTTAATGAAAGACACGTGTATGGAGAATGAAAAAATTATATATACATTTTTATTTTCTGTGTACACAAATATGAGGGGGGTCAAACATTCAAACTCTATGAAAGGGCTCGAGTTGCGCTTTCTAAAACCATTTTCTTCTACAGTGGTTAAATTTTGATTTATTTAGGATAATGTTGAAAAAAATACCATCAACCCCTCTTATCTCCGAAGTTTACAAAGCACAAATTCTGAAATTATTACATGTGGTTAAGAGTAACACAATTAATACAGGAAAAATAAAACGATACCTCAACCTAGCGTATTTTTTTTATTTATCAAAAAGCATTTCTAAGGTTATTCCACTCGACCAAGATCTTTGTCCAATGTGCATTGCGTCTCACTCACTCTTCTAGCAAAATGTGAGACGCAAATTCTTGGACAGACATTTGACGAGTGGAATACTGTCCTCCTAAACCTGCTATTTGACGACCGCTTTAGCCTAGTTGGTAGTGACCCTGCCTACGAAGCAAGAGGTCCTGGGTTCGAATCCCGGTAAGCGCATTTATTTGTGTGATGAGCACGAATATTTGTTCCTGAGTCATGGATGTTTTCTATGTATTTAAGTATTTATTTCTCTATATAAGTATCTATATCGTCGTCTAGTACCCATAGTACAAGCTTTGCTTAGTTTGGGACTAGGTTGATTTGTGTAAGATTGTCCGCAAATATTTATTTATTATTATTTATTTATCTTCTTTCTATATATAAAAACCGGCCAAGTGCGAGTCGGACTCGCATACGAAGGGTTTTTTTTATTTTTTTATTTAGGTAAACAAACAGCCACTACAAGGGAATCTTAAATTATTAGCCTTATAAATAAATACAATATGTGTGGCCGACACCGTTTTCACCACTTATTAATTATTTTATATTACATCACCATGCGGAGTAAGTCAGGGGTGCAGCCCCTGAAGTGTTGTGAATCCGGGGGGTTCAATACTAACAAAATATAAAAAGAGAAAGAAAAATAAAAAAATAAAAACGCATGCCCGGTGACATTAAGAGCGATAATTGAGTATGTAAGTTAATATGGTTAAACTAAGTACTTAAACAACATCAAAGTGTTTCAGTTAGTTTGTATTGTTTTTGAGTACATATGTTATTTGTTTTTTGTATGAACTAATACTAAAGCCAAATATATCTATGTGATTAAAATGTACATTGTAATTGTGAACGAGCCTGCGCAGAGGAGCGCGCTCACCGGCGTTGGTGCGGCAGCGGCCTGGCACAAACAGCCGGTGAGGACGCGCCTCTCGCTGAATACAACGATTCGGTACCTTATATGCGAGTTTGTTATTAAGAGCAATGCAATCAAATTGATTGTTACAGAGGCCGTACAATACGATTGTTTCTAGCAACATGCGCCTGGAACATAATTCTATCAATTTATACTTATGCAACAATTGCTGGTATGGTAGTCTGTTACGATAACATCTAAAGTTCATGGTATTTAAAAACTTTTTTTGTACAGTTTCAAGGATGTCAGAGTATTTTTTGTAATAGGGATTCCAAACAGCAACTGCGTGTTCGAGTTGGGGTCTAATTAAAGATTTGTATAATTGTAAGTAAGTACTTGGTCGTCGGAATTCTGTACTGGAACGCATCACGAAACCATACATCTTATACGCCTTACTTACTATGGAATTTACATGAAGGCCAAGGTGCAATTTTGAGTCTAGTATGATTCCCAGGTCTCTAATAAATTGAACTTCTGCAAGATTTGCGTTTCATAAATGATAGGAGCTATTTATGGGTAATCGTTTCTTTGTAAATTTTATAAACTTACATTTATCTAAATTTAGTTCAAGTTTGTTAACAGAGCATCTGAGAAGCGGTCCAGGTCCTGCTGAATTTTTTCAGCATCGTTCTCATTACATATTATGTGATATATTATTAAGTCGTCTGCGTAAAGTAGAAATTTACAAAATTGGAAACAATTATTTATATCGTTATTAAATATTGTAAATAATAATGGAGAAAATAGAGCCCTGTGGGACCCCAGAGCTAACTGACGTGGCGTACGACTCATGACCATTAATTGCTACTTTCTGAGTACGATTTGTTATATAGGACTTGAACCACCGCCACAAATTTCCCCTAATTCCATTGTACGCAATCTTTTCTAGTAGCAAGCGATGATCCACCCTATCGAAGGCCTTTCGAAAATCAGTATAAACACTGTCTACTTGTACGTTATTATCTAAACTTTCAAATAAGTAAGTAGTATAAACTAAAAGATTAGTAGCTGTCGATCTGTGTTGTACAAACCCATGTTGGTTAGAACTTATTTGATTGTGTAAATTTGGATATATTTAGGAATTAAACGAACTTACCTGTAAGTGAAGTTCTATTCTAATTATGTGAGCTGCTCGGTCTCGAAATGATAACTACCTATAGTCTTTTTTGTGCGAAGAAGACCACATCGTAAGAATAATTTTAAACATTATTTTGGAGTTAAAATTAGATTGAATGTAAAATAGAAATCAAGAAAGTAGGCGGTGTCGTTCTGTTGAACGGTTGGAAGAAAGAATATGAAGATTTAAATGGAAACTCAAAAGTTCACTTTCGTCTAATAGAGTTGAGAGACGCCGGCGACGCCATTGCTATCACGTTCATGAACAGGCATGTTAGCTGGCAAAAGGACGCATTTGAGGACTGCATAATGATATTTTTTAGTTACCAAGACTATTATGGATTTCGCGGGGCATGAACGATCGAAATAAGGCTGTCAGACGAAAGACGAAAGCCGCGTAAGTATGTATCATGTTGGTACGTATTATCCTGGAATCTTCAGAATGCAGTGTGCTGATTATGCTTACCCGATTGATCCTCGCTGGGCACTGTGGAATGTTATTTTGGACATTCTCTTTGCAGGCTGCATTGACAAATTGCTGTTCTCTTTGTCGCGGCATTCGGTTACTGTGGTGTATTGAAATGGATACGCTCGTTAACCAACAGCACTGGGGGATGCTACTGCTACTAAGATTATGCTTACCTGATTGAATAATCAGTGCTAGGCACTGTGGAATGTTATCATGGACATTCTCTTTGCCGGCTGCTTATGACAAATTGTGGTGTGGCATATTTTATGAGGCAACTGCTAGACATATCATTGCCCGCTGCGCCTGGTAAGTATGAGGCACTACGCTGGGTCCATTTAATTATCGCAGGATTCGGAAACCGTTGCATATTGCATATGTTGGCTTGCTCTCCTACCTTGTACCCTTGGCAGTGTACTGCTCTAACAAGTTATCTAAAATTACAGCAGTGTTCTATGGATCATATTACTCATTGAATCCGTACCAAAGGGGTATGACCAGATTTACTGGTATAAGTCACCAGCAAATTATGCTGGATGCATTGAGTTTTTTGGGGTGTGGCTACCCAGGGCCCATTCATAACTCTCTAATGATCAAAGTGGTATGATCATTACAAGGCCTGTTCTTCCTTATCTTGTTCTCCTTTTGGAAGGTGTTTATATGTGTTTGTCTAATTGCAGTGGGTGAAGAATTCGCTTGGTGAAGTACCAGCAGAGGTCACTGAACTATTCTAGTTATTTCTGGAATCATGTTCCATTATCCTTGTTTTGGTGCAGAACCTTAAAAGGAGGAGTGACAAGAAGGATGAGAGAGATAATATACCGATGAGATCTTCCTTGAAAAAAGATAAAGTTCATTTTATTGTGTTTTTTTGCACTTATAGGTCTAGCCAGGAGCCGACTATGTAATTTTTTCTGGAAATGAAGATATGTTAATGCTAAGAGAATCTGCTTGTCAATTGTGTGACTCAGCGGGAATCTTAATTGAGAGAGACGTTATAATATCCAGGCTTGACAGCAGGGAAACTTGAAATGCCTAAATGAAATCCACCATTGCCCCTAAGCATGACCATGAGATCCAAGGACCTAAGGATGGATCTGGTTTAATACTGACCAGTAAAATTAAACAACGGCCGGTCAACAACATGTCACAGGAAACGAGGTAACTTTTTTGAAACTATGTCACACTTAGTGACATTGTGGCCGTCATTTCTGTGGTCATCTTTCTATAACAGTGGCACCATGTTGCCCATGAAAGCTGATGATGTTGTTGTTGTACCATGTTGCAAGGCTGCTTTTATAAAATGCCATGTAAATGCTAATTCCAATTAGTGCCTAACATAGGCATTATTTATGTAACTGTCATGGGACCCATGTGTCCAGCTACAATTTGGAGTTTAATAGTGTCAAAGATTATGTTAACAACTATTTCTTATTGTTATTCTGTCCCGTTTGTCAGGAGACAATTTGACAGTTTCTTAGAAAAATCGTTACAGTATGGACTTTAACCTTGCTTAAAAGTAGGCCATACAAAAGAGGGGTTGAACGTGATAACAAAACCCTACACTTGGTGAAACCCATAAAATAGCAGTTGTAAAAAGTGACCCAGGGGACGTAACCAAGGCAACTTGTGACAAACATTAGTCGATCCACCCTCCAATATCTAATTGCACTAATTATTTGATAAGAAAGTAAATAAGACTTTATATTGTCTTATTACTTGTACCCATTTGCCCGGACACTGAATATGGTTGAAAAAAGCAATGTATGGTATCTTATAAATTATGATTGCAATAAGCTAGGTAAGAATTAGCTCACTGTGATTGAACTGTATGTGAATCAGAATGTAGTAAATTTTGAGAACAAATTTAAAGTGACAATTCAATGGAAAAAATGGATAATAAATATTTTCTTGAATTAATGGTTGCTTCTTACCTTTAATTCTTTTAATCTGATAGATTATTTTCTACAGCTATCGCATACACATAATGTTAAATCTAAACATAATATGGATGCTGATAGAGAGCCTAGGTAGGCTCGTTCAGGATTTGACTATGAATTAAATGGTTTTAAAATATTTTTGGATTAAAATTTAATAATGTGCATGATATCTGCACATGAAAGGTGGCCATGGTGTTTTTCAGATATAAACTGTCACGTTTTTATGGACACCTTATATTATACATGCTTTCTCTCTGTTTGTACTAATTTCAAAGGTAGAATATTATTTTGGAGAAACTGGAAGGCACTGTTTATCTCCCCATTATGAATGTGGCAGGTGAAAATCTTCCGATCTCATGAGGTAACTCTGGTTCCGATAAAACTAATTTAAAGTTTATTTCGGTATTCAACAGTTTAAGAATGTCTTTCCCTAGTTGCTGTGGTGTTATCCTGAAAGGTTTTTCACTGAAAAGTGTTCTATCACTTATTAGCTGCAGCTGGCATAAGGCTGGAGTCGCTTACGCCGCTGCTATCCTTGACGCTGACTTTTTGCGGGCATCGGTTCCTGTGTTGTATACTACTTAAATATTTTTTAAAGGAAAATATATATTGAACAAGGGTGCTAGTCATGAGTGTTACTAGCTGTGAATCAGCGTCTAATTACTATTAGGCCCTTCAATATCTCAATTGATGAGAAAATAAATTGCCTTATGAAAAGTGTGTTAATCCTTAAACTTTAGTTAAATATATTCCCAACATAAATGAACTTTATTTCTATGTAATAGAAATCAAATATATAGAAAACCGGGTGACTTTATGCCGTTGAAGGGTTACTCCCTCCTTCATTTTTTCAATAGATTGCCACCTCTGGTGCAACACCAATGACTGATTAATCTTTCAAGAAGTACAGTGCGATAGCAGCCTTATTGGTTGGACATAGGGTTTAACTCTGCATCAAGTGTTATGTTGATTAGGTGTATGGTGGACAACTTATCTCTTTGAGAGAGTATTGAAGTAGTTAACAGGGTGCATATTTAGCAGGATAATTTTGGACTATTTTGACCCTCAGTTTGTACTGATTTTTGTTATCTCATCACTTACCTAATTAATCTGCTATTATCTCAAATTAAAAGGAAAGACTGAACTTCATTATAGCTTATGGGATCTCACAAGCCGTTTACCTCCCAAATGATTAGCAGGTTATTGCACTCTATCTTGTGTTAGACTGTATCTGACCTACTTAACGCTATCTTATCTTTTCACGCGTTTGTTTTCAGTGACACATCTTTCTTCTTATGTAACTAAATGTAGAATAGTGTATACTGATGTAAACTACCTACATGTTTTTTCTCTTATCTTGAGAATGAATGAATAACGAACATATTTGACTATGACTCAGTATGGGCATTTCTATATAGAAGTATAATGGGCACCAAACATACTGGTAAATAAATAAGAGCTGAAACGAAACTGCGCTGGTTGCTCTTCTAAATTCTAAAGTAATTGATTAATCTTACAATTGGACGCTTGCGCTGTCCAATGATTTTGCTGATTCATTAACAACCCCATCATATAAGTTAATGATTAGAATAGATAAAATCATAATGTTGTTGAGATATTTTATATCAGATAGCAAGCGCCATCTTTTGGTCTATTTGATTTATAGGTAGTTACTAAGATTCAAGGCTTATGGATATTTGGAGATACAATTTTATAGATGTTGACACATTTTACAAGAATAGGTGCAAGTAGACCTAGCACAAGGCGCGCGCGGCTAGTATTAGCGCCATATGGTGATCTCGCTGGTTTACTACTTTACTAGTAAATTACTGAAGTTTAATTGTAACATTCGTAATTGTTTCTGTTATAACAGGAACGATATTTCATTTTGTGTTCGATCTGGCTATCACGCTAGGTTAGATTATTGGCAAATGATATTTGGCTAAAATATAAAAACTAAGTAACAACTATGTTTTGATTGTTTACAAAAGCCAGATATAAACTTTGATAATATACTCTGAACATCTACAAGTAGTTATCATGAGAGACCGAGCAGCGAAGCATAATTAGGAATTAAACGAACTTACCTGTAAGTGAAGTTCTATTCTAATTATGTGAGCTGCTCGGTCTCGAAATGATAATCCCACCCGCCTCATACCCATTTTGTATGGATACAAGTCACGATTACACGAGACTGTGTAGGGAAGTGGATCAAAGTTTCTTTTAGACAATTCATATGCGCTTCGCTTGGCTCGTTTTGGCCGGGGCACGAAGTGCCCCCAGATCTGGACCTGACTTTGCTGGTATCAGGTCATGGTCATACGGGACAGGTTTTTTGTGAAGGTGTGCTTTTATTTGCTACTCTAAACTAAATGATTGACAGTTGAGCGCGGGGTGCGGGGGGCCCCAGGGTCCGTTCGGAAACCGGTGTTTTTCGCGTTTTGGGATCCTTGAGCTCTGAAATGTGGTTAATAGTCGCACGGGAGACGTACTACAAGTAGTTATCATTTCGAGACCGAGCAGCTCACATAATTAGAATAGAACTTCACTTACAGGTAAGTTCGTCTTATTCCTAACTATTCCTCTTGAAGATCGTAGAACGGTCAAAGCCGATTGGTATACAAGTATTTGTTTGCCTAGTGTCTTTGCTGAACTAAGGAAAAAAAGCCCTAGTCGCCGCATCATCCTTCACCACGACAATGCCAGCCCTCACACCGCTCGTAAAACAAATAGGTACCTGAGAGGTGAAAAAGTCGAACTACTGGACCATCCTCCATACAGCCCCGACCTAAGTCCCAACGACTTTTTCACATTCCCCAAAATCAAGGATAATTTGCGTGGTCAGCGGTTTCAGACACCGGCAGAAGCAGTGAAGGTTTTTAAAATGGCCATTTTGTCGATACTTTTTCAGCGTTCAATAAGTGTTTTAACGACTGGTTTGAGTCAAACTTTGAACGCATGGAAAAGTGCATAAAATATAAAAGAGAATACTTTGAAAAACAACAATACTTTTATTCAATGTAACTGCATTTTTTACTATTCCTGAAACTTTCAGTTTGACCCTCGTAGTGACCCTGCCCACGTAGCCTGAGGTCCCGGGTTCAAATCCCGGTAAGGGCATTTATTTGTGTGATGAGCACAAATATTTGTTCATGGATGTCTTATATGTATTTAATTATGTATTAATCTATATGTTTATCGTCGTCTAGTACCCATAGTACAAGCTTTGCTTAGTTTGGGACTAGATCGATTTATGTAAGATTGTAAAAGAAAAAAAAAACTTTTTTTTAGTACTTATTGTTATAGCGGCAACAGAAATACATCACCTGTGAAAATTTCAACTGTCTAACTATCACGGTTCGTGAGATACAGCCTGGTGACAGACGCACAGACAGACAGACAGACGGCCAGCGGAATCTTAGTAATAGGGTCCCATTTTACTCTTTGAGTACGGAACCCTAAAAACGATGACGTAATATATGGACAAGCCCACACACATGACATAATGAAACAAACCTGTTAAATGCCCAATGAAGCGACTCATTTAAGTCAAAATATATTGTTAATTGGTAGAAAAGGGTATTAATACTTGAAAATAGGTACACATTTAGTGATCGTGTTAAATTCGTGTACGTGTTGTAACGAGCAACCGCATCCTTAAATATAATTCGTGGATTGTTCGAGGATTTATTTGAATGAAATGAGAATAAATCATTCGCCATTCGAAAGTGAAGACGAAAAAATTATTCGCGAATAAATCTCACGAATAAATGTTTATTCGAATAATTATTCGAATGAATAATTATTCGAATAATGAATCATTCGAATTCCCGTTCTGCACCCACATAAGTAACATATTTTATTTAAATAATTCCGTACAGAAGACTGAGCGCTTATAAATAGGTAATCGAGATTCCACGACAATTATGTCTCATGCTGAACAATTTAGTTATTACCGATATAATGAACCCAATATTTAAATAAATGTCCACCCTAGCCGAACTGTGGTGCACGCCACGTTCGTGTTTATAAATGTTTGACAATCATTGACCTACCCATTATAAATTAAGGCCGAAACGCATTGACAGCAGTGGTGAAGCGGCGCAACGTGGAGGTGGTACCAGCTGTAATGTCCGATCTAATACGAAAGGGGCCGCACAGAATACCGGCCGGGAAAAAAGCGTTCGGATCCTTTCATATTAGCTCGCACATTACAAGTACCGCCTCCGCTCCGCGCCGCGCCGCTTCGCCACCGCTGTGAGTGCGTTTCGGCCTTGAATGCCTGCGACTCGCGACAGCACGGTCGGTAATTGAGGCACACAGCAATGATGGCCTTATTCTGCAAGAGATAACGTTCATAATAAAACTTAAGTAAGAAAAAATATGAATTAATTAATAATCGTGGATATTTTTTGTTTAATTTGTTTCTTATCGTACTAATAATATGTTGACAGCATAAATCAAACACTTTACAAGTAGTTATGTATTTTGATTTTCCAAAAACTACCAATATTTGTGACTTTAGAAATCCGCAAAGAGAATCTGTTTAATTTTTAATAATTTAGCAACACACATAATATACTATTCAGATTAAATTGTTAAATTGCAGTTATCTATAATTTCTGGTAAGATAAGCCAGAAAATGTGTCTTTAACTGAAATGCAAGCGTCATATCATAATAAAGGCACTTTTACAAAGTTACATATTATGCTGCACTTATGAAATCAGAATTTGTTAAAAAATTTAGATTTTTGGTTTTTTTACAATGACGCGGAACCCCAAAATGTTTAATTCTTTTTATTTTAACTATAACTAACAATACTTTACATCATAGAAAAAGAAAATTACAGTTATCGAATTATGTCCGGGTTTAGCTAATTTGATTGGTCTATAATATCGTTGTTATGACAGATAACCAATCAAAAATAACAAATATTTTCTTTTAGCAAAGGTAAATTTTAGTACCAAATAACAATTAAAATACCACTAAAACCACAGAAAAACATGTAAGAAGAGTGTGTCTAAACGCACGATAACATTAACATCGTACAGATATACAATTCCATACTTTGACGTTTCAGGAATCTGGAAAGCTTGTTAGCAGCTAAATAAATGTTCAAAGGACGGGAAAAAAACATGTTAGTAAGACTGAAAGGTGGCATGCGTATTTGCGTCCATTAAAGAACGACCGCAAATCATCCGTAACCAGGTAAACAATACAGAGTGTAGATACGAAACCTTCATCATGCAAGACTCCGCACTTGGTCCACAAGCTTCGCAGCAACCGGTATCAAGCAAGACTAGCTAGACTAGATTATTTAATTTTCAACCATTATCTACCCATTCAAAGTTTAATTTCCTATGCAGATCTCATCAAGATGAGTCAATCCAGCGACGACGACGATTTCCATCTTATTCCAACAACTGCTGCGCTCAAAATATTTGACTGCATTGTTTCCGGTCTGGATGACAAATGCAAGATGGCAGGTATATTTTGTGACTTGTCCAAAGCTTTTGATGTGATTGATCATGACCTGCTTTTGGACAAGTTACATCATCACGGGATACGAAACTTAAGCCACAAATTGTTTACATCATTTTTGTCCGACCGGAAGCAAGTAGTTAAAATATCTGCGAGCGGTAAACGACTGAAGTCCAGTGCTGGCAGCGTGAATGTAGGAATCCCTTAAGGTTCGGCGTTAGGAAATTCCCTTTTCCTAACGTTTATGAACGACCTTCCCGCTGCCATCACAGCTGGTCTCTCTGTCCTATTCGCGGACGATACCACAGTGGTTGTCAGCGCGCTCACTTCTGAACAGCTTGGAGAGAAGATACATGACGGATGTGATCAACTGCAGAGGTGGTTTGCTACCAACGGCTTACTCTTAAATATAACAAAATCCAACGTCATGGTCTTCTCGGGGCGCCAAATTGCGATTCCTCCGTGCGTAGCAAACAGCCCGATGCCGATAAGTGATAAATGTAGGTTCCTGGGCTTCACTCTGGACTCTCACCTTAACTGGAAGTGCCATGTAGACAAACTATGTGATAGATTGAGTAGTGAAGTCTTTGCTTTGCGTAAACTAAAACCTATGGTATCAGACGATGCCATGAAGCAGGTGTATTTTGCTCATTTTCATTCGCTGATGTCCTACGGTACGCTCATTTGGGGAAACTCAACGGATGCCAACAGAGTGCTGATTATGCAGAAACGTGCCGTACGTGCGATGATTGGGGCAAAACCGAGGACTACGTGTAGAGGCCACTTCCCAACGCACGGTATTATGATGCACTACTCACTCTATATATTCAAAATTATAATGTTTGTAAGGAATAATTTTTCCTCGTTCGATACCGTAAATGTGATTGGCAAAACACTCCGCCACACTGGGCGTTTGAGAACAGTTCCCCGTCGCATGGCACTTGCAGAAAAGAACCCGTGTGTCATTGGGCCTACCTAATACGAGCGACTACCCGCTGATCTTAGACTGGAACCATCTGACGAAGCATTTAGACGCCGCCTGGAATACCCTTTATTGGAAAATCCATTATACTCAGTTAAAGAGTATATGGATCTTGATCTGACATGTTAAACTATTATTTTTACCTATTTACATTTGTTTTAATATGATTTGACATTAAATATCACCTATATTCTAATGCACATTACACTAAATTTTAAATTGAATGACGATACCTAGTGGTTGACATATTTGTTCTTTTGATTGTGTGTTATTTTTATATTTACTCGTTATTGAGTAAATTTGTTGACATTGTATTAATTTAATATTATATCTTTATTTTTTCTTTGTTTTTGACGATCGTGATAAATAATCTTATTCTTTTGACATGAAAGCAAATTTGTAATGTAATTTTTTATCATGAAATAAATAATCTAATCTAATCTATTGTAACTGCTTAAATTTCAATTTCCACAGCAGAACTTTTCGGGTATTAACTACGTAGGAAATTTGACCTCTATTCCAACTATTTAGGATCTAATAATAGTGATACGTCCTCATATAAAGGGTCCACGGAAAGAACAAGTCTAGTCACATTTTTTTTATAAATTAGGTTTTAAGGTCACTTAATAGTTCATAAAGAGCTCAACATTTTGACATTAAAATCCCATTTTGAAAACAAAAGTGACTAGACATGTTCTTTCCGTGGACCCTTCATATAGCCTCCATTGAAATTATGTCCGACATTTTCATTAGATCTTGACTCTTCTTGCTTTGCTAGTAAAGGCACTTTTTCAACGAACTACCTACTTTGATGCAACATGCAACTAGGCCAAGCCTAACAATTTCAAGTATTTTATAATATTGTGATCGGATACGCATGTTCAGTCTTTGACAGAAGGCTATATAAGCATAGTGGGATCGTACGCGCATGCGCGCGGTTTTGTATATAATTTTAATAAAGTGTTATACCTAACTATTAATTCAAGTGTTCAGTTACAATGTTAAGGATCATCATATTCATCATAGTTTTAAGTTTATTAGGTGAGTTTAGTGATTTTCGTAAGGTATTACAAGTTCAACACTTACGTCATTACAAGTGGAGTGCCTGATATTAAGGTCACGCAATTATTCAATAGCGTTTAACCCCCTTAGGAATTAGGATGAAAATAAATGGAGGTTCGTGTAAAGTTGCATAGTCGTATATTATGCATATGAATGCGAAAGATAGACACACCTTCGCATAAATAATATTAAGTATAGATATGGATAAAGGCACCCACAAGTACATATTTTGTAATGAAATTCCATAATTAAAACCCAAAATCTTTTGTAATAATAATATTTGGGAGCAGGGGGGGGGGGGGGAGGGGAGCATACAATATGTATCAGAAATCAAATTGCGGTTCGCGTATTTTTGCAAACGAAACTCCAATGAGAGCCTGCACTAATCATAGTATATAATAATCAACGCATTTGCTCTTGGGAACCAGTTCATGTGGTAAATTACAATGGAGATGTGGAAATTTTCATGTACCTATATGGCGAAGTACTAAATTGAAATCTAATTAAAATTTGTTTTTAAAGTAATTATACTATTTACATACAGATTATTTACATTTACGAATCTTCGACGGAATATCCCAACAATTATAATGTCAAGCACTCGTAAGTTCCCCTCTCGAGAGAGTCTCTTTTTCCGTTTTAATATCAATTTGATAAGTGAATGCTTCAGTTTCAGGGCTATGGTCTCAGGCTCACGGCTACTACGCATATCCAAAACCCCCGACCTCTCTTACCCTACCAACTTCTTCAGGCGGCCACTATGAATCCAGTCACTCTCAAACAGGTTTCGAGCATAAATACGATTGGAACAAAAGAAATAATTATGGAATAAGTCAGACGGAACATAATCACGGTAAGACCTGCTGCAGCGAGGCTAGCAGAAATGACGTCGAGAAGCGACTCGAGACGATATAAGGAGTAGCTTATACTACTCTTCTATAATAGCAAATCCATCACTTACCATCAGGACGGCCATGAGTTTGTTTGCCACCGTCGTAGTATAAAATAATAAATACAATTTTCCAGATAAATCACCACCAGACCTTGTTTCGAAGCTAAATGAAGATATCGACGATAATTCTCAAGCGGTCCCCGAACACATGTCAAAACCGGTATCAACTGCAAATGACCCCGTGGCGAAGAATTACACGACAACAAGGCCGCCTCGTCCGCCGATACAGGGGTCCGCCATCAGTCCGGCCAGTGGTTACCCAGTGCCCGCGACGATGTCGCAGCCTGTCCCAAAACTAGGGGAGCTTTTTGCCCCTTCTTTGCAGTGGCATGTGGGGATATACACGAAGAGGTTTACGCCCTACATGCAGGTTTGCGGCGGATCGCTGGTAAGAGCTGATGTAGTTTTATCTGGTAAGTAAATAAATGAATATTAGGGACAACCTCACACAAATTGAGCTAGTCCCAAACTAGTCTCTTAAGATTTGTACTCCATTGAAAACCAGCTCTACGGGGCACACAACCGCAGAATCCGCTTAAGTTTACTGTGGCAACGTATGTCTGCGTGAGAGTGTCAATTAAACTCTTGATATATCTGCGACGGTAAGGTGTCATTTTTAATCGACTTTCTAAAAAGGAGGAGGTTAACCGACTTCAAAAACCGAGTATTTTATATTATATTACACTGTATGTTTTTAGGGCTCCGTAGCCAAATGGCAAAAACGTAAACCGGATTCGTCATGTCTGTCTGTCCGTCCGTATGTCACAGCCTCTTTTTTCCGAAACTATATGAACTGTACTGTTGAAACTTGGCAAGTAGATGTATTCTGTGAACCGCATTTAAGATTTTCACACAAAAATATAAAAAAAAAACAATAAATTTTTGTAACATAGAACTGGAACTCAATTTTTTTTTCATCAAACCCGTACGTGTGGTGTATCCTATGGATAGGTCTTCAAAAATTATATTGAGGTTTCAAATATTTTTATTTTCTAAACTGAATAGTTTGCGTGAGCCCTGTTACTTCTAAAATAAGAGAATAATAATAATTCTGGTGCAATCAGTCAACGTAAGGCAGCTTGTGGCAGGCTGTTAGGGAGTAGCGACCCTACGTACCTGAGTGCTCATTGGGGTGTCCTGTGGTCAGGCTGAGCCGATCGGGTGGATGGTTGGACTGGACAGGCCCCCCACCTCTGGCTTGCCTTAACTGGCTGTCCAGAGTGGAGTCGCAAGAGCTGTTGCTCGCGGGTAGATGTGGACACTTAAGTGGCGAGTTGGCTATATGTTTAAAGTCCAGTGTCACCTCTATACCCCCCCAGCTTCTCTGACTGGTGTTGCCCTTAGGCCATTTTTTAATGTCGCTATTAATAGGGGTCCATCTAGCAGTTGGCGAGTCACCGTCTGCCAGAGATAATAATTGTACTTTCAAAACAAAGTTTTAACCCACTTCAAATCAGTAACCAAATTGCTTCAAGTTTGCCTATAAAATTTGAAGAGTTTCCTTGATTTCTCCAGGATCCCATCATCAGAACTGGATTTTGGTGACCGCGGGGGCAGCTTGTGGCGAGCTGACGGTGATTGGCGACACCGCGGACCCCTAATCTCCAGAGGGCCCATTTGATCTGGCCCTCGCCTCTGTGCTTGCCTTAACCGGCCGGCCAGAGTGGAGTCGCAAGAGCGGAACCTATGCTCCAGGTTGGAAGTGTAAAATGTCATAACGCCGGCGGCCATTGAACGGATTACCGGGATCTGGCGCACTGCAGACTCACCTCTCATCAACCTCACAGCCACTCAGACGTGTTGCTCCATTGTCGCACTGCGCGTACGACTGTTTTATGGGGCCCACTTAACGAGTTGGCGAGTCACCGCCTGCCTTTATACAATTTTGAGACTGATTGTCACGGCAGGTGTCCGCTAGTCTCCTTCCATAACCCATTATCCAATCCATCCAACACTCAACTCAATAGCCCATGACCTTACTCAAGCCCAAGTCTTAGCACCTGGCGGAGACCATCGCCGGTTGTATCATGTTGTGCGCTCGGAGATACCGAATATCTTTTATATGTCAATGATATGTGTAATATATTTCGGTGCAGCTCTGTATATCAGTTTGCTGATGACACTTGTTATTGTGGTAGCACACAAGGATCTTAGAATCGCAGAATTGAATATACAAAGTGAATTCAATACAATGTGTTAATGGGCACACGATATCGGCTTGTCAATTAATTATAAAAAAACTAAAATTATGCATATTCATTCACCATATTTGAGAACAAACCATAAGCCAAGCGTTGTGGCCCATTAGCACCATTGTATGCACAATCATTATGTAAATTGTGCCTGCCAGCAGCTCGAAGTTGTCACCGAATATACCTACCTAGGACTTACGATCAACCATAAATTCAACTGGGGTTCACATGTAGACGTCGTTTGCAAAAAACTGAGATCAATCCTAGCTAAACTAAGTATTTTAAAACACAAGCTGCCCTACAAAACTATTAGACTACTGTACCTGGCGCTAGCAGACTCAGTAATTAACTATGGCTTATCAAGTTATGGGAGAACTTATAAGACGTCCCTACAAAAGATATACGACATACAACTAAGACTCCTTAAGGTCATAGTGCCATATAAGATCAAATGCAAATTTAAAGATAACTATAACCAATTGTTTAAGTATTGCAAAGTTATGAATATATTTGACAAAGTTAGCGCAATTATAATAAAAGAGCAATTTGACAAAATACCGTGCCTAACAAAAACAGAGAGACATAAAAAGCTACGCCATCTACAGTATTTACCTTTGTACTCCATACCTAAGTCAATGCTGCCGCGGCACGCTCGCTTCTCTCGCAGATAGGAATGTAGATGTAAGAGACGAGATAGGCCAAGAAAAAGGTGGATGGACTGTGAGAGGCGATATGATATGAAGTTAGGGAAGTACCTAAAGCGTTAAAATTTCTAAAATAAGAGAATAATAAAACTAAAAAAAATATATGATGTACCTACATATTGCTATGCAAACTTCCACCGAAAATTGGTTTGAACGAGATCTAGCAAGTTGATTCTTTTTATTCGTCATAAATCGTAAACTGCAATTTATTTTACGGAATATCCCTTCATATGCGAGTCCGACTCGCACTTGGCCACTTTTTTCGAATAAATTGAAGCGGAAAATTTCATGGTTTTTTTCCGTAAAAATCCTAAAAAAACGAGCCGTTTGGAAAGAAACTGGATTTTTTCCGGAAATTGTCAACGCTAGAGAAGTATGAAAGAAAAAGGCATGCATAGTTAATGGGATAAGTTAAGTTGTCGATCAATGATGACTATGATTTTAGCGGCTCACTGCTTCTGGGATGATGCCGTGGGTGCACTGCGCGCTGGCCTGTTCGCGGTGGCAGCTGGCAAGCTGCTTAGGCCTTGGGAGACAGAAGGAGAGATCTACACGCAGCATGCTGAGGTAAGTTTCTGTCTTTATTCCAATGGAAAGCTTGGCTGGGTGGTATTGTGTAGTGAGTTTTGAAAAAGATCTTAATGTGCAGTCGCCATAACATACATCGATACACTACAGGGTGTTCATAAATATCAGAACATGCACACTATTGCCTTTAAAATGGCGTTGTGAACCGATGTTTGTGAGTTGCTTGTTTGCTCCGGTGTATGTGATGGCGACTGTATGTGTTTAGGATTTAGTAACTAACTAGGCTTTTGTCAGGAGCTAAGAAAAGTCCGTCATTGAAGGCTCCTTCAATGCCAAGCGAATCTCACGCTTTCCGAATAGCTCCGTCTCGAACATTTGTGGACCAGTATGCAAATGGCTATCATCGCGCGCGCATCCCTTACAGCCCCAGAGACATACCACGGTGCTTTCGTGGCTACTTTAATGATTTTTAAGTGCTTTTACGCTAACCTGTGCTGAACCAAGATCGAGGCTTATAAGACATATGCATAGCAGAAGGAGAAAGGATCTGGGCTTTCACCACAACACGAGCTGATCCCATTGAGGTCCACAAGGTGAGTGGGGACTCATTTATCTTGATAACCGCCTTGGTTACTTTATCTGGGGAATTCATGATTGCCGTTCCTCTTTTCGCTATGCTATCGAAGAATATGTGACAGTACTATGGTTCAAACTTTATGCGACTTTCTTATCTTCGTTGTCGGAAATAGTGGGGCATTAATTTGAGCATACCCTTTTCATTAGCTTTATATTAACTTGCCTTGTTTGTTTATTCGTTTGTATGTTCAGGTAAAAATTTGCCAATGTATTGTGTTATATTCAACCTATTGAACAAAAATTTTACACCATGTAACTAATTTAAGTTTTACAACACAATATTATGGCACCACTGAGCCGATATATTGACAGAGACAAAAGGTGGTGATAGTACCTCCTAAAATAAACAAGATACATCCTTGTTTGGATTCTTTGGGACCCTCTCAACGAGTCATTGAGAACGATGCAAAAAAGTACAATCGGCAATTTTGACAGGAATTTATTCGAGCCCTCTCTCCTACTGCAACAGCGGTGAGGGTTCATTAAAGAGCAGCTGGCAAAAAAGATAATTTACGAAAAGCGACCTCTCTTTAATTTCCAGATAAAAGAAATCAAGATCCCTCCCCGCTTCCAAGGCGTGAAAACCAGTTTCCAGGACGACATCGCCATCCTCCTCCTGAGCAGGTCTCTGGAGTACGGTCCAGGAGTCAAGCCTATCTGTATCAGATTTGATTTGGAGACGGAGCGAAAACATCTGACGAGCGGAAACTTAGGAACGGTAATTTTTTTTTAATAACAAAAAAGGTCTGCCTGGTCCCTATTTCACCAAGTTTACAATTGTCACCCGACACTACCAATATAATACATTGCTTGTTCTAGAAAGTTAAGGTGATCAGTAGGTTACTTATGGAACCAGCAATGTACAGGGAATTGTCATTGTCAGATGACAATTGTCAAGTTGGTGAAATAGGGGCCTGATGGTAAGCAGATACCAGTAAGGTCGCCTGAGTTGTCGACATTGTGTTGAGAGTGAAGCACCCGCTTTCGTCTCTAGCTCAACGCAGCATCAACACAACAAATCCTCAAATCAATAAAGGATCGGCAACGCGCTTGTGATTCTCCTGGAATAACAAGCATTCATATGCTACGTTGTCTGCTTACAATTAGGCAGACCGTAAGCTTGTTTGCCACAGACATAGTTAATTTTTTTTTTAAAACCAGTGTCAATCTGTCTTTTTAAAACACATAAATAAAATGTTCCAGATAGCAGGCTGGGGTCTGACCACGCCAAACGGGCCGCCGTCGCAGCGCCTCAACTTTCTCCGGCTGCCGTACGTGGACATCCAGGAGTGCATCCGAACTGCCGAGCCCGACTTCCTCAAGTACATCACTAGCGACAAGATCTGCGCGGGGGACCAGAAGACTGGTATGTCGTTGTCATAACAGCGGACTCCACGTTGCGCAGACGCTGCACTACGTTACGCAGACGCAACCCAACCGCCTGACGATACGCAGTCAGTGAGGCCTCGGTAACCTGTTATCGTAGCTTTCGATGCACAGCGGTTACGTTGCGCCGACGTCCCGCTTGCGTTGCGTATGTTACAGAAAACCGCAGTCATATACTTCTTTTTATACGACGACGGTGGCAAACTTACGGCATGCCTGATGTTAAGCTGGTGTAAATCCGTAGCCTATGGACACTTGTGACTCCAGAAGAATCACAAGCGCGTTGCCGATCCTTTATTCACTTGAGGATTCGCTGTGTTGGCAGATAGCATAATGATGGCAGGTAGATGACACCCGGGAGTGCATCCGCACTGCCGAGCCCGACTTCCTCAAGTAGATCACTAGCGACAAGATCTGAGCGGGGGACCAGAGTACCGGTATGTTGTTATTTGGTCACACAGCTGCGTGACCCCAACGGGTCACGTTTAGTGCACGATGCGTTCGCGCGCGGCCACATAGAGCACGCGCGCATCGTGCGTCAACCGCGCATACAACCCGCCCGCAAGGGAAACCGCCACATCGCGCACTCAACATGCTGGCATACAAATACAAATAGTTTATTTTGCAAGAAAAAGGGTTGTTATGGTCTTGTTCAGCACCTTCTTAAACAGCCATTACGTGCAAAATATTAACAGTTTATTTTAAATATTCCATTGTATAAATTATTACATAAAGGTTAGTCAGGTTCATCTTAAGTCAATAGTTATCAGTTATCACATTATATTAGTCATTATTGTCTATCAAAAAATTCATTCAATTTATAAAATCTATGATCAAGGAGCCATTTGTACAGGATCTTGTTAAATTTACAATTTGGGATGTCTTTTATTGTTTGAGGTAATTTATTATAAGTGTTCACGCACATTACACTAAAATTTTTCCTGAACCTTGCAGTTTTTTGATGTTTTTCTACAACAAGACGGTCAGAATCTCTTGTATTGCGTGGATTTATCTTTTGCAGTTTTAAACAAACTACTATGCTTTCTTAAAAGGAGACTTCATAAATGCATATACAACCACGGGAGCGGTAGTACACCTAATTGAAGAAATAGAGGTTTACAGGATTCATATGGTCCCACCCCACATATGGCACGAATACATATTTTTGGGCGGTAAACGCTCGAAACATATCACTGCCATTTCCCCAGACAAACCATATCTATAGATGAGTCAACTTAGTTCTCGAACTCGTAGCGCGAATGTAACGTGGACACTGCGCCACGTTGCGTGGACACAAACACCTGCATTTTGAGGCGCAGTGTGGAGCGCAACAGAAGCCTAGATAAGTATATGAAAATGAAAATAATATTATGAAAATGAAAACATTTATTATTAACATATTATTATACAGACAGACATTCGGAAACATAACTGTGGTCCCACACTAGGCTAGGCCTGTCCCGTGGAGACCAAGACAAATACTGATTAACTGTCCATGCGACTTAGCATGAAAACAAGACACAGTAATAAGAGAAAAGAGAAAAAAATACAATTATAAACTAACAATTGATTAATTATATTATATTAGGGTGCTTGTCTGCGGTGATGTATGTGTTTGTGTAGTGTGTAGTGTATGTATGTAATGTATGTGAGTGTATGTTATGAATGTTATGATATTACATTAATGATTGTTTCCGATTGCTCGTAGTTCCAAGGTAACAATAGAGATTGGATTTTAATTATTGCCTCTATGACACTGCTTCTTCTTAGGTCAATACGTTTAGCAAATGTGTTATAGATGTGCGGAAGAAATGTATGAAAACGCAAAGCAAATTTAGTTTTAGCAAATTTTGGAGTAGGCACTTTGAAGATTCTTATCTTTATCATATCATTATATGACGGTAAATTTAAGGTAGACTTATGCAAGTTTATGGAAGCCCGTAGCAGTAATAACCTTCGTACACTGACCTGACCTGTGTCACCACCGTGGGGTAACGGCGAGGTTTACCCAAAGAAACGTTTAAAACTGCTCTTTGAGCTCTTTCCAGAATTAAAAGAGTGGTCTTTGCAATTCCTCCCCAGGCTAGAATGCAATAATTAAAGATAAGCAACTCAAAGCCCGCAAATGGCGTTTAACTGGTGCTGCCATCTACTGAGTCTGCTCTAAATAACTGGTTTCAACTTTTTTTATTTCGCGTTGGTGGCAAACAAGCGCACGGACAGAAGCACGTACTTGGCAGAACGTGACAAATGTCTCATCCACAGCGATAAGTGTTAAAATGACAAGCCATCATAGCCACTCACTTGAGTTCGGATTTTAAAAAAGGTATCCTAAATTGCTTTCATTTTTAGGGTTCCGTAGCCAAATCGCAAAAAACGGAACCCTTATAGATTCGTCATATCTGTCTGTCTGTCTGTCCGTCCGTATGTCATAGCCACTTTTTTCCGAAACTATAAGAGCTATACTGTTGCAACTTGGTAAATGGATGTATTATGTAAACCGCATTAAGATTTTCACAGAAAAATAGAAAAATATACAATAAATTTTGGGGTTCCCCATACTTAGAGCTGAAACTCAAAAAAATTTTTTTCATCAAACCCATACGTGTGGGGTATTTATGGATAGATCTTCAAAAATAATATTGAGGTTTCTAACATATTTTTTTTCTAAACTGAATAGTTTGCGCGAGAGACACTTCCAAATTGGTAAAATGTGTCCCCCCCCCCTGTAACTTCTAAAATAAGAGAAAGATAAAACTAAAAAAAATATATGATGTACATTACCATGCAAACTTCCAACGAAAATTGGTTTGAACGAGATCTAGTTAGTAGTTTTTTTTAACACGTCATAAATCGTAAAAAGCAATTTATTTAACGGAACCCTTCATGTGCGAGTCCGACTCGCACTTGGCCGCTTTTTTTTTACGTAGGCAGCTCATACTTCTCTTGGTAGCCACAGCTACCAGCAGCAATTTAGGGGTGCACGAAATTGGTAACTGTGGCCACCACAAGCAAGTGAGTGGATAGGCCCGCTGGAGACGGTACTTTTAGCTTGTATGAAAAGATTTGTTCCAGCTATCATGACGGGCCGATCTTAGCCTCACTTTTTAAATCATTGCCTCCAGGTCGAGCGCTGTGCCGCGGAGACAGCGGTGGCGGCCTCACGTACTACTCGTCTGCCATCCCTTACTTACTCGGCATCGCGTCGACGGCGCCCCGCGACAACAACCAGTGCAACGCGTATGCCGTCGCCACCTTCACGTACGCGCGCGCGCACGCCGCGTTCCTGCGCGAACATGTGCCGGGAATCGGGGAGGGCTGTGAGGGGCTGTATGACAACGGAACTGCCGTGAAGGTATGCTTAAAAATAATCGTTAAATATAGACAAAAAATCTACCCTCCTCTTTTTAATGTGTACAGTGCGAGTGAGACAGGAGTCGCTAAATCGCGCGTGACGCTACTTGCCAGCAAGTATGACGTATGTCCTAGATGGTATATATGGACCTATGAAATTGGCGGTTTTTTCACAGATATTATTTTGTACGTAATTTATTCATTTCTATTGCAACTTCCAAATTATTTTTAAATTTCATTATAAGACTATGTAACAAAGGTTTTAAATACAAAAAATAGGTTTGAATTTTTTATTTAGTGTTTCAAATTAAAGCTTGAAAACCGCCCTTTTCATGTGCTGCCGGTTAAAGTGTTTCAATTACGTATAGTTTTATGATGCGAACTATTTTTAAGGAATGAAGATATGTCTAAAGTAGCTTAAAAGTTTTCTATATTCCTACCAAAATTTAGTTTGCTTTGAATTTGACATTGCTGAATAATCCGCAAAATTCAATGTATGAAAATCACAGTTTTCATAAAATTCTCCATACACACCGCCAATTTCATAGGTAAGGACCTAATACATGCTAAGTGTATATGGATGTACAGTCAGTGTTGAGAAATAGACAATGTATTAAGATTAAGTATAACAGGGACAGACAATATCTCTCTCTCTCTGTTCCTCTCATGTGTGTCATGGCGGAAGCGTTGTACGTGGTTACTATTGTGTTACTCTAAATAAATGATATTAAACAATTAAGCTTGTATTTCTATCCTAATTTCATCTGGTTATGGGCCCAGACCACCAACTAGAATGAAGTAATAAATATTAGCTTAATGTATAGTAAATATAACTGTAGTGCAAAAGTGGAAAATTACCGGGTGCGAGGCGGCGGACATTTTGAGGTTAAGTCGTGCCGGGAAGGAATTACTTGCTTGATATATAAAGCAAGGCAGGAAAGCTTACAGGAAGGAAGATACAATGGATTTGTCACAGAGTGGGCAGGCTGGTTTAAAACTAGAAGGGCTCCGTAATTGGAATATATGGAAATTTCAAATATCCGTCTTGTTACGAGGCCAAGGACTTTACAAAATAGTAGATGGTTCTACACTAAAACCTGAAGATGTTAAACAGCGTGTTGCTTGGGAAGCGCAGGATGCGAAAGCACAAACGTTGCTGGTAACTAGAATGGCAGAAGACGTAATGTTACACATCATAACATGTGAAACGGCAGCTGAAATGTGGAAGAAACTATTAAGTGTCTACGAACAAAAATCTGAGACAAGCATACATATTGTTCAGCAAAGATTCTTTCAATTTAAGTTCGACGAAGGATCTGACATGTCTGTGTTTCTGTCCAAAATACAGGAGATGCAAAATAGCCTAAAACAGATGGGAGAAAATATATCTGACAAATTTGTTATAACCAAAATCCTGATGTCTTTGCCAGACGATTACAAACACTTCGTCTCAGCATGGGAGTCTGCTCCAGACGATAAACAAACTTATGACAATCTTGTTGCCCGATTGTTGGTAGAGGAAGAAAGAATCAAAGAAAAAAGTGTAAACTCTCAATCATCTGCGGCGTTTGCAGCTAAAGGGGTAAATAAGAAGAATGTGAAATGTTTTAAGTGTAACAAACTCGGACATTATCAAAGTGAGTGCAGGTTTAATAACGCAGCAAACGTTCGTAACTACAACTATAAAGACAACCGTCCAGATTTAAAATGCTATTACTGTAATAAACTGGGTCATTTAAAAAGTCAGTGCCGTTATAAGAAGAGCAAAGAAAATAATGCATTTGTGGTTAACAGTGCGTCGTCGGACTCTTTTCATAAAACGAAGTGGCTGGTGGACTCGGGCGCTAGTGAGCACATGTCTTGTGATTACGAACAATTCACTTCATACAGTGAGGTTCAGAACAAATCGGTAATAGTGGGAAACGGAACGCAGATTAGTGTCAAAGGCTGCGGACAGGTGGCAGTAGAAGTTTGGAATGGAAGTGAATGGATCGAAACGACCATAGACAACGTACTTTATGTTCCAGAGTTAAAAACAAACTTGTTTTCGGTGAACTGTGCCACGAGTAGAGGTTATGTTGTTGTGACAGGCGAAAATGTTTGCAAGTTTTATAGAGAAAATAAGGTGATGGCGGAAAAGGGCGGGAAACTTCGAGGTGAACGCGCGTGTTTTTCTCGAGTTACAAATTTTTTTATATTTATAGTGGTCAACGCAGGATAATTCATTTGTAAATATTATCAGTAGTTAGTTTTTATGTATTTGTGTATATAACTTCATAGATTTGGTAAGTTTTTGTATATATTTTCACCATGGATCCCCCTGTTGACCCAGGGGGAGGCCACTTGGTCCCTGATGTTTCACATACGGTCACTATTTATAGTGACCATGATAAGAAATCTGATGGTATGGACACTGATGCTAGTTCCAAATCTTCTGGCTTTAGGAAACGTAAGTCAGTAACTAGAAAAATATGCCGTCATTGTAATAAAAAGAAGCGTAGCAAAAATGCAGAAACAAATAGAGATAGAGATTCGCTCCGGGATGATTGTAATTGTCAGGATTCTTCCATTAAACCGGAAAGCATTCAAATTCAAGTCCCTCTCCCTCCTCCAGCGTCAGCTCCAGTTTCATCAGTACAGGCTCAGCTCCCAGTTACAGGTACAGACACAGTTTCCCAGCCCACAGACATGTTTAGGAAGCAGTTCATTCCTTCGGATTGTTCTCCTTATGTAATTCATATCCAGAAACAGCAAGAGTCGCCCAATGATGGCGCTTCTATTCACTCCATGGCTTTTGGGAACCTACTAAAAAAACTTAACTTTAAAAACATTGTTAATGGCAGTGTCAAACGCATTGGACGGAATAGAGTCACCCTTTCATTTACGAAATACCAGGATGCAAACGATTTTCTCAATGACAAAAGACTTACTGACAACAAATACAAATCGTTTATTCCATCATTTCATGTGATAAGAATGGGAGTAATAAAGGGCGTACCAGCAGAGTGGTCTTTAGACGAGGTTAAAGAAAACATCAGTGTACCTGTCGGTTGTGGTGATGTTATAAAGTTGAGAAGACTTAATTATAAAGTCATGGTGGATGGTTCCCCCTTGTGGAAGCCATCTCAATCTGTAGTTCTTACATTTGATGGACAGGTTCTCCCGAAACGTATATTTATGTGTTACAATTCTCTCCTTGTAGATTTATATGTCTTTCCCACCATCCAATGTTTCAATTGCTGCCGTTTTGGACACACACAGATGCAATGCAGATCAAAGCCGCGCTGTTATAAATGTGGGCAAGGGCACACTGGCTCTTCATGTAACATTGAGGAGGATTGTGCATCTTGTTGCTTGTGCTCTGGTCTTCATTTTGCAATAAATAAACGCTGTCCCGAGTTTGAACGCCAAAAGAATATTAAACTAACTATGGCCCAAAGTGCAATATCTTATGCAGAAGCATCAAAATTACATCCTTCAGTAACTAAACCTTATGCTGATGTAGTCATGGCTACTCCTCCATCCTTCCAGACTGTAATAAATAGTCCATCTCACACACAGACACACACAGCTTCACAGTCTTATAAAAAGACAGTTTTTCTCAAACCTAGAAATATACCTAAGCCTCAAAAGGGTTATGACTCTCAGGCACATCATAATTTGTCAAAAGACTACAATATGCAATCAGCTTCAGGGAATGGTAGTGCATTATTAAGTCAACCAAAAGAACAATCTACTAAGGATATCATTCTAGAAATCCTTAAGATATTTTCCAATAGTAATAGTAATATGAATTCAGAACCGAACATCATTGCACAGTTAATTAGTTTATTATCTAAAGTCTTCAATTTCAATAATGGCGAACAAATCCAAAGTTCTCCAGTGGAATTGTCATAGTATCAATAATAAGAAATCAGATTTACTTCATTTAATTAGGAAATATGATCCATTTGTTATTACACTTTCAGAAACGTGGCTCCGATCTGAGTCATGTTTCAGAATTCCTGGCTATTCATGTCTCCGTGAAGATAGATCGGATGGATATGGTGGTGTAGCCATTCTTATTAAAAAATCATTTAATTTTTCATATCATTCATTATCACATAGTAATGATTATTCCATTATTTCAGCCATTGTAAATAACATCTGCATAGTTTCAGTGTATATTCCTCATCCTTCATTAGTCATTCTTAGAGAAATTAGAAGCATAATATCATCCCTTCCTTCCCCTTTCATAATTTTAGGTGATTTTAATTGCCATCATCCTACATGGGGATGCATCAATTCGAGTAATTTAGGAGAAGAAATAATTGATATGGTTCATCATTTTAATTTGTGTATCTTAAACTCTGGAGCCCCCACGCGTCGATCTGCTCCAAATGAGAATCCTAGTGCCATAGATTTGTCAATTTGTAGTGCATCAATTGCAGTCTCAGTATTTTGGGAGGTCCTTCCATTTTCTTATGGTAGCGATCATTTTCCGATCTTAATCTCTTTCCCTTTCAAAAACAAACCACTGATTAAAAGATCACCGCTTTTGGGTTATAAGCTCCAGGAAGACAAATGGCAACATTTTAGAGAACATTTGGATGAAAAGTTGGCACATTTGCCCGAGGTGTCCCAAAATCAAGTTTTGCAATCATCTGATGCTTTTGCTAAGCTTCTGATTGAAGTAGCAGATGAAGTATTTCCGTCTAGAAAGAAGTCCTCTCAGTTTGATATCCTCAGCCCGCCTTGGTGGGATTCTGAATGTACAGAAGCTGTTAAAAAAAGAAAACTGAGTGAGTTATTGTATAATGATAATATGAATGAGGAAAATTTTAATAGCCTATTAGCTGTCATGAAGGATACAAAACAATTTTTAAAGAAAAAGAAGCTTGAGGGTTGGCGGTCATTTTGTGCATCTATATGCCCTAGTACTCACCCTTCCGAAGTTTGGAAAAAGATTCGGATGTTTAGGGGGGCCTTTGTTGAAACAAGTGGCCAAATTGATCCTTCCGTAGCTGAACAATTCTTAAATAAATTAGCTCCTCCTTTTGTACCATTGCCTTTTCCTATAAGTGTCGAATTTTTTAACTTTTCCGATTTTGATAACAATGATATACAGCGATTTAACAGTCCGTTCTCAATGCTAGAGTTGAAGAGTGTGCTCATGTATGTCGTAGATTCCGCCCCGGGGTGCGACGGTATTCCATATTCGTTTTTGGTACATGCCAGTGATAATGTTTTAGGTTATTATCTGGACCTTATCAATGTTGTCTTTTTGACAGGTGATATTCCTGCCAAATGGAAAATACAATTAGTGTTACCACTTGTTAAACCAAATAAATCCCGTTCTGATCCAAATTCCTATCGTCCTATTGCTTTGTCATCGGTTTTAATCAAAGTCATGGAACACTTGGTTAAAAATCGATTGGAGTGGTTTATTGAAAGTAAACGCTTATTACCAAATATTCAATATGGCTTTCGGAAGTCCAGAAGCACTTTAGATTGTGTTAGTTTGTTAGTAGCTGATGTACTTCTGGCATTCTCCGAACATGAGTCTGTGGTGGCTTGTTTTGTAGATATCAATTCGGCTTATGATAATGTAAATATTTCAATTTTAGTTAATAAGCTGTTGTTATTGGGAGTTCCAAGTCGCTTGTGTGTTTTGATTTCCGCTATGTTCTCTGAACGCTTTATCAGATTAAATTTAGATTCCGAAGTTTTATATAGAACAGTTTGGAAAGGGCTACCGCAAGGGTCTGTCCTTAGTCCTTTACTTTTTAACGTTTACACGTACGACTTACTTCCTCATTTGACTGATTCTATATCCGTTATTCAATATGCTGATGATATAGTATTATATTGTAATAATAAATCTATTCATAATGCCTGTGAGATTATGAACTGCAATTTACAACATTTGAAAATGTATTTGGATAAGAATGGCTTGGATCTGTCAGTTCCAAAATCTTCAGCAATTTTATTTTCTCCTAGAAAAAAATCCGTAGATGTCAATTTAACGTACGATGGATCTACAATTTCTTTCTGCAAGGAAGTTAAATATTTGGGAATTGTTTTAGACTACAAACTTTCAGCCAAGGATCATTGTAATTACGTGAGGAACAGATGCGAACGTTCATTAAATATATTGAGATGCTTGGCTGGTGTTTGGTGGGGGAGCCACCCATTCTATTTAAAACTAATTTATAATGCTGTCATAAGGAGCGTTTTAGATTATGGCTCTTTCCTTCTTACTCCTGGTACTGAAGATGCCTTTAACATGTTAAATGTTATCCAAAACAAGGCTCTCAGGACAGTTCTTGGTGCGATGAGGACCAGTCCTGCCAATGCAATGCAAGTGGAGTGTGTGGATCCGCCTATTCACTTAAGACGTCAATTTCTAGCTGATAGATTTATTTTTAGGTCCATGCAATTCTCTAATCACCCTCTAATCAGTAAATTATCTTTACTTCACAATCACATACAGACATCTTCGTATTGGCGTAATAGAAGTCCTCCTTGCATAATAAATAGCTACCTTAAGTACCAGAGTTTAACTTCACCTACTGTCACATATCTCTCTCTTCCCATCTATGAAAAAGATTTTGATGCATTGACCATTGCTCCGCAAGTTTTTCTGGATTCTGGTGTCGTTAAAGACAGAGTAAGCGCAAAGCCAGTATTTAACAATTTGGTTGGTGAAAATTGGTCTGATTGGCATCACATATATTCAGATGCATCTAAAAGTTCAGCATTGAGCTGTGTTGGGGTTGGTGTATTCCACCAACAGTTTAATGCTGTACTTAAAATTAAACTCCCTCCAGAGTCTTCAGTCTTTACTGGGGAATTATTTGGCATTTTCAAAGCGGTGGAATATGTTTATATGTTCAATTTAAAAAACTCTGTAATTTTTTCAGATTCTAAAAGCAGTCTGCAACTTTTAATTAAATCACCTTTTAGAATGACTAATAATTATCCATTATTATATGAGATCCGAGCCATGTTGTTACAATGTAAATTAAAGGGGTTCATTGTGAATTTTGTCTGGTTGCCAAGCCATTGTGGCATCTCTGGTAACGAAAGGGCTGATAGTTTGGCTGTGGATGCTGTTGTTTCTGGCGATGTATCACCATATAAAAATTACTGCCATGATCTGCTCTTACTTCCCAAAAGGTATCTTCAGTTGTCATGGGAGTTTTTCTGGTTTTGGAGCAGCCTGGAAACAGGGGCCTATTACCATAGGATCCAAAGTGATATCCCCTTGAAGCCTTGGTTTTTTAATCAAAAAACTTTCAATAGACGTGAAATATCGTGCTTATCTCGTATGAGATTGGGCCACACGTGTGCTCCTTCTCATCTGGCTAAATTTAATATTATAAGTGAGCCTAAATGTGACTGTGGTGCTCAGGAAGCTGACGTCAATCATATTATGTTGTCTTGCCCGTTATACGATCGTACTGTTTTCTGGGAAGCCCTTCAATCTAAACATGTTCCCTTTCCCACTGACATTTCCTCTTTGCTTATTAACCTAGATATTTATAATATTCTGGCTAAGTTTATCTGTGAAAATAATATCAAACTATAATATAATTTATATTTATGTATATTTCCATTCCATTTTTTCTGCCTTGATCATCCTTTCCAAATTCCGATAATCCAATATCCGTTCCGAACTATTATTTCCTTCCCTTTATTCACTTGAGAATGGCTATGGGCACACGCCCGAAAGTCCAAAAAAAAAAAAAAAAAAAAAAAAAAAAAAAAAAAAAAAAAAAAAAAAAAAAAAAAGGTGATGGCGATTGCTGACCGATGCGGAAGCATGTATTACTTGGATTTTCGGTATTCTAAGACAGGCGCAGTGCATGTCGCTGATGTCAAGTGCTCAGACCTACATGAATGGCACGAAAAGTTGGCACATCAAAATATGGCTTATGTAAAGGATATATTGAAGAAAAATAATATTGATGTAAACAAAGGTGACATAGCCAGTTTACCAACATGCGAGAGTTGTCTGAAGGGCAAAATACACCGCTTGCCCTATCCTGGCAGCGAAAATGTCAGCACCAATGTTTGTGACATTATTCATGCCGATACTTGTGGGCCAATGGAACAGGCATCCCTTGGAGGCTCCAAGTATTTTGTGGTTTTCAAAGACGATTTCTCTTAATTCCGCAAAGTATTCTTTGTAAAAACCAAAGACGAAATAAAGAAGTGCATCAAAATTTTCATTGCACAAGCCGAGAATGAAACAGGAAATAAAATAAAAATTGTCCGAAGTGACAGAGGCACTGAATTTATAAACAAAGAAACCAGGGAACTATTTGAGTGTAAGGGAATCATACATCAAACATCTGTGGCTTACACTCCCCAACAGAACGGCCGGTCCGAACGTGAAATGAGAATTTTAGTGGAAGCGGCCAGAACAATGCTATACGCCAAAGATTTGCCAATTCGACTATGGGCAGAAGCAGTAAACTCAGCTGCATACGTAATAAACAGAACCGGGAAGAGCTCTGTTGAAGGTAAATCCCCATATGAATTGTGGTCGAAGAAATACTATGATATTGACAAACTCAAAGTGTTTGGTACTGGTGTTTATGTCCACATACCCAAGGAGAAGCGACGTAAGTGGGACGCAAAAGGTGAAAAGGGTATCATGGTGGGCTATGGTGAAACGTCAAAAGGATATAGAGTATTCTTTCCAGAAAAGAATCTTATTGAAACAAAAAGGGACATTGTTTTTGTGAAAGAACAAATTTGTTATCCAAATGAAAAGGCAGTGACAAGTGAGGTGATCATAGAGGATGAACAGAATCATGAAGTTCCAGTGATCATAGAAAATGAACAGAATCATGAAGTTCCAATACAAGAACAGGGTGCTGAAGCTGTTTTGAGTGCTCCGCTACAAATCAATAATGAACAACATGATCCTGGTGATAACTCTAGCTGTACCATCCAAAATGAGTCATCCGATGGTAGCCTGTACGAACCAAGTGACAGTGATTGTGTCGTTGAAGAAAGGAAAAGTCCTCGAAGCAAGCGGGTAAGAAAAAAGACTGCATTATATAAGTGTAATAATGTGTTGGCAGAGAACTATGAGCCTAAAACATATAATGAGGCAATGAAGGGGCCTGATGCTTCTAAGTGGAATGAAGCCATAGAACGAGAACTTCAGACACTGAAGGATAACAATACATGGAGTGTTTCTGATTCACCAGGTAGCCAAAATATAATTAGTAGTAAATGGGTGTTTAAAGTAAAACAAACAAGTGGTAATGTCCAATATAAAGCGAGGCTGGTTGCTAGGGGCTTTGAACAAAGAGATAAATTAAACCCAAATGAAATTTATGCACCAGTGGCAAAGTTAGCAACTTTCAGATTGTTCATGGCCATAGGAACCAAACTCAATTTACCTGTATATCAGATGGATGTGACAGGTGCATTTTTGTATGGCGAAATTGATGAAAATGTGTACATTAGTTTACCAGATGGCGCTTACAAAAATGGTAAAAATATTGTAAAACTAAATAAAGCTCTGTATGGACTTAAGAAGTCCCCAAAATATTGGAATGACAAATTTAACTCGGTAATGTTGAAGGAAAATTTCATGAGGTCTAAATGTGACTCCTGTCTATACTCAAAATGTTTGGGTAGTGACCAAATGTATGTTCTAATCTATGTTGATGATCTGTTAATTTTTGGTACAAATGAAAAACAGATATCTGATCTGAAGATTATGTTAAACAAGGAATTTGAGATGAAGGACTTGGGTCTGATATCTGATTTCCTGGGAATAAACGTAAAACAAGATTTGGAAAACCAGGTCACAGAAATATGTCAAAAAAGATATCTGGAAAATGTAATAAAAAGATTTCATATGTTTGACTGCAAACCTATTAGTACTCCCATGGATCAGAATTTCAATACTAAAGAGTTGGAAAATAATAAATGTAAAGGTACTACAGAAAATCTCTGTAGACAGATCATTGGGTGCTTGATGTATGCAGCTTCTGGAACACGACCAGATATTTGTGTTGCGGTATCAATATTAAGTAGATACCAAGATAATGCTAGTAATATGCTATTAGCAGCCTTGAAAAGGATCCTGCGATACATTAAACACACTCTGGATTATAAATTGACTTACAGTTGTAATGATGACAGGCTAGTTGGGTTTTGTGATGCTGACTGGGGTGGTGATCTCAGGGACAGAAAATCCACCACAGGGTACTGTTTTATTTTCTCAAATTGTCTTATTTCATGGTGCTCAAAGAAACAAAGTACAGTCAGCACCTCATCAACCCAGGCAGAGTATATTGCAATGGCTATGGCAACAAGCGAAGCATGTTGGCTTTATAATTTTATTATGTGATTTCAAAGTGAAAGATGTGTCTCCAATCAATGTGTATTGTGACAATCAGTCTGCCATAGCGGTTGCAAATACAAATAGTGTAAAAAGATTGAAACACATAGATATAAAGTATCATTTTATTAGAGAACAGATTGAAAATAATAAAATATGTGTAAAACATGTAAGTACTTGTAACCAGACTGCAGACATGTTTACAAAACCCCTAAGAAGTGAGGCTTTGTTGAAGTTTGTAAGCATGTGTGGAATAAAGGTTAACTAAAACTTAAGGTTAACTTTTTTTGGTTATTTTCAGTAAGTTTGTGTGTTTATATTGTTAGCGGTTAAGTCTCATGATGATAGCTGTTAAAAAATTGTTATTTGTTAGACTTATTACATTGACAGGGGGTGTTGAGAAATAGACAATGTATTAAGATTAAGTATAACAGGGACAGACAATATCTCTCTCTCTCTGTTCCTCTCATGTGTGTCATGGCGGAAGCGTTGTACGTGGTTACTATTGTGTTACTCTAAATAAATGATATTAAACAATTAAGCTTGTATTTCTATCCTAATTTCATCTGTCAGCGTAAGAGATAAGTACCCCCTGAGAATAGTGCTCGGACTTACACAAAACGGTATAATAATTTCGTCCCATGACGTATGTAGCATCTTGGTCGAGTGGCGACATGCTACGGAAAACTAATATAGACACATAAAGCAATGTTTATGTGGGTAAATAAGCACTGCAATAAATACAATACCCACTGTATTAAAGTCATTGAACATTATATTTCTAGAAATACGACTTATTATATATATATATTTAGGTATATATATATTTTTTAATGTGAACTTTTTACGTGTGAAAGAGAACCAACATGTGAGACTATGAAGCAGCCTGACAATTTATATCTCTCGTAAACAAGTATCACAATTTTCAACAGTCGCGAATGGCCTGACAATCACAGTAGGTATAAAGGGGCTAGGGCAATTACAGTGATAGTTATCAATATCGAAGAGGGTAACCGTGATTTTCCATGATTTGTTGGATTCGGCTTTTCATATGCATGACCATGTTCGAACATGCACTGCTGCTTCGCATCAACTCCCATTTTTTTTTGACTTCTTGGTCTAATTGCTGTTTTGACTTGACTTCACTTAGAGTTCCAATTCAAAACCCTTTGACACCACACGTTTTCAATTGGGTTCAGGCCCCGTAGCATGGATGGCCTGGCCTTATCACGCGACAAGTGACATGATAGAGCATCCGTCCCAGGCTGATACCCTTCGATAGAACGAGACGACGCGCTTATCCTATCACTTATCGCGTGATACCATCCATGCTACGGGGCCAGGTCAGGGCTTTTAGACGGCCAATTAAAAACAGTAATGTCATCGTGTGATGACAGCCGGTCCTGGACGAGTCGTGATCGGTGGACCGCACTGTTGTCTTGGACCAGGTGAATTTGGCCTTTGGGGTATGCGACTCGCACCGACGGCAGCATGACATCATTTAGCACCTCTAAGTAACGCTGGCTATTCATGCGGCCACCGACTTCCACTTGTTCTCTAGAGCCCATGGATGACATCCAGCCCCAATACGCTGTAAATTACAATAAATATACAACTCCAGTATTTTTGAATTCTATAATTATTTACATATTTTAAAAACACTATTATTATTTACATATTTTTTACACAGCTTAAACATACATAAAATTTGCTTACCCAATATTATTCTTCCATTATTTAGTTCTCAAATCTAACATATTTTTAGGATTATACGATTATACTCCACTTCTTCTCCATAATAACTTTCTGCCATCTTTATCAGAGAGACACAGAGAAACATTTTTCGTCGGTAAATATCACTATCTCGTTTTCCCAATCAAAATTAAGGTAACGTTTAGCAAAATTTGTTCTAGCGGTTCGATGAGCATCGGTGAGAGGTATTTTCCTTGCAGGTTTGTAGTTATGAATATTCGCTGCATGTAAATGTCGCCGAACCGTACTGAAGGAAATACCATATGTTTGAGCACTTGACCGAGTGGTAGTAAATGGAGCCCCGTTACCTTTATATTCATATCACGGGCTTTTTTTCAATACTCGGGTTTTGTTCCTAGAGAACAATTATTTTGGCTTGTAAAATGTCGTCAATCGAACCATGATAACACTTGTAAAACTCCCAAGAACATAATTAATAAGCGGTGAAGGTTAACGCACACTATACACAACACGTATTAAGAGATTTCTAAAGGCCGCTGTACACATTGGGCCAGCGCGTTGGGCCAGCGTGTTGGGCCAACGTGTAGAGACCTACTTGGCTGTGTATTGGTAGTTGGCGCCAACACTGGCCGGCCAGCCGAATGTTGTCGGATTTTCGTGCACACATCAAAGGATCTTGGAGCGCTTCGCAAACGGTGTTCACACGTTGGCGCCAACTACCACCAAATTGGGAATGGATGATAATTTTAGAAGTGCCTGATTATTTTTTTGCTGATTGGAATAACCTTCCTTAGCACCAGAACAAAGTTAAAATATAAAATAGTGTGTAATATAAAACATTAGATTATGGTAAAAGTAAAAGTATTTTCTTTAATTATTTACTTTATTTAAGGTTGTTGTACGAGTAATACTGTATAAGAATATAACTGTACTAATGTATGTAATGATAACGGCGATTTAGTTATGTTTAATTTACTAAAAATAAGGAAACTGTAGGTCTAGTAATATTTTTACTGTATAGCTTCCAGGACGGATAGCATGGATGGCCTTATCACGCGATAAGTGATAGGATAGAGCTGCCGTCCCTGGCTGACACCGTTCGATAGAATGAGACGACGCGCTTATCCTATCACTTATCGCGTGATAAACGCCATCCATGCTACGGGGCCAGCTAATTAATTTGCATATCATTTAAGACCGTTTGTTTCTAAGTAAAAAATAAATTAAAAAAGTTGCAGACTTTTCAGCAGCGTCAATTATTTTTGCAAAATATAAACTATTTTCTCACTTACATTTTGGGTTTAGGACGGCGAATAAGACAGTTTGCTCGATCCATCTCATAATTACAAAAAATATCTTAAAACTCCGCAGTAAACTGACACTGACAATGATATTGACAGCTGCAGCAGCTATATTTGTCATTGCCAGGGTCAGATATCTAAATTTTTTTTTATAATATACTTAAGACGCATCAAGGAAAGTCACCGTCCTAAACCCAAAACGTAAGTGAGGAAACTGTTTGTATTTTTCAAAAATAATTGACGCAGCTGAAAAGTCCGCAACTTTTTACTGGTGCTATGGAAAGTTATTCCTATTCAAGCGGCTGCAAGAGGTTCCACGTCCGTCTTTTATGATGTGCCAATGAAGAATGATCAGTAAGCCAATGTGTAAACAGCAGCCTCCAGGATGCATCATTTTGGCCCAACACGCTGGCCCAACGCGCTGGCCCAATGTGTACAGCGGCCTTAAAAATAATCTTTTAATATGAGCTTACCCTCAAATGCAATTATTAAAAAGATCTAATAAAGCATTCAATTTACGACCCTATTTAAAAGCCAATTGAAACGTTTTCATTTAGTCCGAGATGCATTGACCGATCTAGTGCAATAATAAGATAACAAACAGGGACAAGACTAGTTCCATCTTAAGGCTAGACAAGGATGCACAAAAGAGTGAATGCAAATAACTGTGTGAAGTGAATTCGATCCCGACGAGTTGGTGTCTTTTTGTAAGTTTATGGCCTCCTTGGGTAATATTAGCAATTTGAAGAAATTGGGATACAAACTTAATGGCTAAAAAGTAAAAACAATATTCAAATGGCTGCTAGCTCCGACGGAGTCACGTGATGCATTGGTGCAGTCACGTGACTCGGTCAGTCGAGTTTTACAAGCAGGGGGTATACTTATCCCTGCAGCTTACTGTACACGTCTGAAAGTCTGAAATAAAATGTTGAATTGAATTAAACGTACTGGGGCGTTTACACAAAGAATGACGCAGATCGCAGGTATTTGACGCTCGAGCCCAATAGGTTCTACTCGAACCGGCAACTATAATAGGCAAGGTCAATAGGTATGCGATCTGAGGCTTTCCTTGTTACCACCCGTGATAGGCTCCTATTTCACCAAGTTGACAACCATTTCACTGTGTTTCGGTGACGTCTGATGCGGGAGCTGCGCTGTTGATCGCCTGGGCCCGCCCAGGGCAATTCATCATCATGCTGTAATCGTGTACTACTGCATTTATAAGCCTACTTATCTTCAAGTACGCCACCCATCTGGGTCCAGCAGGTCGATCACGTAACACATTGTACGCACGTCAGGTCAAAATAAGTTTCTGTCAGAAAAATCATTTTTGGTACAAGCTTTTACGGCCAACTGTACTTTTCTGCATACCATCACCAAGTACTCATTGAGGCGATTCTAACGACTCCAAACTCGATGGAGTTGGTTGTTTTATTGCAGAGTTCCTATGACCACCTTCCAGTTTCAGCATCAGATCAGCTCCAATTTATCATAATATTGTATTGTCATACGATATACATATGCTTGCAAAATTTCAGCTCAATTGGATAACGGGAAGTGACTGAAAAATGGATTGCAAATTTTGTCGGACAACTTACATACTTACATATTTACATACATACGAATAGTGCGAGTTAATAATAAAGCTTGTAATAATGACAATTGGATCTACCTAACGCGCGTTCTAAACATCACGTGATTACCCCTCTGAGCTAGTCTTATATCCAGGTCAAAGGCCAGTCGTTATAGGTCGTCTCTGGGTTGCTAATACTGTGTTGTGTTGACTTGCAGCTACGTGAAAACTGGTGTCAAAATTAGCGTAGTAAGCTGTGTTGACAAATACAACACAATAGAACTGGCTCTTCTATTTGTCCTCCAAGATGACTGGTACAATTTTTTTAATTCTCTTGCAGAATGGGACCTCTGGAGTCACACAAAATATAACGGAGACGGAAACAACACAACAAGAAGAAAAACGAATATCACAACTTGGCGCTTTGCTGAATGTGACCACTGGGGAACGAACATCCAATATAGGAACAAACACAAACGGACAGACGACGCCAGTGACAGATCAGATGGTCACGATGAGTGTGGAGAGTGGGGAGCGGGGCGTAGTGAGGGTTCCAGTGGAGGGTGCTAGTACGTTCGTCTGTAACTGCTATTGTAAGAATTAAGACGTAGTAGTTAGTAGTAGTTTACTTTGTTTAAGTTTTTTTTTAAAGTTTTAATACAAAATTGATAGAGTCAGTTGTGTCTCACAACTGACTATAGGTCGACTTCTTAATTCAGTCTCCACCTGCGCGGTATGACGACACCGGGCGCGCGTGACGTGCGATAGGCAAAGCTGCACCCGCGCGCGTAGGTACCTATAGGCCGATACACACTGACAGCGGTGGCGGAGCGGCGCGGAGGCGGTACCAGTTGTAACCAGGGACTTACATGGGAAACACAAATCAATGCTGTGTGTGGTAAGCTAAGTAAGGCGTGTTTTGCACTATCTAGGCTAAGCCACACCCTGCAGTGCCAGACAGTCCGATCTTGCTACTTCGCTAGCATACAAGCAGTATTGCAATACGGATTAGAATTCTGGGGCCGAGCAGCTGAATGGCAGCGCGTGTTTCGTCTGCAAAAGCGCGCCGTGCGTACACTGGCACGCGCCAAGTACGACGAGAGTGCCAAGCCACATTTTATAGCGCTCGGTGTCCTCACACTACCATCAATACTAATCTTCCAAATAGCTGTCTATGTGAGGGAAAACATGTCGCTGTACGCTAGACGAGGCGATGGTTCTGCCTGGGTTACTCGAAATGCGAATAAACTCTGTACGATCCTCCACAAGCTCAGTAAAACGAGTAAGACAGTCCATGTTGCGGGTCCGGCAGTTTACAATAAGTTACCAAAATATATAACTACAGCTGTGAGCCTTCCAGCATATAAAATTAAATCAAAAAAGTGGCTTATCCAGTAGTGTTTTTTACAGTTTTAAAGAATTTACAGAATACTAACGGAAGATAAAATAAAAATAGGGATGTTAAATGAATATATGTAGCCAAATTGTACATCAACCCAATGATATGTAATTTTTTTTTATATGTAATAATCTAATTATGCAATGATTTTTATTTTTAAAAAGATTCATGTATAAAATATTTTGACCTGTAATGTGTTATTACCAATAAATTATGCCTATGTCTATGTCTAATGTTCGAGCTAGTATGAAAGGATCCGCATAGAACGGGTTTTCCCGCCCGGTACCTATTCTGTGCGGACCCTTTCGTATTAGTATTTTAGTATACTCTGTGAATGAGATGGATGTTGCGTTGCGTTGAGTGAAGGTCTAAGTATAACGAAACAAGACTGCGGTCATGGAGCAAAACATACTGAACCGTTTGGAAAAAGATCTGTCATAAATCTAATAGGATAGACCTCTCGTTGGCCATTGCTGTCCCTTGCTTGCACTAATCTGGCAAAGGTTGTTTATCTCTACTTTATGTTACCTATATGTATTGTATAACTTTTTGAGGTGTCCAATAATAGTACATTACTGCTGAGGCCGCGAAAATAGGGATTGCCGGCCAAGTAGATATAGACAGATCAATCCCTTTTCACGCTGTTCAATTCATAGTTAAGTATAGGTTAGTGTGCGAATTTCACGCTAGATGTCGCTGTTACGTGCGAAAACTAGGTAACGACATGTTGTCGTAGAATTGCTTAGTAATTTTAATTTGTTTTTGTTTGTTGAGAGATTTGCTTGGAGATTTAAGACCATTATAGCGGTTACAAAGTATTACCGACTTTAATTCCTGGAACCTACGGTACACCCTTGTACATGGTCCATCGAATCGGATATTTTTGGAAGTGGTGTAGTAGTTCAGTGCGCGTGAGCAGAGCTACTCTTCGCATCGTTTCCCATAGTAGCAGTGGCTTGCTGTTCAGAGGGAAACGATTTGAGTGGCAGTACGCAGCGACGGTGGCGCCACCTAGCGGAGCCAAGCTGAAGCACAACAGGTGTTACTGCCAGGAGGACAGCGGAGAGGGCGCTAAAAGCAGAGCGCGTCACAGCATAGCAAGGTGGCAAATAGGTGTATGTGTGAGTGAGGTGTCAAGTGCAAACCGTGAGTACATTTATATTATTTGATACGAGAAATTGAACTTTATATCAAAGAAGATCAAAACTTTAACGTCAGTTCAAGTTCATCAAGAGTTTTAGTAATTTTCAACCTTATAACCAAGGAGTGCTGGACTTAGTGCAATAACTTTAACTTGTAATATTTAGCTTCATATTTAGAACTTAGAATATTAAGAGAAAAAACGGAGGTACGGGGAATCCATGCTGGATTTCGTCCAAGTCCCAAACACTTGTAATTTTTTCACAAATTTACCTCGAATTTTTCTAAGTGTCGTCAGGTAAAAAATACACTGGTTTTTTTGTTTTTTTTTTTTCGTCAATTGTTTTTGTTTGTTCATCAAATTGTTGGGCTACTGCTACTGTTGTGTTTATGTTTGGTAGTTTATTCGGTCTGCTCATACAAATTATAAAACTTGCAAAAGATAAATAGTTGTTTGTTGTTTATTTAATTTGAGTGTTTCAACATGGAATCTTTGCTGAGTTTTCAATCTGATTTGTCAACTCGTATAACTAAGTCGAGAGCTAATTTCAAAAAGTCCCCTAAGGAACGTATAACAGAGTATTATGTTGAAAGCAAGCTCGAGGCATTGGAACAGCTGTGGTATGATTTTCGGCAGGGTCATAAAGAACTGCTGCAAACAGCTGAAGGCAAATTATTACAGGCTACGTCATATGTAAAAAGTGATGTTTATGAAGCAACCGAAGAGCAATACATGTCATACAAATGCGAGTTAAAACATAGTTTAGCAGAGCTTAAGGTCCAGTACAATGTAAATAAGGTAAATATGAGCTCGAATGAAGATGTAAACACTAAGTCTTCTCTAGTCAAGTTGCCCAAGATTAGCATTCCCACATTTTCAGGGATATATACGGAGTGGCCCACTTTTCGAGATTTATTTGTGTCAATGATACACAACAATAATGCGTTAGATAACGTCCAGAGATTGCAATATCTTAAGGGATTCTTGACTGGAGAAGCTGAGCAGCTGATTCGTCACACACCTGTGACGGACGCAAATTATGATCAGTGCTGGAAACAATTAGTCGAGCGTTACAGCAACAAAAAATATATTTCAAGTTGCATTATTAAGCGCCTACTCAGTCAGCGGAATATAACCACTGAGTCGGCAACTTGTTTGAAAGAATTAATAGACACTTCCTCCGATTGTTTAGCTGCTCTTAAAAATTTAGGTATAGATGTGGAAGCTTGGGATCTGATTGTGGTCCATTTGCTTTCACTAAAATTAGATAGTGAAACTCGAAAGCAGTGGGAATTGCAGGTAGCAGTTAATGTGCCGTCAGATTCCTTGCCTACGTTCAAGGAATTTCAAACGTTTTTAACCCAAAGATATCGAGCTTTTGAATGTATTGAGCCGAAACATGTAAATAGGGTAACGACATTTAATTCAAAAGCATCAACCAGTAGTAAGGGCTACACCAAAGTGTTGCACGCGACCAATATAGTAAAAATGTGTTGTGAATTCTGTGGCGAAGAGCATAAGTTATGTTTTTGTAAAAAATTCGCCAACTTAGATTATGAGAAAAGACACGAGTTTGTGTCTAACAATAGGATTTGTTATAACTGTTTAGGCAGCAATCATGGGGTAAGATTCTGCCAAAAAGCCACCAATTGTAGAGTTTGTCAGAAAAAACACCATTCCTTGCTTCATCCAAAGGGTGTTCCAACTGGTCACTCAGGTTGTTCAGGTCAGTCAGTTGGAGAAGGTTCAGGTGAGAGAGCGACCGGCGGACACTCTAAAGGAGGGTCCAGTCCGTCTAACGAGACCACACCGGTAGTGACTTGTTTCTCGAAAGGTCAGGTAAGAAATCAAGTTTTGTTACCCACGGCAATCGTGAATGTGGAGTCGAAAACCGGTCAGTACCGGCCAGTTAGAGCTTTGTTGGATCAGGGCTCACAAGCCTCATTTGTGACAGAGGCGACAGTTCAAAGGTTGGGATTGCAGAAAACATCTGCCAACCTTACAATTTCGGGAGTTGGAGGTGAACAGCGTTCAATGAGGTCAAAAGCAGCAGTGACGTTAAAACTTCAGTCACTAATGGACCCGAGCTTTAAAATGGAGCAAAAATGTTTCGTTTTGACAAACATCACAACTTTGCTCCCAGAGAGGCAAATATCGGTTCCGGATTGGGTACAATTAAAAGACTTGTGTTTGGCGGATAAGAATTTTGATTCACCTAGTAAAATAGATATTTTACTGGGAGCAGAAGTCTACAGCCAGATCCTAAAGGAGGGTGTATTGAAAGGGCCAGCAGGGTCCCCGGTAGCTCAGTGCACCGCCCTCGGCTGGATTCTGTCTGGGCAAATGGACACTGCAGGTACAGATAGCAACATATCCGTTTTCCATACACAAGTAGAGGACAATGAAATAATAAAAAGATTTTGGGAGTTGGAAAACGAGCCTTTATTGAGTTCACAGATTTTAACAAAGGAAGAACGGATGTGCGAACACGTCTTCTCAAACACGACACGTAGAGACGAAGATGGCAAGTACGTCGTGAAATTGCCGTTCCGTGATGAGGAGCCGACCTGCAAAAATGGAAAGTCACGTGAGATTGCAATAAAAAGATTATTATCATTAGAAAGAAAGTTTATAAAGGATAAAGTACTAAAGGAAAGATACACAGAAGTAATAAATGAATACTTACAGTTAGATCACATGGCGCTGGTACCGAAGGAAGAGCTTGGTAAAGAAAGCTCAACCTACTTACCACATCATGCAGTTATCAGGGAGGACAAGACCACCACCAAGGTCAGGGTTGTCTATGACGCGTCCTGCAAGAATGAAAACGGCGTGTCATTAAATGACAACTTGATGGTTGGACCTACATTGCAACCAGACTTACGACATTTGATCATGGGTTGGAGAAAACATCCGGTATGCTTAATAGCTGACATCGTCAAGATGTACCGAATGGTAAAAGTGGCAGAAGAAGATTGTGATTATCAACGCATAGTGTGGAGAAATAACTCAGAAGATCCAATACAAGACTACAAACTGCTCACAGTTACCTTCGGCACAGCTTCAGCTCCATACCTGGCAGTTAAGGCACTCAATCAGGTCGCCATAGATCACAAAGAAGCATACCCAATGGCATCAGAAAGAGTCGCTAAGGAGTTTTATATGGACGACCTAATGACTGGTTGCCAAACAATAGAAGAAGGAATAAGACTTTGCCAAGAGATGAATGCACTATTAAAAGAAGGTGGATTTATTCTACAGAAATGGTCAAGTAACAAAGATGAATTGCTGCAGGTCATAGAACAATCAGGGAAAGGAGAACATAACAAACAGGACAAAACATTAGACTTCAAACAGGACAATATAGTAAAGATACTAGGACTCACCTGGAACAGATGTAGCGACGAATTTCAGTACTCAGTAAAGCTGCCTCCGTTGTCTGCACCTGTAACAAAAAGAAAAATTATATCTGACGTTGCGCGGCTGTTCGACCCCCTGGGCTGGATAGCTCCATGTGTGATAAAAGCTAAGATATTTATACAGCGATTGTGGATAGCGGGGACAGGCTGGGACGAAGAACCACCAACGAGGATCTTAGAAGATTGGTTTACTTACCGTCAAGAATTAGCTCAACTTACAGACTTCTCGATTCCACGGTGGATGTTCACAAACGCAGATGACCTCGTCACTGAATTGCACGGGTTTTCTGACGCATCCAATGTTGCATACTCGGCGGTTGTTTATATGCGCGTTGTGAATGCGAACGGAGAAGTCCATGTCGTCCTAGTTAGCGCTAAAACCAGAGTGTCACCCGTTAGGCAGATCAGCATTCCGCGCTTGGAACTTTGCGGCGCTGTTTTGCTGGCCAAGCTATTAGTAGAGGTTGCTGGAGTCTTGGATATCCCCAGAAACCATATAAGGGCTTGGACTGATTCGACCGTAGTACTTGCATGGTTGAACAAGCATCCAAGCAATTGGAAAACATTCGTGGCCAATCGAATTTCCGAGATTCACTCCACATTGGAATCTTCGCAATGGTGTCATGTCTCCACGAAGGACAATCCGGCTGACTGCGCTTCGCGAGGAGTTCAGCCGTCGGAGCTTGCAGAGTTAGAGCTGTGGAAATGCGGCCCGAATTTTCTGTGGGAAACAGAGTTAACTTACAAAAAGCCGAAGAACAATGAGACAAATGAAGAGCAATCGTTGAGAGTTCACATTGCTAAAATAAACGTGTCAATCTTGGAGAAATACTCTTCGCTGCAACGACTTATTCGAGTTGTAGCGTATTGCAGACGATTTATCACTAAAAAGGAAATTATAAAACAAGGTCAAAGCATTAATTATTTGAACAAAGAGGAATTAGATGAAGCATTAGTAACTTGCATTAAACTAAGTCAAGCTACAGAATTTGAAACAGAAATAAAGGAAATGCAAACTTACGGACAAGTTAGATCCAAATCGTCGAAGTTGTTATGTTTAAACCCCTTTATCGACGAGAAGGGATTGATAAGAGTAAACGGGCGAATAGCTAAATCACAGGAATCCGAGAGCATTAAAGAACCCATAATATTGCCACACAGATCACATTTTTCAGAGTTAATAGTCGACAATGCTCACAGGAAAACGTTGCATGGTGACTCGAGGATGATGCAAAACTTTATCCGATCAGCTTACTGGATAATTGGAGTGAAGAATCTTGTGAAGAGTCACGTACGCAAATGTGTGACTTGTGTGCGATACAAGGCCAAATTACAAAACCAACTTATGGGCACTCTACCTGCCGTTAGAGTTACACCGGCTAGAGCATTTTTAAATAGCGGTGTAGATTACGCGGGCCCAATCTTGCTGAGGACCTCCAAAGGTAGAGGTCATAAAGCTTATAAGGGCTATATATGTTTGTTTGTGTGTATGGTCACAAAGGCTGTACACATTGAAGTAGTAAGCGATCTTACCTCTAGAGGTTTTATAGAGACGTTTAAACGGTTCGTTGCTAGGCGCGGTCACTGTGCTAACTTGTACAGTGACAACGGAACGAATTTTATCGGAGCCGCAAGGGAGCTCAGAGAGTTATTCGACGTAGAGAAATCGGCAATGGCTCAAGAAGTGGCCGATTGCCTGGCTGTCCATGGAACGAACTGGCATTTTATCCCTCCCCGCGCACCTAATTTTGGCGGGTTATGGGAATCGGGTATAAAATCGGTCAAGTATCACGTCAAACGTGTCATTGGCGAGTCGACTTTGACATACGAAGAAATGAGCACCCTGCTCAGTCAAATAGAGGCATGTCTCAACTCGCGTCCCTTGTCTGTACTGAGCAGTGACCCAGCAGAAGTTGTCCCTTTAACCCCTGGGCATTTCTTAATAGGAGAGCCACTTGTAACCGTGCCTGAGGCAAACTATGAATGCACAACCATAAGTACTTTAAAACGGTGGCAGATCACTCAAGAGATGTTGCAAAACTTCTGGAGACGCTGGTCTAATGAATATTTGACGCATCTCATGCAACGTTACAAGTGGGCCTTCAAGACACCTGAACCTGAAGTCGGGGACATTGTTTTGGTGAAGGAGGACGATTTACCTCCTAGTAAGTGGCTTTTTGGTAGAATCCTCATCAAGCACGCCGGCTCAGATGGGTTGACTAGAGTGGTGTCGTTAAAATATAAGAATTCAGTTGTAAAACGTCCAACTTCAAAACTTTGTGTTTTGCCAATTAATGAATAAGTATGCAATATATATCAAGACTGTTGAGCTAAGCAGGAACACCTGTAATAAATGTAGATGTTATTCACTGTGTCAGTCAATCAGTGATTTAATTGTTTAGTCGTAAGTTTAGAGAACAACTGTAACTTTAGCCCTCGCCAAGATCATATGGATCAATGTTGTTATGGTGGGCGATCAGTGAAGGACATTCTGTCCTTGGTGGGCGATATGTTCAATTCATAGTTAAGTATAGGTTAGTGTGCGAATTTCACGCTAGATGTCGCTGTTACGTGCGAAAACTAGGTAACGACATGTTGTCGTAGAATTGCTTAGTAATTTTAATTTGTTTTTGTTTGTTGAGAGATTTGCTTGGAGATTTAAGACCATTATAGCGGTTACAAAGTATTACCGACTTTAATTCCTGGAACCTACGGTACACCCTTGTACACACGCCGAGTCATGTATAGCGTTTTTCTCAAACATGCAAAGTAATAAAATATAAACTATAAGTTTTTTTTAATGCTTGGACGCCCCGATGTTGGGTCACGAATTAAAATGCAACACGGTGAGGAATCACCGCGCTGAACTCCTCCGTGCGCGCGTACGCAAACATTGCTGATGCGCTGCAGTAGCGTGGTAAAGGTAAAAACATAAATAAATAATAATAATAATACTTAAAAATTCCCGGTATTTTATTACATATATTAATCACAATTACCCAGCTGGACGGCAAATTTCAATTTTCTAGGTCATCTGGAAGTGGGTTAGGTTTTTGATCTATCCGTCAGCTAATAAGTCAGTGATTAAAATGCCGATTTTTGGACGTTAATATCTTAATAACCGTTTTACCTGTATGTATGAAATTTGGAATTCTAGTTATTCTAAGGGACTTTAAGATATATACCAAATTTCATGTTATTAAGGAGTCAAAAATGGCTCCAAATGGTTCGTCTAATATTACACACGGCTGCTGCGTCGCCAGTTCTTTTTGGCTTTGAACTTGGCTGGACACGCTGCCGCGTGTCTGGACTGGACACTTGACCCTAGAAGACTGTTAAATCGGCGGCACGATGAAAATTCTTTAAAAAAGCTTCAGCGTCTACGAGGTTTAACTAACTAAAAAGTCGAAAATAAAACAAAAAACCCGACTGCGTAAAAAAATTAACTTAAAAGATAGAAACAAGATGTAAGATGTAAAGCTGATGTTAGCTACCAGTAGCGTCACCAAGGTGTCAGAGGGGTTCGATGTGAGACTGACTTCACAGATGCGAACTTAAATAGCGCGCATTTCACCTGGGAGAAAAAGCCGACAAAAAGGGTTGCAAGCAGCAGCGTGAAATGAGTTGCCAACAAGTCAGTCTTTCTCCCTCTTCGTTTACGGGAATAAACTCCTCAAAATTTAAAAACCACGCATTTTTATTTACGAAGCATCAACATCCAATTGTCAATATCTCTCTGTCTCTTAATCTAAGATTGAATGAGAGAGCGGCTGTATGACTGTGTTAATGAAAGAGATGGGTTGGTATTAGGTCTCAGGTTCGTATATACAAATATATCTAGACACCGCTTCCCTGACTCCACTCCAGATAAACAACAACCGCATCCACTGCACGTTGACGGCGATCGGCGTGACGTCGTTCGGCAAGTACTGCGGGCAGGTCGGTAGGCCCGGCATGTATACGACAGTCGTATATAGTATAAGTACACGTAGTGCACGCGTGGTGTATCGCGGGTGTCGTGTGGCCTTAGATACTGCTGTCTATGTTATATTAAATTATATTAGGGTTAGGGATATAAATATGACGGACTATACGATATCAAAATGTTACATTGATTTCATTCACATAAATAATAAATAAATAAAAAATAAAAAGCATTTATTCAGTATCTTAAAATATTTACATAGTCTGGAGTTGGTGCCTCTTTTTAAGCATTAAAATATGCTTGTGTTAAGAGACCCCGCTCTTCCACATGTTTATCTTAATAATTTAATTTTAGGTGTACACATATTATACAAACTTACTTAGCTTAACCTAAAATCTAGAATCTTTATATTTACTTTACTTTACTTAATAAATAATAGGAGAGGATAGTCCCGCGTAACGCGGGCCTTATGTATGTGTGTGTGTGTGTGTGTGTGTGTGTGTGTGTGTGTATGAGTGTGTAAGTGTGTGTGTGTGTGTATAATTTGTGTGTGTGTGCGTGTGTGTGTGTGGGTGTGTGTGTGTGTGTGTGTGTGTGTGTGTGATAGAGAGAGTATGTGTGTGTGTGTGTATATTTGTGTGTGAGAGATAGAGAGTGTGTGAGTGAATGTAAATAAGAAATAGTATGTGAGTTGTGGATTAAGTGTTCTGAAATAGTAGATTTTCAATATCATGGTAGTTTTTTGTTTTTAACCATTCAGTTAATTTAGTTTTTCATTCGTAGAGTGTATTAGGATAAATATTTATGACTTTATTTATAGCATTATAAAGTTTTGCCGATCGTGATCTTTGCTGTCTCCTGGCGTAAGCAGTTTTCAACATCGGAGTATTAATTATTTTAGTCTGTTTCCTTCGACGAGTAGATGCAGGTGCTGGTGTATACACGGATGTTTTGTGTGTTTTTAGGATAGTATTTAATATGTATAGTTTCCTGACAGACAATACATCAGCAGTAGTATATAATTTACTTGTAGGGAATCTATACATTTTGAGGTGCATGACTTTGAGCAGCGCTCTTTGGGCTCTCTCTAGTTCAAGGAATTTAGATTTCGTGGCACCGCCCCAGACGGGGATGCAGTACGTGAGGATAGATTCCGCAAGCGAAGTATATACCTGCTTTAATATAGTCTTGGTAGCTACATTTCTGAGATTCCTGAAGACCCAGATGAGCTTTCTCACTCTGGACATAAGACTCTCAGTGTGTTGATGCCAGGATAGGCGCTGGTCAAGAACAACACCCACGTATCTTGTAGTTTCTACTTTATCTATGACTGAGCAGGAACAGGTGGTTTGTGTGACGTTGTCGCAAGTGTGGATTCTGATTACAAAATTTGGATCAGGTTGAGTACGCTTATTGTTGGTAAAACTGATGAAATTGGTTTTAGCAGTGTTTAACGTAAGTAAGTTTTCATGTAGCCATCTAGCAACTTTAGAGAGTCCACGTTCGGCGACTGAGCGCACGTCCTCCCAGGTGTCCCCAGAGAAAACAATAGCAGTGTCATCGGCGTATGTAAAGATTGTGCCTGACTTTATTTGCATATTACATAGCTGATTAATATAAATTAGGAACAGCGTAGGTCCCAGGACACTTCCCTGCGGTACCCCGTAAGTTATATTGCACTGGTCACTGACATGATTGCCTATTTTAACTATCTGCGTGCGGGATTCAAGGTAGCTTGTCAAGAGGCGCAGAGGAGCATCCCTTATACCTATAGTTTCCAAGGTGTTGACAAGGATGGAAACAGAGACAGTGTCAAACGCTTTCTTGAGGTCTATAAATACAGACAGACACTTCTTGTTCCTGTCCACATTATTTACTATTAGGGAGGTAAGAGAAGAGATAGCGTCCTCTGTCGAGAGACCATGTCTGAAACCAAATTGGGAGTTTGATAACAAGTTAAATTTATCTAAATAATTGATTAGTCGACCATTAATGATTTTCTCAATGATTTTGGAGATAGCAGGAAGTACCGAAATAGGCCTGTAGTTGGAAACATCATCTCTGTTCCCACTCTTGTACACTGGAGTGATTACTGCTTGTTTTAGGACATTGGGAAAAACTGCTTGATTAAAACATAGATTTACTAGATACGATATTATAGGGACTACAATATCACTGGCTAGTTTAAGAAACTGTGTTGGAATGTCATCCCAACCAGGGGCACTGTTTGTTTTAAGGTTAAATAATATTTTAAACACCTCGCTAGGATCTGTTTCGAACAAAACAAATGAGTTCACAATTGTTGCGGGCCTGTTGTTAATGGTGCCTGAGTGAGGATTCTGTGATGTAATCACTTCAGCAAGAGATCTCCCAATGCCAGAAAAGTATAAGTTTACTGCATTTACAGACTCAAGAGGAGAATCACAGATCTTTAGTAATTCAGTATTTTCTACTTTGTCCTGTTTGCGGTTAGAGATAGTATTTATTGCTTTCCACAGTTTTTTCGGGTTTCTGCTAGCTTTGGTAAGTTGTTCTTTTTCATATTTATGTTTTAACTTTCTAATTAGGTTATTACAGTAGTTCCTGTATCGCTTGTAGGTAATTTTAAGAACAATGTTAGTTGGATCTGACCGAGAGCTTTTTTGCATGTTGTTTCTGTTCCTGATACAACGTAAAAGCCCCTGTGTAATCCAAGGTTTTAGTATGCGGTTACTTCTGGGTACTAGGGTCAATATAGTGCTTTCACTGAGACATCTTCTGATGGTGTTTATGAAGGATTCAATTAGTAAGTTAGGATCAGTTATAGTTAAAAATATGTCTAGATCTTCTTTCGCAAGAATACTTAGAGCTTTATCAAAATTTATCTTTGTTTTAGTTACTTTGTAGTTTTTTGAACTTTTAAAGATAATACTCGTAATATTTTCTAAATTAAACTGAATGTCAGTTTTACACTATAAGGACCAAAATTGAAGTGCTGATCGCCCTTTTTCACTCGCTCGCACATTAGTAATTATTATAAGAGTTGCAATTGTTGCAACTGAGAGCGGCAGTGTTGACAGTGCATTAATTTGATTGGTCACAAGTCTAAACGTCTCCACTCCACCTCAATAGGGAACATTACGCAAAGCTCTGCGTAGGGGGCGACACTAACACAACCCGTAAACAAACCGGTGCCGGTTAATGTACGGCCCAATAATTGGCATCCTCTATATCTATGTCTCTTTTTAACTTACACAAAAAGAGAGAGATAACGATAGATGGATGCGTATTATCGGGCCGTACATTAACCGGCACCAACAAACCGCCATGACGTACAATGTCATATTTATTTACCTAACAAACAATAACGAATAATTGATGAAAACGCGTTAAACTACAATCGTTTTATTATCATTCGTGTGTAAAATACCTGTACTGTGATATTAAAATGGCATCCTATAGCCATTTAGAGGTGGATGAGGGCTTTTTTTTGCTTTACGACGTATTGCCGCTTCCCATAGTTTTCATATCATCGTTTCCTTCGGAAATGAATGATGCCCTTCATTCTTGCATCCAATTACGCGGCACTGATGCATTTTATTCATTGAAATATTTTCTTCACTATTTGATCCAGAGCTTTGAAGGACTTGTCAAAGTTGTCAAAAAAACTGTTTACTAATTGTGTTAGTGCTGCACTCTGGCGGCAGAACATTGCAGTAATGTTCCCTATTGCAACGCACCTGTCGAGAGTAGCCTAAATCATCCGTGTAGGTAACATTTACCGATTTAACCATATGTATCGATTTATCTATGTCAAGTTTATAAATAAATCAATGTGTTAGTTCGTAAGTCAATCAAGTAGGATTAAATTATTTAAGTTTTATTATTTTTACTATTTTATATTGCGGATTAATTTTTATGTACCTAGTTATAAGAGTTATCTATATGTTAAATAAAGGGATGGTGCAGTCGATTTCATGGTATCTCACACCACAAAACACACGGTAACAAATACGTGTGTAAGCCAGGCAGCTTTCTAAAAGAGAAATGGAGATAGACAAATGCTCTCGTAGGCAAGCGTGTGACACAACTGTGGCAGTCCTATTTTGTGTGATAACTTGTAAAAAAAACTTGAACTAAGTATATATATTTAATCTTTTACATCATTTTCTATCCTAATTGCCCTAATTCTTACAATAGCAGTTAAACACGAACGTACTACCACCCTCCACTGGAACCCTCACCACGCTCCGCTCCCCGCTCTCCACACTCATCATGACCATCTGATCTTTCACTGGTGTCATCTGCCCGTTTGTGTTTGTTCCTTTATTGGACGTGGGTTCCTCATATGTCACATTGGACGTTCGTTTCCCCGTTGTCACATTCAGCAAAGCTCCAAGTTGTGATATTTGTTTTCCTTCTTGTATTGCAGGAGTTTCTATCTGTGTAACGCTTTGTGGGACAGCTTCACGGGACGTGGTGGTTCCATTCTGCAAATGAATAAAAAAAGTATTCTAGTAATGAAGACAGGTTTAGGCCTGGCGCCCACTATCGGCAAGGCACGGCAATCCTTCGGCATACCTCTACGCTCAGGCGCAAACCGGAAATTATTGCGGAGGCGTTCTCAGGCATGCCGAGGTATGCTTGGGAATGCCGAGGAATCCCTCAGGCTTTCTCAGGTATACCAAGGCGTCTTAGATATGCCGAGGCGTTCTTAGCTATGCCTATCCGTCTTTTGGCATGCCAGGTAATAGCCTGGCCCTTATAGGGCCCGGCGCTCATTATCGGCACGACTCGGTAGCCTCGGCGTACCTAAGGACGCCTTGGTATGCCTGAGGGATGTAATTCGGCATCCATTGGCATTCGGCGTTCGGCAGGGCAGGCGGGGAGTAAGTCATTCATGTCATAAAATGTGGTCTGCATGTCTCTGCACCACGCCTATTGATATAAATGCGCAGGCACTTCTTCTGCAGAACGAACAAATCCTTGCTGACAAGATTAATCCATAACGGAGTCAGGCGTACGCATAAGCATAGTATGCCGATAGTGCCGTTTCATAATTAGTATTTGCATATTAAGCAGTATCTGGGTTATATTCGATTATAATACATACCTTTATAGCTGCAGTTCCATTGTCATACAGCCTCTCACAACCCTCTCCGATTCCCGGCACATGTTCGCGCAGGAACGCGGCGTGCGCGCGCGCATACGTGAAGGTGCCAACGGCGTACGCGTTGCACTCGTTGTCGTCGCGGGGTGCCGTCGACGCAATGCCGAGTAAGTAGGGGATGTCGGACGAGAAGTACGTGAGGCCGCCGCCGCTGTCGCCGCGGCAGAGCGCTCGACCTGGTGGCAATGATTTAAAAAGGTAGGATAAAATCGGCCCGTCTGAATACCTAGTTCGCACAAATCATAAAAGCTAAGTTCTTGAGTGGCGACCACGTTACGGAAGGCGCAGCGCAAGTCGCGGGGGTCCGCTGGATGCGGGTGGCGCAGGACCGGTTATTGTGGTACTCTTTGGGGGAGGGCTATGTCCAGCACTGGCCGTCTCTCGGCTGATATGATGATAATGATGATATAAGCTAAAAGTACTGTCACCAGCGGGCATATGATGGCTTGCCTAGCCACCTTCGTTCTGCTAAGTATAGGTACTTATTTATTTATTTATTTTATTTAAATATATTTAAACAGCATTACAGATTTACTTAAATCTAATACACTGTCAAACGAAATATAAAATTAAAGGAATTACACAATACAATAAAACTAATCAACTGCGAATACTAGAGAGCCTATCATCCTTCATCTCGCAAAACTGTAGGCATTCCCTACTACACACAGCCATCCATCGCCACGCAAGCAGATCACTATCGGGTGTGGACACGAAAAGGGCATTCAGCAGCGTCAGCGCACGTAGGTGCGGCGAGTTCCCGTGCGACACAGTGCGAGCCGGAGGCACTGCCAAATAAAGCGGGCGTGTCCGAGGTCTAAGAGCCATTCGTGGGACTTCTGGAACATGCAATCTCACAAATTGCTCCACTAGTGCTAGGCAATCTGACTCTCCCCGTAAAACACGACAAACAAAATTGAGTAGGCTGAAATTGCGCCTCACTTCCAAAGACTGGTAAGTCAGAGTTCCAAGAAGAAATTTTGTGGGATACCTACATGTATAGAAATAATCCATATTTTTTTTATATATAATAGTACATTATGATACAAGTGAGGTATGTTGATCATTACATCAGAGGCGGAATTGTCACGCGAACCGTAGGTGAGCGTGATAATAGAGCCGAGGATGTAATTATCAAAGCTCACGCGTGTCATACGACGTTTTTCAACACATTTGCGAGGAAAAAATCCTTTTCATAAAATGAAAATGTTAAAAGATATGTAATGAAACGGCACTAGTGCGATAATGTAATGTAAAAGTCACGGCATGGGTAATATTCTGCATTATTTTGCTAATATTTAAAAAGATATGTAATGAAAAGGCACTAGTGCGATAATGTAATGTAAAAGGCACGGCATGGGTAATATTCTGCATTATCAGTGTAAATACGCTGTAATAAGACCTACTTTACGAGCAGGTGTGTTGAAAATCTTAGAAATGTCTTTTGGACCTTTTCCAAGAGTATTAATATAAGTATATTCGTACGGGTTCCGTATTATCGCAGATGCTTGCAGCTTGCTTCGCACCAGAGCATTATACAATAACTTTATGGCTACTGGGTCATAAGAAGCTCTAGCTTATGCGAGTGTAAGAGTACCGATGTCTAATCTGGAGCGAAAAGTGATACAGTGACTACCATTTTCGGCCCGCTGTTGTAACTTGGGCGATCTACCTACGTGATTATTTTTCAGTTAATTAAATATTACGATTACGGTTAGAAATATGAATTATTTCGCTTTACATTATACCCTTGAAAACTGCGTTCTAAGGCTAACAAATTGGTGGCATTATTTGCGCCCGTTTTCAATGCCTACTGGGATTTTGGTAGACTAGTCTTGTCTGAAAATCCTACAACATATTAAAATCTTCCCTGTAGCATCTGAAGCTTTTTTACCGCGACTGCAGCAAACAAACACTCTGCCTGATGCGTCACAAGCGATTTATCGACCTTTTATTGATTGAGGATTCGTTGTATAAACTCAACGTAGTGCACCCTCGAGAGCTCAAACGACCTTTCTCACCACCAAATGAACATCACCACAAACCTACAGTGCAAAGGTGGTGTTGTTATTATGACTACGGTTTTCTGTAACATGTAAGGCCAAGGGGGTAAACACGTAACGTTCCGAACGCGCGTCGGTACAATTTAACTGTCAATTTTCCATATAAAAAGTGACGTTTAGACCTACCCGACGTTCGTACAATGCGTTACGTGATCGACCAGCTGGTCACACAGAGTGCGCAACGCAAGCGGGACGTCAGCGCAACGTGACCGCTGCGCATCGAAATGTACGATAACAGAGGGCCTACCGCGCGTCAGGCGGTTGGGTTGCGTCCGCGTAACGTGGTGCAGCGTCTGCGCAACGTGGCGTCCGCTGTAATGACAACGACATACCAGTCTTCTGATCCCCCGCGCAGATTTTGTCGCTAGTGATGTACTTGAGGAAGTCGGGCTCGGCAGTGCGGATGCACTCCCGGATGTCCACGTACGGCAGCCGGAGGAAGTTGAGGCGCTGCGACGGCGGCCCGTTTGGCGTGGTCAGACCCCAGCCTGGTATCTGGAACATTATTTTTTACGTGTTTTAAAAGGACTAGCCAGTGATTGATCCTGGCCTAACTGTTTTTTTTACTACGACTGTGACAAACACGCATACGGTCTCGCTGATAGCAAACACCGTAGCCAATGGAGGCTTGCAATTCCAGGAGAATCACAAGCGCATTGCCGACCCTTTATTGATTTGAGGATTCGTTGTATTGATAACCAATCACTTGGTTAGAGACGAGATCGGGTCCTTCGCTCTCAACACAACACATCCTCGGCAGCTCTGGCGACCTTACCAACCACCACCTGATGATAAATGACGCCAGGCCTAAGATGAAGCTCACGGGTTCAGAATTTGTCTATTCACTCTTGCTTTGAAGGCACATAGAAGGAGAACGCAGCCATCATAACACCACTACTTCGGTAGAGTTGAGAGTGAGAGACCTACATTTGTCTATAGCTGGCAACATAACGGATCTTGATATCAGTGAAAGATTGGCAACGCGCTCGTGATTATTCTCAAGTCATAAGCGTCTGCACTGTCGTAATAATCAAGTACCGTTCCTAAGTTTCCGCTCGTCAGATGTTTCCGCTCAGTCTCCAGATCAAAACGGATGCAGATAGGCTTGACTCCTGGAGCGTACTCAAGAGACCTGCTCAGGAGGAGAATAGCGATGTCGTCTTGAAAACTGGTTTTCACGCCTTGGAAGCGGGGAGGGATCTTGATTTCTTTTATCTGGAAATTAAGGAGTCACGTTGAGTTTGAGGATATGAATAGTGTTACTCGTATCTTTGTGTTCCTCTTAATAAATGCTGTCTCATGGTTATTGCAGCTCTCACAGTTCGTTTTCAAAAATGTATTGCTGACTGTACTACTATTAACAACGATGTCAACTACTCTTTGAGAGAGTTTCAATGAGTACAAATACAACGGGTGTATCTTGTGTAGTGTAAGAGTTGATGTCACCTTGTGCCATAATACTGCGTTGTCAAACTTATATTAGTTGAGTCATAACTGCTTTATCATTCAGTTCTAAAATTTGACCTGAATATACTAACAAGGGAACAAACAAGGCAATGATATAATATAAAGCTTGTAAAACGGTGCGGTCAATTATCCGGCAACGAAGATGAGGAAGTGGCAGAAACTTTGAACCATACATTAAGATCTTTTTCAAAACTCACTACAGAATGCCATGTAGATCTTTTCTGTCGCCCAAGGTCCGAGCACTTTTCCAGCCTAGCACTCCATTGAACAAAGACAGCGACTTACTAACATCAGCATGCTGCGTGTAGTTCTCTGCTTCTGTCTCCCAAGGCCTGAGCAGCTTGCCAGCCGCCACCGCGAACAGGCTCGCACGAAGAGCACCCATGTCATCATCCCAGAAGCAGTGAGCCGCTGAAAACATCATTATTCATCATCATTCGTTTGCACATTTCCTATTTACTTAGGCTCGATGCACCATGTCTTCTTCTTGTATAATTCTCTGTCCGTTATCTCTTCACTCACTTCCTTCCCCACTCCAAATTTCTGCTAGTACTTAGGACTATCTACTAACAAAGTACAAACCATAACAAAGTACTTTTAAAGTACTAACTTTCCCTCATTCGTAAATTCGTCTAGACTTATCAGGTTTCCCTTTTGCGATTTCTTCATGTAGCATTTTTCTTCGTAAATAGACGAATCTACGTTTAATAAATGCCACTAGACTTAGTTTTGCAATGGCCCTAAGGACACGGAAATAGGAGCTCCGCGTAAACACGAATGGAAATTTTGTAACGCGGAATGAACGAGTTCGGGGAACCGATCTAACCAGTCATTAACTTGTTTTTTTTGAATGTATTTATATTAAAAGAGAAAAAAACACACTACAATACACGCGTACAACCAGTAGGTCGATCACGTAACGCATTGTACGAACGTCACTTTTTATATGGAAAATTGACAGTTAAATTGTACCCACGCACGTTCGGAAAGTTACGTGATTACCCCTCTGTTCAAGGTTTATGCGTGACGTGAATGTATTGCACCGCTCACAACAATAATAATATCATAATCCTAATATAGGTAATTAAGTTTGTAAGTAGGTATTGTAGTTTCACTTCAGCAACTACACCTCGCTGTCTGTTCCCGTTTGATATTTAATATATTTTTAATGCGATCTTGCACGACTTTTTGTTTGCAAGGACACTTGTGTGTATACCTTCTGGTATATTATTTAGAAAGTTAGGTAGCATGTACTCCCATGTTCTCTTACCATGTACATTTATACAGTTAGGTAGAATATAGCTAGTGCAGGAAAACTAGTGTAAATAAAACAAACACACACTTCTGCAAATCGATACGAACGTAATTTATTTCATTTTCCAAAACCGACAGAACAGAACTCGCTTGTAAGGAACGTTATAGGATTTAACACTTAGTTTAGCCCGGGAATATTAATGGGATTTCCCCCTTTTGTTAGAAGCCTATGATAAAACCGTTAAAAAGCTAAACAGGTCAAGGTAAAACAATTACATCGTCTTACGGCTAGCTGTGACGTAAAACATTAGGAGAAGGACATATACAGAACCCTATATACAATAATAGGTAGGGATTTCAAGCCGCCAATACGCTTGGTCGTAGACCGCGAGCGCGAAACACCACGTAGAATAGGCGCACAGGTTTTCTTTAAATAGGTGAGGTGGTTGAGTTTATGAGGAATGCGTGGAATAAATGAAGGGTGAGTGAACCAGGATTATAAAAAAAACCTAAGGCATATGACGAAAATAAATTAACGGTGGCGAGGGAAATGCCTTTTTAAATTTTGGGGAATATGATAAGTCCGGAAAAATATTTACTGGCGGAATACGGTATCAGAGCGCGTTAGCGGGTTGTGGTCCTACGTTATAGGTGTAATGCCTGTAGGTAGAACGCTAAGCCTAGATCCAGAAGGTCAAATACAGGCTAAACCTAAATGCTACAATATACAAATCCGACTGAGAAGTTCCTCCACCGACGCCTTCTCGAAGTATAGACCACCGGATGCCCGCGTGGCAGGTTACACCAGGATGACCGCAACAGGATAACCGGCACGTTTTTCCCAACAGAACAGGCCTGCGTCGCCCGTAGAGAGCCTTGCGGGACGGTCGCGTCTAACCGCTAGTGATTGGCCAGCAGCTTCTCCTAGCGCCCGTAACTGACGGCTACCAACACAATAAGCCAATTAGAATCACACGACGAAAAACTATAGAATCCGGTAAATTGACGGAACCCAATGGAGAAAACACTTACCCGAACACTGTTTGCAGATTCGGCCTTCAAAGAATATGACTCGCAGAGCCACCTCAGCGAGCGCTGAGCACAAAAATATGTCAAGGGGATGCCCCAAGCAAAAAATCACTGCTTCTCGATTTTTTAAAACTGTGAAACGCGCACTCCCTTGTTTGCTTTATCAATTAATACGATAAATAATTAGCTGGATAGAATTCCCAACGCAGGCACCAAAATTCGCTTTATCTTACGGCAGCTTCTCTCGCCAGAATGAATTTTCCCAATTTGTTTATCAAAAATTGACAAGGTTCTGGAAAGATCTACTACGCATTTCAAAATTTGAATCTTTAAAAATAATAGCCGAAAAATCAGCTAGTCCCTCAACACGACGTGCAGCAAAGAGATTTGATTCTGCTAAAAAATAAAGAGCAAAATATAATACAGATAGCGTAATAAAGGCAAATGCAGGGAGTTATCACTGCACTAGGTAGTCTAAGTTACGTAATTGTTTTTGCCTAGATTGAGTTTTTAACATATTTATTTTATCATAGTCTTCTAGAACGATTGACAGTCATATCAAACTTGTTAAAAATTTACATTACTTTGCAGTATTTAAATACACTGGACTCGTCCTTAAGTTTACTTTTCATGTATTTAGCTCAGACCCAGTAAATTATTCTTTGCTAATAGTTTTGAGTACTTATGCTCAATTGTAGCTTGTAGATGCAGCCTATGTTGGTTTTATATGCCTACGCCCATAACTACTTAAATCATAGCTTAATATTATTGAATCGGCTAGCGATAAATATATCAATCTTAATATATTGTACGGTATTTTATACTTTCATTTTAGCGCATAATGATCTCAACTTGTTACATGATATGATCAACATGAGGCTTCCAGTTGAAACTTTTGTCGATGACGAATCTGAAAATTGGTTACGGACAATTCCGTCAGAAGAAACCTAGTCAATTTAATTAGTTTATTAGTAACAATTTTTGTTTTTAATTATTTAAATTCGAACTAAGAGGATTTTTCACTTTGACATAGAGTGCCCATGCCATATACCTACACATCTACTGGTACAGCGCCAAGCACTCGGACGTTTACCTTAAGTTTACCAGCTTTTCAGTGGCCTTACTGTAACATTATGCTGAGGCAAGCCCCTTTTAACATCACATAATCACCATCATCACTGTACGATTAATTTTAAATTTATATGTTAAGTAAGGTTCACATGTAAGTCATGTAACTTTAATCAAACGAGTGAGTGCAGCGAATGATGTTATTACAGTCGCCATCACATACATAGGTACAATATAGGTGTTCAAAAATATCGGCACATGCACCCTAATGCCTTGAAAATAGAGGTGTGTTCCGATGTTTGTGACGTGCTTGTTTGCTCCGATGTATGTGATGGCGACTGTACAAGCTTTCTATTAACTTGCAATGTATGTAAACTAGTATGTATGTAATTTGTTCGGGTGGAATCTTGCAATTCAATTTTGAAGCAGATATCTTCAGCCGATTGAGCTGTAATTTTGGGTAAAGGTATAGTTTAGGTGACAATTCAGTATTATGGTACCATCGAGCTAATCTGATGATGGAGACAGAAGGTGGCCATGGGAATTCAGTACTTAACCGACGTAGGCCCGTTGAGTTTGGGCTCGTTAGAATCGTCTCGATGAGTAGCTGATGACGGTATACAGAAAAGTACAGTCGGCAATAAAAGCTTGTACCAAAAATGTAATTTTTTACAGAAACTTATAGAACATAAGCATAGGCTTCAGCTTGGGCCGAAAATCGTTTTTTCGGTGTCCGGTGTCTGTCCCGCTGTCAGGCCGTCCCGCTGTTATCTACAAGTCGCATTTCTTAACCGATTCTCGTTAACATTTGTGTGCAGGTTCGTTCATTATATAAAATTTATTATTCGAGTCACTTTTTCGAATAAAAAAAAACTGGTTTTGAAAAAAGACAGTCTGGCGAGTTCTACAGCTCACAGAGCCACAAGTTGTCATGTTGCAATGTGATGTTGAATAAAGTTTTTTCTATTATATTCTATTCTAAGAGCGCGTACGTCCTATTAAAGTCATTGGAGATCATAAAACCCTATACTGGGTACTTTAAGATTAAATAACGATATTAAAAAAATTGTCTTTTCTAAATCTTTGGTCTCTTTTGGAATACACTTTAAGAATAGCTACGGTTAAATGGGGTAAAATAGGACACTTGTGGATTACTTGACTCGTTTACACTAGGAACTAACCTATGTGTATGTTTTTAGGTATAACCTTTACCTCTAGCTCAACACACAAGCCAGAAGTTGAGATTATTCGTACAGACTAGCACACTAATTGCTGGTTAAAATCGGTGTTTCAAGGACCCTTATATAACCCACGAGTGTCCGATTTTACCCAATTTGATGCTAACACTTACCAGACAAAACCACATCAGCGCTAACCAGCGATCCACCGCAAATCTGCATGTAGGGCGAAAACCTCTTTGTGTATATTCCCACATGCCACTGAAATGAGGGGGCAAAGTGCCTCCCTAGTGAGTGGACAGGCCGCGACCTCGTCCCATGTCCGTGGTTGCGCCACGGGGCCCGCCTTTTTGTCGATGAAAGTGGAAAATTGAAAAATGATTCACCACGAGCGGGTTCTGAACCCGCGACCTCTAGAATCCGTCCATCGCTCTAAACTAACTGAGCTACCGTGGGTCCGCTAGTGGCGACGAATGTTTCAATCCCTTCACTAACGTGTCAAGGGTAGCGCATTTGCTACTAACGATTCTACATGTAACTTGAGACGTTGGTGCCGTATCAGAAGTTGTAACAACTTCACGGTAGATGTCGCTACGAGCCTCCCTAAGGTCAATTAGAAGAGTTAAGGGATTGAAAGATTCGTCGCCACTAGCGGACCCACGGCAGCTCAGTTGGTTTAGAGGGATGGATGGATTCCAGAGGGCGCGGGTGCAAATCCCGCTCGTGGCGAATAAATATTAAATTATTATTATCCACTTTGTTCGAAATTTAGAATTTCGGTAGAGGATGTTTCTGCTTAGTAAAAATTTACGGTTTTTTTGTTGTCGTGTTGTTCTTCTTTTCAAGTTCCATGGGGTAATTTGTAGTTGAAACAGGATTTGACATGTTTTCGGGGACCGCTTGAGAATTATCGTCGATATCTTCACTAAGCTTCGAAACAAGGTCTGGTGGTGATTTATCTGGAAAATTGTATTTATTATTTTATACTAATACGGTAGCAAACAAACACACAGCCCTACTGATGGTAAGCGGATACCGTAGCCTATGGATTTGCTATTCCAGAAGAGAAGAGTCATCAAAGAGGACTTGCTTAAATATCTTTCGCGTCGCTTCTCGGCGTTCCGATATGTGCGGAACCACCAAATAACAAAATATTTGAAACACCGGCGCCCGCGCTGACTCCTCCTGCTTCGCATTGCTGCAGATAATCGCGCCGCTGCACGTGCGCCGACCAGACCCCTTTTTCACCAACTTGAAAAAATGTCACCTGATAACGACAATTCTCCCTGCAATGATGCTGGTTCCACTAAGTAATCTAGCGACCACCTTAACTTCTAGAACAAGCAATGTATGGTGAATTGTTAGTGTCAGGTGACAATTGTCAAGATGGTGAAATAGGGGCCTGATGGCCGCCAGCGACGAGCCCAGCCACGCGATCTCGTGCCGCCGCCCCCCTCGAATACAGCCCTGCCCCCAGGACTCCACCACGCCACTGACAGGCGAGTGCTGCCTCAACCAAATGCCGCAGACAGGCCTATTGACGTAAGCCAAGAAGGCAATGTCTCTACAAGAAGGAATTAAAAGCCATAAAGGCAATCGATTACCGGCTCATTATCATTAATTAATGAGTTGCGAACAAAAGACCGACACAGAGACACTAATTAATGCTGAAATGTCCCCAGCTGTGTAGCTGGGTAGAGAGTGTTCTCTAGAGGAGTGTAAGTGAAGACTCAATGATGAGTCTTGGTGTCAGTTGTGCTAGCCTCGCTGCATGTCTTACCTTGATTATGCTCAGTCTGACTTGTTCCATAATCATTTCCATTGCTCCACTCGTAATCATGCTGGAAGCCTGTTTGAGGGTGACTGTATTCATAGTAGCCGCCTGAAGAAGGTGGTGGGGTAAAAGTGGTCAGGGGTGTTGGATACGCATAGTGATAGCTGTGAGCATGGGACGATAGCCCTGAAACTGAAACATTCAAATATTAAAATTAACAATAAAATGGAAATAGAGACTCTCTTGAGAGGTGAACTTGCGAGTAAACGTAGGCATAGTAATTATTGTTCGGATATTCAGTCAAAGATTCGTAAATGAAAGATTGTTAAAACAAAATAAAGCGCTTTCACGAGTGTTTATATTGAAGATACGGTATGTTAGTATCTCTTATTAGTTTTTGTTTCGATTAATAATAGAATATGCCTCATACAAAAAAATATATCTTGAGAAGAGTCTGTACAACAGTTATTAGACTGAATCTACAACAATAATTTCTCAAGGGAACACCTTCTTTTCGCAACTAACGTTTGGCAAACTGATTCATTTCGCATCTTTTCATTTCCCAAACTCTGAAACTGTAAATATTTCAGGATTTATTTCAGTCTTCAGTTCATTTAAAAATCCTGAAATATTTAACAGTTTCAGAAATTTTAAGAGGTTGGGAAATGAAAAGATGCCAAATGTATCAGGTTGCCAAACGTTAGGTTGGGAAACATTAGTGAACCTTTCTCAAGACACCTTTTGAGGTTCACCACATATCCGAACCATATTTGCCCCGAGAGATGATCGTAAATGTTTTAGATATTTCATGGAATACACCGGTGTTGCTTTAGAACTGGTATTTGTCAAAAATGCCAAATGTAGCTCGGAAAATTACCTCGGTGACATCAAAAAGGTAACCTTATTTTGACAGCCGCTAGTTATTTTTTGCGGCGACGGCAGAGCCGAAATGAAGGGATATGTTTTAGCAGTCTATCATAATTCTTTATTGGACAGGCAAGACACCCATAAAATGTTCAATAAAAGCAATAGTAAATTGTGCATTAAGGGCCGTAAGAAGGGGATTACTAACGAGAGTATATTAGAAGTCCGACGCCAAAGGCGCCCTACCTACCAAGTACCCTAGAGGTTTTGATGATCAACGTGAGTGAGTCAGTGACGAAATCGGCGTTTGTTAGATATCAATAAAATCTAAAGTAGGTATAAGTGGTATGCAATTGAAACTTTATGTGTTTATTAAGTTCACTATTGATCTTATATCCCGAGAATTTTGTTTATCTGCTATTATCCAAACACAAGTTGTGAAAACCAAATAAAAAAAAAAATCGAAATATTTATTTGTTATCAAAAATTTGGTTTTTACAATTGTACGTGGCTGGCCCCTCCAGGTAAGTATGACAATACTTGTGTTAGGAGAAGCCGCCCCTCCCATCCGGAGTTATGCAGAATTTGAATACACAAATCTTACATTCATTTTACATTTCTAGTTATACTGATAACATAGTTGTTATCAGAATTAAATTTAGTTTAAGAATTTAATTACATTACATTAGTGAAAAAAGTACTACAAAAAAGTGTGTGTGTGTGTGTGTGTGTGTGCGTGTATGTGTAGGTTTGTGTTTATGAGAGGGAATGTCTGTACTAATAGAATCTATGTATATTTAAGGAGTGACTCGGTGTTATCATATGTTGTAGCCCGGCTAGCCGGCGGGTTAAAAATAAAACGAATCGTTTATATACAATAAAATATAATAATAAAATAAAGTGGAACTATGTACAGAAAGGGTTCAACTTATTCAGTCAGTACGGAGCTGTAGATATAAAAAGAAAGGTCACTGGCCTGAATAGGGTATAGGATCCGTAATTAAGACGGTAGAAACCGAAGTCCTCAGGCTTTCAAATACACTCGAAGTTTCCAGGCAGGTCGGCTCCAAAACTCAATGCAGCGTGCAGCACAGGCGAAGCCCGCTGGTCAGTAGCAGCCGCCAGAAGACAACTTAGCCATGCATAAAGGGCTGGAAACAATCCTTTTCCTTAGCACAGGTTCAAACCCCATTCGAGCCTCATAAGAGTTAGGCCAGTGACGGCTAAATGAGGCTTGGATTGGGTTTAACAAACATTATATACACAACACAGAATTAAAAACAATACATACCTGCATAAGTGGCAGCCCTTATATGTATGTATGAATTATGAGTACTGTACAAAATGTACAAGCAGTAGTTATTTCAAGAAATAATAGCAATCATCGATATTTATAACAAACCAAATATGTAGTCAATGAATTGCGCAAGCAAGAGAAAATTTTCCTCCAATAAAACAAAACACGGCCGTGAAAAATTCAATTTTTCTTTTATAACCGGCCAGCGCGCTGGCGGCCGCACGGTGAAGGTTTTGCCGTGTTACAATGTAAGCGTAAGTAGCCACTCTGTAATCTTTTTTATACAATTCACTTGATGTATAGGGTAAATGTTAAGTATTTTATTATATAAATGCGATGGTATTGCTTTAAACTGTCTATCTGCAAAGACCGACTTAGTAGGGCATTTAGGGGCTACTATGTGTTGAAGCCTGCGGTTTAATATCGATGGGTCAAAATGAAGCGTTTTGTGTAATATTAGGACGGTTAGTAATATATATAATTTTCGCATGATAAGAACATTACTTTCTCTGTACAATTCAGTCGTTGGGTGTCTGAAGGGCAGTTTGTACATTACCTTGAGAAAACATCTTTGCCCTCTCTCTACTTGTAAAAAGGATGTTTTTGTGGCACCACCCCAAACCACAATGCAATATGTCATCACTGGTTGCGCAAGCGTCTTGTACAATTGATTTAACAATGGTTTGCTGGCAATGTGTCTGAGAGTTTTAAAAATCCAGATTAATTTTCTGATACGGCTGTTGATGTGTACAATGTGCGGATTCCAACACAACCGTTGGTCCAAAATAACCCCAAGATATTTTATTGTCACCACTTTTTTGAGCGGTGTACAACTGCAAGATGATAGGTCACTTTCTTTACAGCTATGCATTTTAAGTTTCAAGTTTGTTGTAGATTGTGTGTTATTATTATTATATTTTGTGAAGCACATGTAATTGGTCTTCTCTAGGTTAAGTGTGAGAAGGTTCGACCTGAGCCAGGATGAAATTAGTTGTAGGCCCTTCTCAGCATTGTCATGGACGTTCGGCCAAGTGTCAGAGTTGAAAACTACAGATGTATCGTCAGCGTAAGAACAAATAAATCCATTGTGGATTTTAAGGTTGGTCAGGTCGTTAATATAAATCAAAAAGAGGGTGGGGCCGAGTATACTGCCCTGGGGGACACCGAAAGAGATCTCCTCCTCCTGACTTACATAACTACCCACCTTCACCTTTTGTTTGCGGCCACTCAGATAATCCTAAAACAGATCAAGGGGTACTCCTCTGATCCCCACAAGTTCAAGTTTTTTTATTAGCAAGGTGGGAGAGACCGTGTCGAAGGCCTTTTTTAAGTCCAGGAACACAGCCAAGCCCTTATCACCACCATCAACTTGCTTAGTGATCACAGACGTAATTGCCAGCACTGCATCTTCCGTAGATCTGCCATTTCTAAATCCATACTGCGAGCTTGAGAGTATGTCAAATTTGTTGAGGTATGATTTGAGTCGATTATTTAGATTTTTTTCTATAATTTTAGAAATGGCAGGTAAGACGGAGATTGGTCTATAGTTGTTGGCATTGTCTCTCTTACCTCCCTTATAAATGAGGGTTCAAAAAAACGACGAAGCGCTTCGAGAAAAAGTAGGTAGTGCCTGCCCTTGCGCTTCGATTGGCTCGTCTTGGCGGGAGCACTCTCGTGCCCCCAGATAATTCATAATTCATAATCTTTATTAAACAAATATACATTAATTCCACTTCATACATATTTTTCACTTAAGATACATTAGGGCTTAATGAATATTGTGTATGTTATAATCAATTTTCAGAAGATAAATACACTGACCCCTACACTAGGCACAGCCTGTCCTGTAGGTAGCCAATTCGAATGTGAATTTACATAAAAGGTGCGAAATGTTAACAAGATCAACAGCCACATAAAATATACAACACTACAAAATGATTTTGATATATGGCACTTGATTCATCAGTCAGGTTTTATATACCTATATGTAAATTTATACTTTGTGACTGTTGTTGCACAAGAAAGCCTAAAAAATAAGGACCGAACTGGTTATATGTGTGTACACGTACGTACGACGTACAAAAACAGCGGTCTTATCCTTTTAGGGAATCACTACCAGTTAAAATGTGAAAAGTGAATTGGTTTAGATAACCATTTAGTATTTAAAAATTAAAACAGGGCTTACCAAAAGTCACGCAAGATTTAAATTGTTAAAAAAAGACAGTATTTTACCAGATTTTTATAGGAAAACTAACTGTATATTTTATAAAAAAAATACAGTTCATGTCTCGGATTACCACCTTATTCCTTTAGCTAATATTAAGTATCCAGTACTATAAAGTTAACAAAAATACCTCTATTGCTTATGGATTTTTACGTCATACCTGGCCATAAAGTAGGAATGATGAAAGAAAAAATGGGAAAACCCCACTTCCTGGCCAGATAGAGACGTAAAATTTTGTACTCACCACGGGCGGTAATAAAGAAAGCCTCAGAGCGCATATTTATCGCCCTTGCCTTCGGCTCGGGCGTCAAATACCTGCGATCTGGACATTCTTTGTTTAACCGCCCTAGGTAAGTAATGTACTATTATATACCTAACAAATATAATTTGACAAAATAGGTACTTACTTATATTCCTTATTTAACTAATGTTTACCCTCCGTAGAACCACTGATCCAATTTCAAAAAATATTTCATCTGTGTATAGAATGGTACGCGCAACTAGTCATTACATTAATAAACGCAGAGATATTTTAAAGATCGAGTTCGCAAAATAAAAATAGTTCGGTACAATATCGACTCACCACATAATATCAGTAGAAAGAACATCACTATTAATTAAATTTGTATCGTAATAATAAGCAAAAAGCATTGACCACTGACTAGTACCATCAGTTGTGAAGGAATATGCGGACTAAAGAATACATAAACATCAGTTTGTATATACCTACTTATAGTTATTAGGGTTCTGTAGTTAAAGTAGGAAACCATATTGTTGGGTCATGTGTCATGTACAGTCACCTTCAGAGAAACGTGGCCACACTTCATACAAACTTATATGCAGAGGGAGTCTCGTACTTACGTGTGTCTGACTGGTTGTTTGTACCAGTTACCAAAATACGACATTGTATATCGTTCCTACTTGCGGTATTGTAGATGCATAGATCTTTGTCACTCATGTGTGTATGTGTGGGTGAGTCCCTCGATTCTATTATACCTCTATGAATGTCACATTGTCTTCAGAAACTATTATTACCTACCTACGACAACAACAATATAGTACATTGTTTATTAACAAGGGGCGTATGAGTAATTTTCATTTTCATTTATTTTCATTTTTTCAATGATATTGCAAACGAGAGTCTATTGTTCTCGAGTTTGCAATATTCTTATGCCCGTGTTATACACAATGTTTTTCATCACATTTGCGAGGAAATAAATAACCACAAAAGACAGAAAAACCTATGTTTTATACAAGCGCATCAAACAAATGTTGACGAAATTGACCACTTCCCTTCTAGATCAGTGCGAGTGGAGGGCGTAGCTTCAATATTTCAACCAATCACAGAGCATGGAGCATGTGTGGTTCTTGCAGGGCATGGCCTGCTCGATTTTATTTTCTAACCAATCACAGAGCAGAATTCAGATCGTCCAGATTTGCTTAACCAATCAGATCACACACAAGCTCAATTCTCCCTTGGGACCATTATTTCCCGCGGGAACAATTTAGGCCATTGTCCTTCTGTATACAGGCAAGGAATAACACCATTTATGAGCAAGTGTGATGAAAATACAATTATGAACGCAGACATGAAAAACAACGGGCTTACAAAAGAAAATGTCCAGAGCTTATATTTTATCACATTAAAAACTTGTTGCGTTTCTTGGGGTAAGATTACTTTGGCTGTCATATGACAGGTGGGGCGTGCGCCGTTGTTATTCTGTACGCTTCCCCTCACCTCATACGAAACCAGTGTAAACTAGTCCTCCTAGCTATTATTCTGATCGCGCTCACTCGCCTCACGACTAACGAATTAGAGTAAATTTGACCTCTGATTACGCTTAGTTACTACTTGGTTACTACGAATCGCGGCCTTAATATATATTAGGGGTGACGGGTGAGGTGAAGTTAAACGACCTACAGAATAGCATAGCTGATTTGGATTACGCTAAGCTCTACTCCCAATCTCGGTGTCAAGATCTACTACGGGTGTCGGGTGAGGTCAGCTAGAAACAAGTTTAGAAATCATAGTTTAGGTTGGGTGATCAGTGAGGTGACCGGTGAAGAGGTATACTATAGGTGGTGACATTATTTATTTCATTGTATGGCATGAGAATCACATCGAAGCTAATCGTAATATATGTCATAAATTGAGAACATAGGACACCGTCTCAAAAACGAATTATTTTTAACAATAAAATGTCCTAAATCGTGCTAAGTGGAGGAAAACGAAACGAGTCAAAAACCCGGTACAACGCCAGGTAGCAGAATTCAAAGTCGAAGTTCTTTAATTTTGGCATACTTATTACATATACCCATGAATGTCAATAAACTACCGCCCGTCCTGAAACATCTCTGCCGCGAGAAGAACCGGCGTATGCAACTCAGATAGATATATAAATATTTTCAAATAGTGTTTAAGAAAAATATAGAACCCTCTAGCATAAAATAGACGACCATTGTATCAAATTATGCAAATTTATCCTTTGGCAAAACCCGTTTGATTCAACACAAAACGAATGCATCAGTCACGGAATGAAAAGGTTGATCTGTTTTTGCTTGCTCAGTATAAGTTATCAGTATCTGCTTTATCGACAGAGTGTCAGACACATTCCGTCATAATGAATGTCATTTCACTACATGGTCTACTTTGAGAATTGACCTCTTTGAATTTTGGAAAGGCGAGATAAAAAAAAAGAATACAAGAAATAGCAATGATGACATTGACAGAAACTGTTACTCACATTTATATTTTTTCATCTTTATAAGCGAATATGATTTAATCATTAGATTTATCAAACTTGACACAACGTAATGGCAAGATGAAACTAATAAATAGGTTTTAGTTCAACTATTAATAGTCAAGAAACATTCGTCTAAGTAAATTTGAGCTTTGTTGTCAAACAGGTAAACATATATTTCAATACAACACTCTCATCTGTTACAGAGTTTAAAAAGATCGCATGTGCTTGCAACGCGTAAATGAATTTATTTGAAAACTGGTCAACCTTTTCATTCCGCGACTGTACAGTGGAAGTCAAAAAGATGTAAATAGAAAAAAACCGGCCAAGTGCGAGTCGGACTTGCGCACGAAGGGTTCCGTACCATTATCAATAAAAATATTTATTTTATTCTGTCTTTGGTATTTATTGTTATAGCGGCTACAGAAATACATCATCTGTGAAAATTTCAATTGGAACTATCATGGTATCAGTGAGATACAGCCTGAGGGCCTACCGCGAAAGGCATTCGAAGTTTCCCTTCTCTGTCATACTTACGAGTTCGTACGTAAGTGCAACAGAGAGGGAAAACTTCTAATGCCGTTCGCGGTAGGCCCTCTGTACCCTTATTGTGAGATACAATCGTAACCTAACGTTAAGTAACTAATACGAGATCGAATAAACGCGCTTCGAATAGATTTCGATCTCGCTACGGTATTCTTCGATTCGACCCGTCAAACTTGTAACTCACACTGCCGTTGGACTACGAAACCAACTGCAAAACGTTAGGCACTTTGCGTTTAGTTTTCGATGCGTAATTTAACGTTCGATTCGTACTACCAATCGGTAGTGTGAGACATTTCGAATCGAAGAATACCGTCTCGACTGTAGTTTACTATTTCACTTGCAAAATGGCCCGTGATATCGTATTATTCCGTCAAGAGTTACCGTAGATCCGATCGAAATTTATCTCAAATTAAAGAACTTATAAAAATAAGGGTTTTGAATTGACAACATATATCCGCAAAATTCGGATTGTCGCGTATTTTGTATTTAAAAATGCAAATAAATGGCCCCTGCGCCGCCATATTGTATCGACAGTCGACACTGTCGACGTCGCGATGCGCGTATTCTGTAATGTCATAACCGACAAACATTTAAATTAAAACGATAAATGCTAGTGATATAAGGTTGAATATTGGAAAATTGTGAACGAACGTGAAGTCGATCGCGAATTAAGTAATGTATAAGTGACTCACGTTACAGTTTGGATTTTTAGTTCTATGAGTGACCACCAGGGGCGGTGTATAGACTTTTGATACTAAATCTTGACGATAGGCGGTAGCGTCGATAGTAGACGCGACTCACTTCAATCCCACGCTAAGGGTGCTGTTGACAGACAGGAGGACGGACAGCGGAGTCTTAGTAATAGGGTCCCGTTTTACTCTATGAGTACGGAACCCTAAAACAGGTGGTCATCTCCTGCTCATAGACTATTATATCCCGTGGCTCCACCTGGGTTGACTGTGATGGTGTAAGTATACCGATATTGTAAAGAGGAAGTGTCTGTGAGAGTTTGTTTGTATGTAATGGATAATCGACGGAATCACATCATCATCATCATCATAATCATATCAGCCGAAAGAAGTCCACTGCTGGACATAGGCCTCCCCCAAAGAGTGCCACAATGGCCGGTCCTGCGCCACCCGCATCCAGCGGACTCCCGCGACCTTTACCAGGTCATCAGTCCACCTTGTGGGGGGCCTACCCACGCCGCGCCTTCCGGTACGTGGTCGCCACTCGAGAACCTTTCCGCCCCAACGGCCATCGGTTCTACGTGCAATGTGCCCCACCCCCTGCCACTAAGTTTAGCAATTCGGAGGGCTATATCGGTTACCTTGGTTCTGCTGCGGATAGCCTCATTTCTGATGCGATCACGCAGAGAAACTCCCAGCGTAGCCCTCTCCATTGCCTTTTGAGTGACTTTGAGACTTCTTATGAGGCCCATAGTAAGCGACCACGTTTCCGTGCCATATATCATCACTGGCAACACACACTGGTCAAAGACTCTCGTCTTGAGACACTGCGGAATATTGGACGAAAAGATGTGCCGTAGCTTCCCGAATGCTGCCCAGCCGAGTCGGATTCGACGATTGACCACTTTCTCAAAGTTGGACCTACCTAACTGGACAGTTTGTCCTAGGTATACATAATCGTCTACAATTTCGAGGGTAAAGTTTCCGATTGAAATGGGAGTTGGTGCTACATGGACGTTTGACATGATCTTCCTCTTATCCATGTTCATCCTTATACCAACTCGCTCGGAAGCTTTACTGAGGTCATCGAGCATAGTACTCAAGTCCTCCATGGTCTCAGCCAAGACTACTCTATCATCAGCAAACCGAGGGTGAGTGATGTATTCGCCGTTGATGTTGATTCCTAACCTTCTCCAGTCCAGAGTCTTAAAAACGTCTTCCAGTGCAGCGCTGAACAGTTTTGGGGAAATAACATGCCCTTGTCTGACACCCTGCTGCAGCGGAATAGGCTTCGAGCTCTGATCCTGAAGTCGGACTGACATAGTGGCGTTCTCGTACAAATACTTCAGTATCTATTTCGATATAGCGGCAGTCTACTTGGCACCGCTGGAGAGACTGTAATACAACCCAGGTTTCGACCGAATCGAAGGCTTTCTCGTAGTCCACGAACGCTAAACAGAGGGGCAAGTCATACTCCTCAGTCTTCTGTATAACGGAACCACATATCCGATTTCAAAAATTCTGTCACCTGTGTACCTACACACGCACGTGGGCATGGATCTAGATGGTCACCTTAGGATATATGTAATCCCTCCCAGTTTTGTTCTCTGCAAAAATGCGAGGAAGCCGCGCGGGCAGCTAGTAATTAATGAAATAACAGCTGCACAGTCTTTTTTATGCATAGGTAGGCTGACTCGCTCTTGACCAACTTTTAATTTATTTTTCTCAAGTGCAATACTTATAGCCATAAAACCGGTTGAGTTATATGGGAGTGTCCGGTCTGCGACGACGTGACGTCAGCATTAATGCCATTGTTTTAAATGCGACTATTTTTGGCTGAAATACTAAACGAATGGCTATTATTGTTTTGCCTAAAAAATCCGAAAAAAAAATTTGTGGCTAAAGAACCGGCAACATAGATTACTTTGTTTTGTTTTGGTTAAAAAACCGGGAAAAATTAATACATTCTATTACAGAATCAATATGTCAGAGACATAGCGGCAAATCATCCATGCAATAATGCGAAAACGTATCTTTTACAAAATCGACTGCAAAATGGAGGAAGCCCCATCAGCATTCTGTACACGTTATTAAACTAGACGCACAAGGCACTGTAAGCTTGTTTCGCATATTTGATCCACAGGCTGGACGTAGGTATAAAATGTTTGGCAACACGACCTGAACAGCGTTCGTTTCACCTCGGCCGTACTGCGTGCAAACCTGCGGACCAAAATATTCGTCCTTACTGCCAGCGCCCTGCATTCCCTCTCAATATCGGCATCGTCTGTGAAATCCTCGGTTGATATATGGCCCAGATATTTAAAATGGGTTACCCTATTCAAAGCAAGCCCTACAAGAGTCACTTGGTTAACTCACACTTCTTGCCGAGAGTAGGTATTTGTCCATCTCTATTTTAAGTACCTATGCTCTGTGAAGGAGATGGATGTCGGATGGCGTTGAGTGAAGGTCTACATTAAAACAAGACGGATGCCATGGAGCGAAGTGTACTGGACCGTTTGAAAAAAGATCTGTCATAAATCTAATAGGTCAGACCTCTCGCTCGCACTCGCTGTCTATGTCTCTTGCTTGCACCAATCTGGCAAAGGATGTTTATGTCCACTGTATGCTTTATGTTCTGTATTGTTTTATTTTAGTGCGATTAAGTGTATTAAAATTTGTTCGAAGTCTCACTATATGGAGCGAGAGAAAGCAATTGCGAGCGAGAGGTTTAACTCTAACGAGCCAATCAGTACGTAAATTTCGGTTTAACTTTTTTTGGAAAATAATAAATCAAAAACATTTGATATGGTATCTTTATATTTATTCCCTCGCCCTAATATACCAATGACAACATTACTTAAGGCCACACGACGCTCTCGATCCACCTCGCATAGTACGACACGCGTGTGTACATGCCGGGCCTGCCGACCTGCCCGCAGTACTTGCCGAACGACGTCACGCCGATCGCGGTGTACATGCAGTGGATGCGGTTGTTGTTTATCTGGAGGGGACCGCCGCTGTCACCCTGAAAAATAAAACACATGTTCTTCTTCCTTCTGCCTCGTCGAAACCTCATGACTGAGGGTCGTGACCAACACAAGTTGCTTGAGTCTAGGATGGGTATCGTGTCGTGATGCGACAAGACGAAATCATCATATCAGCTGAAAAACGTCCAGTGCCGGACATATGCCTCCCCCGAAGAATGCCCCAATCACCGGTCTTGCGCCACCCGCATCCAGTAGACTCCCTCAACTTTTACCAGGCCATCAGGCCGCCTTGTAGGGAATGGGGGTCTACCCATCGCTGCGCCGATTAGTACAATTTAGATTCATTCATATCTGATCCGCTCTGACTTGACGGCTTCTTTTGTGTCAGTCGTCAGAGCGCACCAGAGAGCGACATCAGATAAGTATGAATCCGGCTTGACTCTTCTGATACTACATAAACGTCACTGTAACGAAATGCATTGCAATTTGTTGTCCAACCTGGCAGGTATCCTTCTCCTTCTCATGATCCCCGTAACAGATTTGCGTCCGTTCATCGTAGCCGTTGTCCAGGTGTCGAACTCCGAGAAACTTGGTCGTGCACTCTTGCGAGGTGAACTTCTGCAGTGTCACCTGAAATATTATCGTCTTTATAAATGTGATTATCATCAGCCTATATGTCCCACTGCCAGCAGTGCAGCAGTTATCAAATGTGTTACTTGTATGAAAGACATTGTCTCCCTACTGGATACTGCTTGCTTAGTCTGTAATAGACTCAAATATCAATGATGCTGATAAGTGTACAGCGCCCGCACATAAGAACTGGCAGAGCAGTTGTTGCAGTTGTTGCACATTATGGCCACTAGTGGTCGCCAATAAACGGAGCCATTAGTAGCGAGCGCGAGCCACTCCCGCAGCTTGTGGCGACCACTAGTGGCTTAATAAGCAGCGGCTCTAGAGGTTTACCTTCTGCAGCACGTCCTGGACCAGTCCCAAGCTCTTGTTGTGGCCCCAGCCCGTGGCAGCGGCGCGGGAGTCGTCAACAGGCTCGCCGATGTCGATGCAAGCCGGGATCGTCGTTCGGTCCAGTATGATCCTAGAAAACCGACAAAACCTCGTTTATATTTTATTTTAACAGTCTAGACCTGGATCGAGATTTCAGTACACGAGATTTCTATCTACCGAGCTAGAATCTCGAAAATTCGCAAGAGATTTCGCGAGATTGCATTCTAGATACAATGTCGGTATCAGTCTCAAATTACTTGATGCAGAGTGTGCAGCTCGCGGGCAAATCTTCTGTCAGCAGGGAAAGGGGTAATAGAACAGTTGGATGACCTTAGGAAACCTCCTCGAACGACGATGTGGTGTATATGGCACGGGCAGAGATTGAAAAGACTTCTGTTCTGAAGAAGAAGATACACTATAAGAGCGTTTTCACTCAAATGTGCGGCTTTTATTTTTATCTTCAGAATTTAGTAGTTTTTTTTTGTTTTTCCTGTTCAGAATCATGAGCATTCTTGATCCCGACAAACAAAAATTTTTCCATAAAGTAAAAGTGGCACATTTGAGTGAAAACGCCCATCACTCACGGTGTCTCAGTCTCCAGTAGAGCGATGTCGTGGTATTTTGAAAGCGCTTTGTACTGTGGGTGTTTGATGACGCGCTTGATGCGGTGTATGCGGCGCGCGGGCAAATCTTCTGTCAGACTGAGCAGGCCTACCTTTGCCGTCGTTACTTTTCCACTGCAAATATTGAAATATATGAATAAGTAAGAAGTTTTATAGTCAAAATTTTGGTCAGTCGAGAACTTTTAACGAGCTCTTACACGATGGATTTATTATAAAACCAGCTCTATAATATTAATAAGGTATTTTTATTTGAAAAGTCTGAAAGTTATCATCAGTACAGTAGGTACATTACAGCAGAGTCCGGGAAAATAGGGATTGCTGGCCCAAGATATAAACGGGTGAGCGTAGTGAAGCCGTAATACGAGGCAAGCAATCCCTAGTTCCAGCCGAGATATGTATAGTGCTTTTCTTAAAAAAATGCTCGGTTTACTTGGCACCTTGGCAGGCAAACTTTCCCTTCCCGGCTTTTGTAGTAATGTACTATTGTTTCTTAGGTTCCTTACTAGAGAAAGAAATAAGATAATTTTCTCGACTGGAGTGAATAACAAGAGCGTAAAATTGATGAAGGCTGTAGGAAAAAAAACCACTCAAAAGCGAAGGTAGGAATGTGGGTATACGGTTCTCCCACGATAGAAGCTAGTTGACTTGATTGACTTGCATACTAACATTTTTGGTGCAAACGTGCAGTGCGCAGCAGTGAGGATGAAGTTCTCACTGATGACCGTGCCGCCGCAGAGCGTCGAGTCCGATGTGGACCCGTCACCGAAGCCCAGTAACGCCTACAATCAAACATGGATGTTTTCAATATTTCGTAAGTATCTACTAGAAAGAACTAGGCAGTTTATCAATAGGTTATATTTTAAACTTCACCAATTACTCGCAATGATCATTCTTTAGAGACTGTAACATTTTAGGTAAAAGCCCACAAAATAAACCAGGAGCGTTTTAGCGAGCATTCTAGCCTGTGTTTCAGCGAGCATTCTTACGACACGACGGTAAATATGCTTCAAGCTTTATGCTTTTGTTTCGCCGCCGTTCCTCTCCGCCCATACCTCCCGCACAGAACCTACTAGAGCGTTCGCTAGAATGATCGTGAAAATGTTCGAAGCTATGTTTGGCTCTATGCTTCATATCCTTGGCTCTGTTCATTGTACAGTTAGACAAATTTAAAAACAGCAAATGCTAGATGTTTTGTTCCATGTGGATGCTCAAGTCTATACAAGCACCAAGCAAGTATATATATGCACCTAATGGTTCGGTGAAGGAACGACAAATCCAACAGTATTTACATGTACGAGTTCGAAGACGTACGATTCCAAAGTGTTGTGTGTGTTATATCCACAGATGTGAACGTTTCCTTACCCGCCTAAACCAGCACACATCGCTTCGAACGGGGTCTCAACTAGATTGCTTAACTTGTCTGAATGATTACTGATTAAGTACAATGTGGTCAACTCAACCCGCTTGGCGTCCTTCCCGTCCACAATGAGTTCGTCGGCGTTGTGCGTGCAGTAGTTCCCGCCGTTCCAGGCACAATGGATGTCGACTTGCGGAAAACGCCCAGTATAACTAACTAACTAAGTTCCCGCTGTTCCGCTTGCCCATGTAGTCGACTCCTAGCTCGCATGTATACAACTGCTAGATAATACCTACTAACGTACCTCAGAGATCCTCTGTCTAACAAAGCCGATGATTGACAGCTAGAAAAATGGAATCAGCGCACCGTAAGGTATTCTTTCATTCCTGACGCGGGTGTATCGACACCTCGAACCGTGCCAGAACCGATTTTAGCCAAAGTGGCCTGGCCTGAAATTCCGCTTGCAATAGTTCGCGTTTCTTGTCAGCTACCTCCTGGGTTATCCTCCTGCGCTGGGCACACCTGGAGTTGTAGCGCTTCACGTCACTGCGCTAGGCCTTCATTTTGAGGACGGCCATTGCATAAGTTGCCATGTCAATGTTAAGTACCATGTGTGGGAACTCGTCCCGCTTGGCATCCATCCCACCCACGATGAGTTCGTCAGCGTTGTGCGTGCAGTAGTTCCCACGGCTCAGCTTGCCCGTGTAGTCGACTCCTCGCTCGCACGGGTACACCAGCCGTTCCTGGTATTCTATGCATTCTGGAATAACAGAGAAGGTCATGAATTGAAATGCCAACAGCGAAGCTTTAAATAGGTACGTCGACGTGTTCTCGTAGTACACTGCAATGTAGTGACTACATAATTCCGAAGAGTTACTTGTGCGAAAGTATATTTTTCCGAATTTAATAATTCTGAAAGACATGATTGGCTGTTGGAATTTTTGATTTTAGGGATATTATGCTAACCACCAAGCCTTCCTTTAAATTCTTGTACTTTACTCATATCTGCGTCCAAATTCTCGTTTATCACAAAAGCCCTGGAGGATGGCATTTGGAATTTTGAAATTTCGGAATAATGATACGTTCGGATAAATGAGTTAGTATTCGGTATTTTAGGGTGTTCTCGTTTACGTAACGCGACTTTAGCGTATACCCTAATTGGCTCATCTATGAGGTGCCTGTGCCTAGCCGTAGGACATCGAAGAGCTGATGACAATAATGATAATTTTCGAGCAGCTCACCTGTGGAAGTACCAACTTATAGAAGACCAACACGTCACTCCTTTGGAAGCCGGAGTCTCATCTTCATAAGGACTTGTTTATTTGCTACTATGGTATGGTAACGTACTGTCAAAAGCCTTTCTCCCCGTCTTTTGCGCTGTATCCTTTTGGGGCACTGGCGCGCATTTGCCGTCGCCTATGGCTCCGGGGAACAACTCCTTATAGTCGGCAATGGGGGGCACGTATTCCGTCGTGGTGGAACTGCAACAGACATGGGAAAGAACATCAAACATTGACAACAATGTGTATTGATTCATTGTGGAAAAAATATATCTAGTTCCGATTTGGTGTTCGACTGTGATGATGTGAGGTTGTAAGATATTCGCAAGTGCAGGACGTTGCGCATATGGCACTGCCCTCTTATAAAATACCATGGGGACCCTGCAGACCGGTTCACCCTTGAAAATGACGCAATTCCTTGGATACAGAACTTCAAGAATAAGATTGTACCTATAGATAAAATAAACAATGTGTAACTTACTAAGAGGTACAAGAGAACTAGCAGAGGAGATAAACTCCGGAAATATTTTATCAGAAACGATACGATAAAATAATAAGTTTCTGTCAAAAATTTAATTTTGGTACAAGCTTTTACCGTCGACTGTACTTTTCTGCATACCATCATCAAGTACTCATTGAGACGATTCTAACGAGCCCAAACTCGATGGGGTTGGGTAGTTTTTTTGCGGAGTTCCTATGGTCACCTTCCAGCTCCAGCATCAGATCAGCTCCAAGTCATCATAATATTGCATTGTCATGCAATATACATATGCTTGCAAAATTTCAGCTCAATTGGATAACAGAAAGTGACTGAAAAATTGATTGCAAATTTTGACGGACAACTTACGAGTACATACTTACATATTTACATACTTACATACAAACAGTGCAAGTTAATATAAAGCTTGTAAAAATAAAATAACACAATTGTTTTGTTAAGAGGTGTTTTAACCTTATTTGCTTACATTCATCATAACAATACATGCGGGCGGAGCAGTGAGGGCAGCTTGACTTATCTGAACCGGTTGAGATGAAATTTGGTATGGAGATAGTTTGAATCCCGGGGAAGGACATAGGATGGTTTTTATCCCGGAAATCATCCCTTGAGGAGATGAAACGGGAGGCGAAAATTTGTATGAAGCTACGTAATAAACGAGTTCCACGCGGACGGAATCGCGGGCAGAAGGTAGTAGTTCTATAATACTGTTATAATGACGAAAAGTCCGTGAGATTGAAGCTTTATAATTGTATTTTGGTAATCTACTCGATTTCTATAGTAGTTTATGCAATCGTTATATAATGGATGCTTTTTAAGTCGAGTACCACGTTTAGGCCACGAAGCTTGCTGAGTGGCCTAATTAAGGTACGAGACTTAAAAAGCTAATTATATAACTATTGTATACAATACTTTTTCTGCGAGTCAACGGAAATAATAATTTATTAAACAAACTTGTATTGAAAATCGCCCTGCTGAAATGAAGCGCAGCAGCTTAGTAATTTTGCGCGTTGATGTCTTCAGAGTTATCTTATACAGCTCCTGGATTCATAAGATGACTGCTGGCTGTTATCTTATGAAACCATACGAGTAGCGTGACGAGCTCGTGGAGCTCCAGGATTAAAAAGTATGTGATCTTAGTTTCGTGTACGAAATCGTAATTCAAAGATTAAAGTCGACGAGTAGAAAAAAATTCTTTCATTGTGTGTAACATGGACTTTCCGACCATTCACAAAGTCTATACATACATACGCTGCATTTTTTCACGTGGCTTTGCTTAAGTTCTTAGTAGTCAACATAGTTTTTTTTCTATGGGCCATTGTCTGCAATAAACAGATTTTATCTATTATAGTTACCGTGCAGCCGGTGTAGTAGCTACGAAGCGATCGCTCAGCTCTTGGTCGGGGCAACAGATGATTGGTTCGTGACCCCTGAAGCCGCAGCGCTGACAATAAATGAATCAGCCATGAGCCAAATATACAGGGTAACTTCAAGTCTACATTTACAATACGGTATGTGAGATCAGCAGGCGGCGGCGCTGGCGCGACGACATCGTGGAGGTGGCAGGCGCTACATGGACACGCAAGCCCAAAGAAAGAGATACCTGGAAGGGATTGGAGGAGGCCTTTGCCCGTAAAATGGGCATCCAGTAAAAATACTTAAATAACTTTAATCTAAACAATAGTATATATATAAATGTATCTAGTGAAATTTCATAATTGTTATGCTGGAAATAAAGGCTATTTTATTTTATTATTTATTATGTGACATCAGTAATATAGTATTTTATACAATAGTTACTGAGATAGTAAGTAGACAATGCCCGAAATAACTAGGCTTTATTCAGCAAAATACATCGTTACGTATAATGTTAGTATGATTGACGGTTATGTCAGTTATCGTCGTTACTTCTTAATGGCATTCATTCACCACATTCTCCCCGGCGTCATATTACAGACGAAGTCATCCAGGTGAGGAGGGGGACGGCGCTGCCTGGTGGAGCGGCGTAGTTCAGGGCTCTCCGGTCTCGGCTCAGCTTGTCTTTCGTTCATGCTCGGTTGCTCTTGGGCCTCCTCCCATTCTTCTTCATCTTCATCATCTTGTTCTGGGAGACTGCTACCACCGGGAGCTAGGTGCCGATTAGACACAACAGATTCCCTCCCATTTGAGAAACGAATTCGGGAATGTTGCGGGTTTGCCTCAAGCAGCTCTACTTCTTCCACAATCGGGTCATATTTGCTCCTTCTATGGTGATTCCTTAGCAAGATCCGCCCAGGACTGCTTAGCCACGAGGGCATGGATTGGCCAGTTGCTGAACGCCTCGGGTGTAGAAACATTCGCTCGTGGGGGGTACAGTCCGTCACTGTGCATAGCAGAGATCGAATAGCGTGGAGTGCACCTGTCAGCACGTGCTCCCACTTGGTTTTAGGTAAGTTCTGTGTCTTCAGGGCCAATTCTATAGTCTTCCAGATGATCCCATTGTACCGTTCTGTTTGGCCATTTCCGCGAGGGTTGTAGGGTGTCGTATAACTTGTAGCTATTGATTTCTCATGTAAAAAGTGTTTTAAATCGTCAGATAAGAAGGTTGTCCCACGATCACTGTGTATGTAGCTCGGCATCCCAAACGTTGCAAATAGTTCAGTTAACTTTGTTTTTACCGTTTCTGAGGTAAGATCTGGGCAAGGGTATGCAAATGGAAAGCGTGAATATTCGTCGATTATAGTTAAAATATAACGGTTTTTAGAGCCTTCAGTTGGTAATGGCCCTTTAAAATCGATAGAAAGTCTTTCAAACGGTGAGGTTGCCTTAATGAGGGTCCCACAATTTTTGTGGAATCGGGGTTTCAATTCGCAACATACGCGACACGTAGATGTCATTTGTTTAACTTCTTCAATTGAGTATGGTAGATTTTTATTTCGCACCCAATGACTCATCCTAGTGACTCCTGGGTGACAGAGGTTGTCATGAAGTGTCCGCAGGTCATTTTTTGTCGTGGATGAAGCTATCACATTTGCACGAGATAGGGCGTCAGCGGCTAGATTCTCTTTACCTGGACGGTACACGATGTCATATTTAAATATACCCAGGTCCAATCTCCATCGTTGTATTTTGTCATTCTTTATTTTGGATGAGTGTGTCTGGTCGAACATATATGCTACCGACTTCTGATCCGTTATGAGTAGGAAGACTCTTCCACAAAGAAACTGACGCCATTTCATAATTGATTCGACTATGGCCGTTGCTTCTTTTTCAACCGCAGGATAATTTCGCTCACATGGGGAAAGTGTCCGTGAAAAAAAAGCGACTGGTCTACCTTCTTGTGATAATGTTCCAGCGATAGCATAGTCTGACGCATCCGTTTCTACGGTAAATGGAATCTTGTCATCAATTGCGTGCAGAGTCGAATTTGCAATTTCTTTTTTAATTTGTTGAAAAGCGTTCGTGGCTTCCAGTGACAACGGAAAAGTTTCATGCGCAACAAGTGGATGGATTTTCTTTGAAAAGTTAGGAACCCATTTTGAATAATGTGCAAAAAGGCCTAGAGTTCGTCTTAGTGATGCCGTATTTTCTGGAATGGGGAGTTCTAAAAGTGGGCGTAGTCGCTCGGGGTCAGGCTTTATGACGCCGTCGTGAATGTTATAGCCCAGGATGTTAATTTCTTGCTTCGAAAATTCACTTTTCTCTAAATTTAATGTCAAGTTGTAGCGGGTAGCGACGTCTAGGAAGTGTTTCAATTTCTCGTTGTGGTCATCCTGATCGCGTCCGCATACAGTAATATCGTCGAGGTAAGCATAAATCCCTTGAGTTTCTTCTTTAACCAGGATCGTATTGATAGCTCGTTGGAAGGCAGCAACCCCGTTCGTAACCCCAAACGGAATGGAACAGAACTGATATAAGTTGCCATCAGCTTCAAATGCCGTGTAGGGTTTTTCATGTTCCAGTATTGGTATCTGATGATAGGCACTCCGTAAATCGATCTTGCTAAACACTCTATACTTGGATACCTTGGTGACGATGTCCTCAATACTGGGTAAGGGATATGCATCCAGTTGAGTGTATTTGTTGATTGTGAGTGAATAATCAATACACATCCTTTTCTTGTGGTTCTCGGTTGACGTCACTAGAACCTGAGCTCGCCATGGTGATTGGCTCGGTTCGATAATATTGTCGTCCAGGAGTTTCTTGACCTCCGCGCTGATGAAAGCAGCATCATCTGGTGAGTGCTTTCTTGACTTGATGGCTACTGGTTTGCAGTCGGGCAGAAGGTTCGGGAAGAGACGGACGGGCTCAATATTCGCTCGTGGTAGAGAATAGAGTTTCAATGGCGCGAGTGGTCCACCAAAGTGCATTTCAAGTGCATTATGTTTCTGCAAAATGTCATGTCCAATTATGACGTTAGCGCATAGCCCCTGCAGTACTAAAAATTTAGCCTCGATGCTTTGTCCCAATATATCAATATTTAATACACAAAATCCATCCACAGCAGAGACCATGTGTGTGGCTGCCATAGTAACGTTTTGTTTACAAGCAATCTGGTTTAATTTGTGTTCCTCGACGAGCCGACTGTTAATGAAACTTGCGGAGCTGCCCGTGTCGATGAGAGCTTTAGCACTGATATTACCATTAATGGTGATAGCGATGGTTGCTTTACTAAGATCGTTGGTGGCCGCGCTGAGACATGATAGTGAAGCGGGTGGGGCATCCGAAACAAAATCTTGTGTTTCGTTGCAGCAGGCTACAGAGGCGTTTTGTTGTTGAGATTTGCTTTTACATACCTTCGCAAAATGGCCCTTTTTGCCGCATGTTAAACAGGTGGCGTTGAATGCCGGGCATGCTCGGCGCAAATGTCTTTTTGATCCACAGAAGTAGCAGGTGTCGTACTGCGAAGCTGGTTTAGGTGCAGCGGTTGCATTAACGAACGTGCTGGTAGTTGGTTGTTCAAAGTATTCGTTGTTAATTTGATTCGCCGTTTCAAGTGAGCGCGCCTGTCGGTGGGCATCGTCTAGGCTCATAGAGGTATTTTCTAAAAGCCTCTGCCGTATGGCGGCCGAAGATAGGCCGGCTATAAATGCATCCCTGACATACTCACTTTCATTTAATTCGGCGGACACCGATTTGAAGGCACAGTCTTTAGCTAGTAATTTTAGTTCTTGAATGTATCTGTCTATGTTTTCGCCAGGTTGCTGTTTCCTTTTGGCCAGTCTAAATCGAGAATAAACTTCGTTGGCCGGTTTAACGAAGATGGTGTCAAGTTTTGTAATGGCGTCGTCGTAAATTTTCACGTCTTGTATGTAGCAGTACACGTTTGGTGATAGATGGTTGACCAGCAATTGGTATTTCATTTCATTGCTGCACTTTTTGTCAGACGGCTCTATCGAAGCCAGAAAACTTTGAAATGTATTTTTCCAATGAGACCAAGTTATTGTATTGTCGATGTTTGACAATGGATCCGCGTCGAAACGCTCGGGACGTAAATATTTATCCATATTAATTTTGCTGAATAAATTGAGATAGTAAGTAGACAATGCCCGAAATAACTAGGCTTTATTCAGCAAAATACATCGTTACGTATAATGTTAGTATGATTGACGGTTATGTCAGTTATCGTCGTTACTTCTTAATGGCATTCATTCACCACAGTTACACAATGGGGGCTCTTAAAGTGAGGTACAAGAAGTGTGTAACTATTGTATTACAATACTTTTTCTACGATGCAACTGAAATAATTAAACAAATTGGGAATTTTATTGAAAATCTAAGCCCTGCTGAAACGAAGCACAGCCCACCGGCTCAGCGTTTCGTTGATGTCTTTAGCTTTTGTCCTATGACCAAGGCGAGTTTCTTTAGGTCAAACTCATTATAGTTCAGTAAAGGCGCCACGTGATTGGTCAAATTAATTATAGTTGTCTAAACAGTTGTATAATACCTAATTTATTATAGTTGAGTAGGCAGCTCCATAAAAAAAGGATGTGCTTATAGTTTGGTGTACGTAGTCTTAATTCAAACATTAAAGTTGAAGAGTATAAAAAAATATCCTTAGATCTCAATGATATATTAAACTCACGACAATACTCCCAAAATATGACGGTTCAACATATTTGTTGTTTTAAGGAATAGTACTTACATAGAGATCCCAAAATGGATACCGGATACCTATAGAAAATCATAACGTCATTTGCAAGTATTTCTCTCGAAGCTTCATAATTACGGTGCTTTTTGTACGTCCCATATTTCTGTTTTGACAATTAATCAAAGCAAGTTTGCTAATAAAATTTCTAAAGGCGTTTGTTCTAAGTTGCGGTTGCGGTTGCTGCAGGCATTGGTAACTGCGCCCACCACTGGTATAAATGGGGCTGGTGCGACTCCTCTCGGTGTGTGTGTGGAAACCCCGATCAGACAGTCAACCACATGGTTCTGGAATGCCCATCAACAAAATTTTCAGGGCGGATGGAGGACCTCAAGAACCTTACTGAACTTGCTACAGAGTACTTGAAGAGGACTAATCTTAACCTTTGAATTAATCAATCTTATTATTATTATTTTCTTATATAGCTTTTATATGTAATCCAGTGACCAAAATGCCATACGATAAATAAATCTCTGGTCATAAATCACTTAAAATCACAAACGTGGTGTCTAAATATACATATTTGGGATCAGGGAATTCAACTAGATATTTTTTAGGGTCGAGTTCTCAAAGGATACCATACTGAACCCGTTACCAAGCCTCCGCTGTGGGTCCGTCTGTCTGCGTGTCAGGAATAGCTCGACTGTTAACTTTATTATGATTTTATTATTTGTATCATAGAAGATATGGTCATACATAGTCTGCGGAAATTTCATGTTTCTATATATTACGGTTCTAGAGATAGATCGTTTGTAAGGGGCGAGAAAAAAAAATGACTTTCAATGTATGGGAGCACTGTTTAATTTTTAATATTTTTTATTTTTATTAATTTAAGTTATAACAGCAATAGAAATACAAACTCTGTGAAATTTTTAACAGTCTAGCTATTACTGACACGCATATAGACGGACCCACAGCGGAGGCTTAGTAACAGTATTCCGTTTGGTATCCTTTGGAAATTCGACCTTAAAACATATCTAGTTGAATTCCCTGATCCCAAATATGTACACTTAGACACCAAGTTTGTGATTCTAAGTGATTTAGATCCCGAGATATTAATAATATACCTACCTATAATTCAAAATGGACAGTTCAAGATGGCCGTCGGAGGAGTTGGTTCCTATCAAAAACTTAAAACTATGTACCTAACTACTACCTGAAAAAAATTTGGTGCTTTTGTCCGGACTGTCCGCATTTACGACAATTTGTTCCGGCAGTCTGCCCTATTAAAAGGGAACAACCAATAAACGAACATTAATTTCAACCCTCATCTTTTGTTTTTTTTCTCTACACCCTTCCCGATAACGCAGACCTCTCTTTTATTCTGCTACCTATCTATATAATATTTCAACCCATAGGTTTTAACTATAAGATGGCTATAAATAAGCTTATAGTTAGCTAGGGGCCTGGAGCCACTTCAGGTTGAACTGTTGGTTGGTTGAACTTAGGGTTCATGTTAGGAACTGTAATCTGCAATTGAAGAATTGGTATACTAACACGAGTGCAATAAATGATTTGAGTTTGTTTGAGTTAAATTATCAGACTGCAGGTAGGTTTGGTTTGGGTCAGCACCCGTCCCAAACAATAATGTTATATGTTTTTTAAACAATACGTAAAACCGGTTGTACCTACATAATATTGGCGATTTATTATAAATTGACATCCTTAAAAATACTGATACGTGGCATCATAAAAATAAAATAAATAAAAACGTTAAAGTGGTCGTACACAATATCGTCAATTTATTATAAATTGATTGAGAACCTGTTTTGTTTTTTGCCAGCATAATGTGACCTGTTCTGAGACTAAGCATACAACATGCTTAGTTTTTCCTTGTTTTATTTCGATGTTTTTCGGACAGTCACCTTTCAGTTCTTGTTTTGGTTTTATGGTCTCGTCTGCACCCAAGTGGAAGGCCTGAGTGCATGCCCCGCTTCGAGCGGGGCGTACAGCGTCCATATACATTGCATTTGTTTTCATATGGACGCTGTACGCCCCGCTCGTAGCGGAGCGTGTACTCAGGGTCAGGCCGTACACTAAGAACAAAGTGGCAGAACATTTTATATGGAGCTGTTCACACTTGTCGGACACCAATTTGTATGAGGCGCCGACACCCGATTGAAAATCGTCCCGACAGACGACATAGCGGGAACGAGGTCTTAGAGCTACAGGCCGAGTTTAACAAGCGGGGTGATCGGCGGCGCGGAGCACGCGTGGGTACATGCGTATAATCATAATGAAGGGTCCTCGGAAAGAACATGTCTAGTCACATTTTTTTTAAACGTGATTTGAATGTCACGTAGTAGTTCATAACAAGCTGACATTAATATTTTATTTTGAAAAAAAAAAATGACTATTTAGACATGTTCTTTCCGTGGACCCTTCATATGGCGTTGCGTAGGAGTGTTTACAGGCGTAGGCGTTTCTATACTCGTCTGACAGCCCGCGTCTCGCGTCGCCTATCCATAAACCATAAACAAGTCCGATGGTGTAGGTGGTCCTGCTACTCCTGCATAGCAGTGCGCCTTGCAGTCCGCCATATGGCGGACTATGTGTTTAGTTGCAGTCCGGCAAAACCAATACCATATTCCTTTCTCATTCTTTAGTACGTTACTTTATTCCCACTTGTCTGATGCCTGTGACGTGATGGCTCCGTGAGCTCCGTCTATGACGGTCGTGGGTTCGAATCCCGGCGCATGCCAATAAGTTTTTCGGGACATATGTACGGTACCTATATCATTTGATATTTATCATGAACCATTTTACCTTCACGGACCACCGTTTCCTAGGGTCAGCCAGTACGGAGGGACAGCCTCCCAGGTTGACACAGACTCCTTGCACGCCATCTTGGTTGCAGCTCCCGCCAAAACCTGGTATCAAACTTGATTTTATCAAACCTTTGGGGCACTTCTTGTGGGGAATAACAAATTAAATGGGTTTGCAACATTAGAAAGATCGTGGGCTCCTTGAGAAAAGAAAACTACAGTCACAATAAATTAATTGTAATAACACAGGTTGCGGGCGAGAGAAGCTGTCGTATGGTTTATGTTTACTCTGATCTGTGCGATAGGAGACAATCTTACACAAATCTAACTAGTCCAATAATTAAGGATTTATGTGTTATGGAAGATAGAAGTAACGCCTAGTGCCTGCAATACGGCCACATCTCAAAATTAAAACGCATTTGAGATGTGACCGTATTGCAGTGTGCAATATAGGTATTAATGTGTTTTAATTTTGAGATGTTGGCGTCTTGCAGGCACTAGGCGATAATTGAATACCTATTACTTATAGAAAATATCCAAGACTAGGTACGGAACCGGTTTCGAATAGAATATTCTGTTAAAACTAGTTTCACATTAAAATTATAATATTAAACATAATATTTTCCTGTTTTTAAACGAGCGAGTGAGAACTTTACGGTTTCGCTCTATGAAAACACAACAATCTATCTATCTATCTATCTATCTATATTATTATTACGCAAGCCCGATTTTTGTACATGCCATCAGATCTACAGTTATGGTCCGATTTTGATAAATGATATGTCACTGGATTCGTCTCATGCTGCAGATTTGCAATAAGGTCTTCGTTTTTTAATTTTTTATCGGTAAGTTATTAAAATATAAATTTAAAGAAACTACTGTGCGCTGACCACGTGACTTTGGCTGCGTGACATCACGTGGCGTAACTTCTGTTTTGACTCGAGATGACAATGTAAAATAATAAACAAGAATTAAACTCAAACCTGTACTAAGTTCTTCAGCATGAGAAATTATAAATGTTGAGTCGGCCACATATGGATACAACACTAAGAAAAGTAAGAAAAATAGAAAGTAAACGGCCTTTTGTAAATATTGTTTATTTACATAAACTGACAGACATATTGTGTCAAATGTGGGTTTTTTTTATTGACACAGACGTCAGTATTATTTGCCATGTTCTTTTTTACTTCAGAAAAGTTTATATACAAACTTATTTTCCCATATCCGAGATGTTGGGAGAAGAATGAGGTTTAATTAAATCCATTAAATGTCGCGGACCCCATAGACGGCTTTTTTAACCTTACTTAGTACAATGCCTCAGGCGCCAATAGGCTCCGCCTAATTTCCAGTATAAAGAAAGATGTAGAAAACGAAACTTGATTACAAAATTTTCTTTTGGCGACTTTGTTGACCTGACTTGAATACCATCCAAATTATTTCAGGTTCAGATAATTATATTTTGATTACAGGTAGGAGGTTGGTTATATAAATTTTGTAATTAAACGATCAATATTTGTACATATATGTATTTGCAATCACGTTCCCGGAAACTTAGGAATACAGGGGTTTACGGGGGCGAGATATCGATCTAGATAGGTCTCATGTCCGGGAAAATTCGTTTTCTCCGTATTTTCTCCATTTTCATCCGAGCAGAGCTCGGTCGCCCAGGGACTAAATTGTAATTTGTCAAAACGATATGACTTAATACTGGAAAACATAAATTAGTAGATATTAAACAATTTAGCGGTACCTACCTACAAATAGCCTGTGCCGATACTAATAATAAACAGGTGTAATGTCTGTGAAATGTAAGTTTGTATGTTGGGGGTAATCTCAGAAACTATACCCATCCTATTCTAAAAACCCTTTGTTCAGTAGGTAGGTTATATGTATGTATGTATGTAAGCACTTTATTGTACACAAAACAGGTTAAAACATAAACATGATATGTAAGATTAAGTAAAGTAGGTACAAAGGCGAACTTATCCCTATAAGGGATCTCGGGGGGAATATAAGGGATATGTAGAATGACCCTACAGGATTAAGTATGTGCTATATTTTATACCGTCACTCCGCCTAGATTCTTTGTATACGCGGCGGAGCCGCGCGGGTAGCTAGTATATCGATATCAGCCATATTTTTACACCACAAAAATAGGTTGGGTAATTTGACTAAATATTCATTAATAATCATCAAAAATAAATTTATACCGTTACGGTAAAAAATAATAAAAAGCAATCTTCATAAATTCCGTAAAAATCAGGCGAAAATGGTATAAACTTTTTTTACTTTATAATTTACTACGTACCTATATAATTATACGTTTTTTGGGATACGCGCATAATCCACTTATTGTTGTTAATGAATAAACGTTTCTATAGGCCAAATGAAATTCAATATTATCTCAAGGTCGTAAAATATTTAATTAAAATGCCGTTATTTCCTGATGCATGTATTTTTGGATTCAGGTAGTAAGTCTCCAAATTAGTGTAGGTACTCAAACATGTTTTCATTATAAAAATACTGATAGCATTTTTGCTTGCGGTTTAATTTTTTTTCCTAACTTCCGGTCCATAGAATTATTGATGTCAATAGTATAAGTTGTTTAAAATAACATATAAAAGCCGTAGGTATACAAATAATTAGCCAGGCATATTGGATTATTTCCAAAAAAACCGTAATTTTCTCAGGGTAATTTATGAACCGATTCGTACCATTCTTTTTTTAATTGAAAGTATATGCTTCCAGGTTGGTCCCATTGTTTTCGACACTCCAGTTGAATGATGGGAACCATGAGGAATTGAGGGAACTCCTCAAATATATAAGGCACGCGTGTAGTAATTTCGGTGTTTTCTATTATAACTCGTGTATTTACATCCGGAAATCATAAATTTGGTGAAGTTGAAGTGATGATGAAGACCACAGATGGCTTGTGGAACTTGTCGATGATGTACTTCAAACTATTAAAGTACGTCACCGATTATGATATCATTCCGTTGAAATAGCAAACAAAGAAGTGCCAAAGGTGATTCTGAGATCCTTGAGGAATTGACAGAAGTCCTCAAATATTATCGGCCCACGTACTTACAGCGATTTGGTTATTTTCTCTAATAATCATGTATTTGCTCTCGGAAATCAGTTCATGTGGTAAATTGGAAAATAAATGTGGATAATTGTCATTTGGCTTGGCGGAGTACTGAATTGAAGTTGGTTAAAACTTTGTTTTTAAAGAAAATTATTAAAAGCAGTTGTTTGTCGATCCACTTTTCAAATAGGTATAAATAGGTTTTTTTAATACATGCTTCCGAGTTCTACGGCTAACAGAGCCACTATTACCTAGGTTTATTATTGTCGATGATGATGTTATGACAATAATCACTATACAAAATGAATATTAAACATACCTTGTGATAATCCATGTTTAAAGCACAGACAAACAATCACAATACCTAATACGAACATGTTACTAAGCAATCTGGTTTGACTAATGGACATATCCTTGATTATCAGCGGATTTAGTTCCTTCTTCAAAAGCGACCGGCACGCTCGCCTCACAAGTGTGGTGTAGTATGACTGACTGACCTAAGTATAGCTGCTACTAGTAGGTACTATTACATCCTCTATATTATCATGGCTTATAGGCAGGATTCTCAAGTACTGGCTGACTGGCTGTCGTCCTTTTCAGGGTTGCGTTGCCGGTTCCGAACCGGCTATATGCCTATAAACTAGTTGTACTGGCAGGTCTGTACCTCTTGTACACAGTTAAACGCCATGAGCGATCCTGCGCCCCCATTACACGGTGGAGCCGGATCTAGTTGGTGGTTTTAGATGGTAGTCCACAGCTATTTGGCTTCGGTTAGTCTGTCATACCCCAGACAGGACCCAGGTAAATGTTTACCTATTTCCTCAACGTTTAAAAAAGAGTTTCTTTCCTACTTCGGTACGCCTCAGCCCCGCTATTCTGTCACTTGTTTTAACATCACCTCACCGTTCACCCATAAATATATTTTGACGCCGCGATTCATGGTTATTAAGCGTAATTAGAGGTCTATTAGAGGTTTCGTAAGGCGTGATGTGTAAATTGAGGAGCATTGGCGCGTTCCGATTACGTTTAGTTACTAGAAAGAAAGAAAGTAAACATTTTATTCACCACACAAAAGACACACAGAGACAAAGGAAGTAGATATACATTACATTTTGACACATATTGTGTGTGTCTTCGCGGCATTTAATCGGTCGCTGTCTCAGCATTTTATGCCGAGGTGTCAGACAGACACCTACAGCGCTGATTTTCAGACAGCACCGTACGTGACCCACGGAACGCAACACAACATAAGACACATAATTAACACATAATTATTGTATACACATAATAAATATATAATGAATGTAATAATATTGTAAAATATGTACCAGTAGCCAAATGGGATAGTAATAAAAAAACACAAAGCAAAAAACGCGACACTACTACGAATCGCGGCGTCAAGATATATTTGTGGGTGAACGGTGTGGTGAGGTTAAAAGAAGGTACATAATAGCCGGACTGCCGATACACATGATCGCGCTAAGAAAGAAACAACACCACGCGGCGAGCGCGTGCGAGCGGGATGCTATGATTTGAGTTTTCTACTTGTCAAAAAAGGTGACAAAGACCACAGCATAATATCTAGATCGCCTTAAGGCATCCGCCTACGTCACAGGTGCTTTCCGCTACATACGGGGAAAACCTCGGGATTGGCTACGAGTGAGCGTAGCGCAGCAATTCTTGGCAGTGAATATGATAAGGCATGAGGCAAAAAACGTTTGAAATTAGTAGGTAAGTATTAAGATGGTCTGAAATTAAATCTAGATTACATTAGCATCTTAACAATCTCAAGCGTCGACGGTTGAAAGCATCTATAGCTATGTATGTAGGTACCTATAATTATTAATCTACCTATATTATGTCCAGTCTGCGCATCTTAAAAACCCAAAAACTAAAATAGTCTCAAGTTAATGAAACACTTCCTTCTAATTTGTACTTTAAACACAAGTGATAATGTCGAGAATGGCTTGTAATCAGTAAACATTATTGCACATTCGTTGAAAGCCGCGCGAACAGGTCTCAAACCAGAAATATGTAAGCCAATCAGGATTGTCAGCCAATTAGCTAAGCGAAATTGGACTTTATTGCATTAATTATAAGATCACAGCTTCGTTTTAAACGCAAAGGCAGATAAATTTGTACTTTATAGGGAAAACAAAACAGTGTTTACGTGTTATTTGCTTCAATTAGAAGAGTTAAAGGTTGGTGACGGATACGTGTGGACAATAATATTGTATTTTACTTTTTAACTTCGAAACTGTGTTAAAATGATCAAGTAAGTATTTTTTTTCGTTCTTTGTAACATAACCTCACTTTAGGAGGAAAACTTGGGCGTAAACAATGTTTAGGTATTACCTTTGTGGGTAATGTTTAAGGAAATACTGAATAATTATTTGAATATATACCATGATATAAATTGATTATCTGTTAAAAACAAGGTATATATGTACCTAAATATTTCTATAAATATACTTACAATGAAGCTGTAGACAAATAATTGAGTACCATATTGAAGATGTACTTATGTACCTACATACTTACCTTAGGTACTTAGTACCTACTTGTTTATTTATTTATACTACCAAGTTGGCAACTGCACAGTGCACGTAAGTAGCCGCAGTGTACCTATAGGGTATGGGACACTTGCCACTCGATTAGGATTGACACCATTTATTTATTTGAGGATGCGTTGCGTTGGTAGCCCCGGTATTCTATAACTTATTTTAAACTCGCATCACCCGTCACCCACTAAGTATCACTAATAAGTAGTAGTAGTAATAAGTCTTGACGCCGCGATTTGGTGGTAGTAACTAAGGGTAATCACATGTCTAGTTTCGTTAAGCATGAATGCCTACCTCACCCTTCATGCTGCAGGCGCATTAGCGGCTGAATAACAGCCCAGCCCCCCTATTCTGTAACTTGTTTTAAGCTCACCTCAACGCTCACCCACAATTATTAGGTTCTCTATTGGAAGGCATAAAGTCATTTGTACTATTATTGTTACGCATAATTGCTTTTCGGCGAAATAGTGATGTGCATAATTCTCATTACGCATAATTATACAACGTGTCCCAAAACTCAACGATAAGCCGGCACCAGAGGATGGAGCTACTTATGAGTAGTCGAGAAAAAATAAGGAAAAAAATATATCTCAATTATTTTAGAAATTACAGAAAAAAAATGAAATTCATCGAAAATCGACATCCCTAATGGTATTTTTAACGACCATGTCTACAAATATTCAAATATTACTGTTTTTTTTTTGTTTTTGGAAACTTAAGTAGCCCTGCTATCTAACACAGTTCTTAAAAATACCATAATACATGTAGTTTTTACACAAAAAATAATCAAAATCGATTTTGTCCCTACAATTTTGAAAGATTTTTTCTTACAGTCCACTTTCAATCATCATGGTGTAAAAAAATTGTATTGACACCACAATGGCAATTATTTTCAAAAGTTGACGCAAGTAACCAAGATTCCAAAATTGTATAATACTTTAGGAAACCTAGTCACAAAAAAAAACAACGAATTTTTAAACAAGAATCGACATTATTTAATGTTGGCGGTAATCACTTTTACTGTACCCAAAAAAGGATTTTTGTTGTTGAAAAATGTTGAATAAATGCAAAGAAATGGTACAATTTTTTTAATTTTTTTTAATTTTTTTAAATTCATTTACTACATTATTAATACTACAGTAAATGTTCAAATTGCCTGCCACCGGCATTAATACAGACATGACATCGCCTTAGAAATGATCGTTTTATCCGTTTTCTTTCTTGTTTAAAAATTTGTTGTTTTTTTTTGTGACTAGGTTTCCTAAAGTATTATACTATTTTGGAATCTTGGTTAGTTGCGTCAACTTTTGAAAATAATTGCCATTGTGGTGTCAATACAATTTTTTTACACCATGATGATTGAAAGTGGACTGTAAGAAAAAATCTTTCAAAATTGTAGGGACAAAATCGATTTTGATTATTTTTTGTGTAAAAACTACATGTATTATGGTATTTTTAAGAACTGTGTTAGATAGCAGGGCTACTTAAGTTTCCAAAAACAAAAAAAAAAAACAGTAATATTTGAATATTTGTAGACATGGTCGTTAAAAATACCATTAGGGATGTCGATTTTCGATGAATTTCATTTTTTTTCTGTAATTTCTAAAATAATTGAGATATATTTTTTTCCTTATTTTTTCTCGACTAATCATAAGTAGCTCCATCCTCTGGTGCCGGCTTATCGTTGAGTTTTGGGACACGTTGTATACGCATAACATTAAAAAGCATAAATACTGAAAGCATAATCTTCATGAAGACTAATGTCAAATAGCATAAGCACAAATAGGCATAATAATCAATTGGCATCATATCAAAATGCATAACAAAAAAAAGTTATGTACAAATGGCTCATATAGTTTGACGACCGCTTTAGCCTAGTTGGTAGTGACACTGCCTACGAAGCAAGAGGTCCTGGGTTCGAATCCCGGTAAGGGCATTTATTTGTGTGATGAGCACGAATATTTGTTCCTGAGTCATGGATGTTTTCTATGTATTTAAGTATTTATTTCTCTATATAAGTAACTATATCGTCGTCTAGTACCCATAGTACAAGCTTTGCTTAGTTTGGGACTAGGTTGATTTGTGTAAGATTGTCCGCAAATATTTATTTATTTATTTATTTATAGTAATAAAGTGATACCTATCTACCCGTTCAAAATGCCTGAAATTTAGATTTTAGCCTATGGTTTTCTTAGTAGTAAATTGCCTAATTGTCATTAGTAGTAAGTTTTAATAAAAGGTTTTTCCGCTCTTTTATAAAAAAAAAACCTCGAAGACGAAAGCGGGAGCAAGGTTCCCGCTTCCATCTTCTAACCTATCTGCGATCCGAGTCGGTGTTTCTGTTCCCTAGTACTTACGCTACGATCACTCTCATTGATTGATCTCAGAGAAAAGGGAGTCTTCGAGGTTATTTTTTTTTATAAAATAGCGGAAAAACTAATAATATGACAATAACTAAACTGAGTTTTATTCATTTATAAAACTGAAATTATGGATTATGAGATAATGAGAGATATACCAAATAATTATTAGCCCAAACAATAGTATGCGTAATGTGTATTCGGCCAGTAAAGATTAGGTCAACTGAAATTATGCTATTAGCGTAGTATGCCAAAAAAGTAGTAGGCCAAAGTATTATTATGGTGAGCCGCATTAACGCGTAGCGAATTACAGCCATGTTCTTGTTCATGTTTTTTATTACTTTGTCAAGTTGAAAATGTTACATTAAGTTGCTCGGACTTGACACGCCATTTATAATTTGGTAAGTTTATTAGAGTAAGGATTCCTAATAGAGACGCTGTTCGCGTGCCATCCTACGGCTGCTGTCAGCTAAATCGAGAATGTCCTCCCCCTGTGTCGGGGAGAGCCATCGCTTTAAGATCTTTGTCACTATTAGACAGGGGTAGAAGCTTACCCCACCCCACTTTGGGGAGTGAAAGACCTGCTAGCCACTAAGGCTAGCAGGCACTTTCATGCTGTTTAATTGGTTTTTAAGGGGAAGGGAAAAAACCCGCTAGCCCATAATGTTAGCAGGCACTCTATTGCTGGGTTAACTAGTTTTAAGCCTCAGTATAAGTTTTTATTTTGTGTAATTTTGCTGGTTGATCCCTTGATCAAACCACGCTGTCCGAACCGAGCAAAAGGGCCCTGTGAGGCCCGGCTTGAAGAATAGCCCATCAAAAAAAAAAAAGTTTTGTTTTGTTTTTAAATGGCTGACGGCTTACCACAAAAACCTTTTTAATTTGGGTGGGTAATGGTTTATCTGTCACCACCCCGCCTTGCGGCATAGAAAAAAGGTGGAATATGATAAAGATAACAAATGATACATATCTCTCTGCCACACTTATTGACATACAACCTCGCTCGGTTGTGGTATTACCGTGACAAGTCTGGTTTTACTCTGAGTTTGTTATAATTTTGCAGATTACTAGCGGTGCTGGCCATAGCAAAATGTGCCATCGCCGTCACAGAGCCATCTTTGGATGATATTATCAACGAAATCTTCGGTATATCAGGTAAATAAATCTCTAACCCGCACAGATCAGCGTGTTAACTCTCGCTTATTGCATAAATAATTCTTGCTTATCGCCTAAAACCATCGTTGTCTACTTATTGGCTGTTTATTATGGTGGCATACAAGGCTTGCCCGATGGTAAGCAGAGAATCACGTAACGTTCCGAACGCGCGTCGGTACAATTTAGCTGTCAATTTTCCATATAAAAAGTGCCCTCATGCTTGCAGCTCTGCTGCCCATTTGCTTCAAATATGAGCGAGTTACGGTCCGCTTTAAAAAAATATGCCCTTTTCTTCACAGTGTTTTACGCATGTACCTCCCCCTTGGGCTCTAAATATGAGCGAGTTGATATTCCGCTAACGGCGTTTAAGACAGCGTAAATCATTTGGAATGGTTTCTTGCAGAAAACGAGGATGAGACTTCGGAGGCGCCGCTGCCAGGCTGTAACGACCTCGAGGGCAAGGGCCGGGGCTGCTACGAGTGCTACTTCTGCAACGACACCCTCATAAGGGACAGCAGGCTTAAAGGGGGACATGTCGAACTGCAGTAAGTCAAATGAACCGTCTCCGTCAATAGTCCAAATTGTGTCGCCAAAACATCATTTCGTATGATTGTAAGAAAATTCGAACTTAACAACAGCATCATTACCATCATCATCATTAAAGTATCATCGGATATACCTCCCTATGCAGTATACACCTCCCTCAAAGAGCGCCGTAAATACCGATTTTGCGCCACCCGCTTCCAGCGGATTCTCGCAACCTTTACCAGGTCATCAGTCCACTTTGTGAGGGGAGTAACCTTGCTGCGCCTTCTGTACGTGATCGCTACTCGAGAATCTAACATAAATAACCCACATTTTTAATAATGTCAGGCCTGTCACACTGGCCGCTACAGCTAAATTCGGCTCTCGCGTTCCGAGATTCATCCGATCGTGGTTGACACTGTTGACAGTTACACTGAATGTTGCGCGGCTGGCGTTGTGCAATGACGATGTCGTGAAAACTTGAAGAATTAACAACCTTACACAACCACACTTTCAATTTCAGGTTGAAAGACTCATCTTGTGCCTCAACTCAAATTTGCTGCGTGACACAACAGGACCTTGTCAATTACAGGTGGGTATAGGCATCTGTACTAGTATAGTAGAAACAGTGAATAAGCTTAAATAAGCAGATCTGCACGAGTCTTTTTAACTTTTCTCATTTACAAAAGACTCACATCTCATGTCCAGAAAAGAAGTAAAAGCGAAGCGAAGGGCCACAAGATCAATTGAATTTAATCTTCAGGGGAAGCTTCAGAAGTATGTGTCTGTTGGAGAGAAAAGTAACTTTTGTAATATTATCGCATGAATAGGTACTTCGCCTGGCTTTCCTGTGGCATGCTACAGATAGTTAATCTCATCTTTGCACGCAGCTGTATTTGTGTGTTGGCTTGTATCTGTTTGTGTGGCAGTGATACGGCAGTCATTGTTACTGACACTCACATTTACCCATAGGCCGTGAGGATGGCCTGAATGCAAAGTCATCAGCTGGCAGTGCTGTGACGAAAGATCATATTGACAGCAGCTTTTACAATCCACTAATCATATTGATGATGACTAAGCATGATTTTGTGTCATTGTTCATGTTTGGCACCCATACATCTCGCCACAGTGCTATAAGCTAGTAGCATAATGCATTCTAGAAACCCTGATTGCAAGCATTTTACTTCTGCATTCGCAGATCGAGTGATGCGTGTGGCAAGAGTAACCCAGATGGCAAACCGCGCAAGCGCCGTTCGGCTCCACGCGCTGTGCTCCAGGGAGAGTTCCCGTGGCGAGCCTGGGTCTACAAGTAAGTAATATGAATGGTCTACGGTGTACCCCTCTCTCTTTCTTCCTATTTATGAATAGTATAAATCCTACATGGAGATGGGGCCAGCTTTCCGTGTTAATCTTCTCAGCTTCGCAATAATGCAATAACTGTCATTCGCAGCTAGTAAACTTCCCATGGTTAAATACTGTGTAACTCCTATTTTGCTTCACAGAAAGAAATCGCAGACCCCGCTCTGCGCAGCCACATTCATCCACGAAGACACCATAGCCCTGCTGACGCTGGCTTCGTGCGTACAGGGTCTAGCTGCTGAGGGTTTAGAAGTGGCGTTCGTGAAGGGCGGCCAGAGAGCTGCTGTCAGTCGGACCATTGTTCATGCTGGTTACAAAGCAGGTACATCATACTGAATACTAAGCAGGCCCTGCTGTCGCTGGCTTTGTGCGTACGTGGCTTCGGCTGAGGATCTGGAGGCGACGTTTGTGAAGGGTGGCCAAAGAGCTGCTGTCAGTTTGGTAATGTTCATGCCAGTTAGAAAGCAGGTACATAATGAATACTGAATGCTAAGCAGGTATACCTTGATCTTATGAGTGGTCATGATCTCACTGTGGATTCTCTACGTTTATGTTATAGCATTGAATTTAGACATTCAGGACGGCTACATTCGGATGGCGCGTTGGCGGTTCGTCGGACAAACGGGCCCCGCCAACTTTAATTAATTACTACAGTTTAGACATTCATGGACCGATTCTGGCATAGCGCTGTTCCATTTGGCTTGTTGGAGCGCTCGTAAATGGCCAGCTGTATAGTGTCCCAAAGCGAAGCCATATTATAATAATCAATTACGAGTAGAAAGTAGCGTTTTTTGACTAATAGATTAAAAGACGATGTAAGAGTTTGTAGTTCTCTGATGATATGATGATGATATTAAAATCGTGTTCCAGGCGAAGACACAAACAACATAGCTATTCTCAAGCTTCGGTCTGTGGAGTCCACCCCCGATTGGGCCTCTCCGGCCTGCTTGCCGCTCGAGCCCCCCTCGCACGCCGCCCCCTGCCTCACCACCTCTGACAAAGACATAAAGGTAAAGACACACTTGTCTTGATTGTTGTAAAGACTTGATTTTGGATAAGGAAAATATATTCAGTATCTCACTTTAAACTCTGTAAGTGTAGTGTAACGCGATATTTATTTTTGTACGTACCTTTAATTCCAGGTTGCAGCAGTCATGATCTCGTCGTGCTAATGTTTATATTTTTTGGAATATAGAGTGTAGGTATTTCTTCAAAAGTAACCCAACAGTATTTCTTCGCATTTCAGGTAAACACGGTGATTCCTCTTCGCACGGCGTGCACGGAAGACCACAAAGCGCCCCCGGACTCGCTCACATGCGCAGTAGCGCCACCTGATGACTACCAGCCAGAGAGAGCCGCCGGCCTCTATTGCAAGGAACAGGTATTCTACAAATCTCCATTGTATCTCCATTCTACAGTAACAAACACTGAAAACCGGCACCAGGTTTAAGTGCAGTGTGTAGTCGTTACCTGCGGAGTACCTAGTTACCTTACTTACATAAGCTGTCATTTTTAAACACAAAAAATGATGATGAAACTGACCGAGGAATATGAGTTTCGACGTCGCACCATGATGCGTAACGTGATGACGTCAGATAAACTTTACCAAACTCAAGTGGAGTAGGGCAAGATATCTTTTGAGGTAACGATAGGTCGGCTAGAATGGTAAAGAATAAGTGGCCAGTGAACATTTATTTTAGTCGTCTATCAGCTCGCAACATTCCTGAGAAAGTTGGACGAATCTGAGAAATTCCTGGAAACTTTCACGAGAAGCCATGTTTCTGTTAAGAGATTCCCGGAAAGGAACATTTAATTTTGTCGGGATAATGTTATAAATTCGCAATTTTGGAAGTTTCCCCATGCGCAGGTACATTGCTAGTCCTACCTCACCTTAATTAAATGTGTTTCGTTTCAGCACGTAACAACTCCACTGTACATAGTGCATGGCTTGGCCATATCCAAACAGGACGACTCTGTGTCCACCTACGTCAACGTGTGGCACTTCACCAACTGGATCACCGGCCAGCTGAAGATATCTCACTGAATTATCTTTAACCTTTGACATGTCGATTTTAATGCTCAAAAGCGAACAATCGTACACCAATCATAGAATATTTAAATTACTCGTATTTAAACAGTTTAGATTTCTGAACAGCAGGTTATTTTATAGCTTTTAACAATTTGCTACAATAGTGTTTTTTTTAATTACTTAGATGTAGGATGTAGGTACAAGTATAGTTGTGCCACGAGGTCGATGAGAGAATTCTTACGAACGAAGGTTCTAAAAATATTTTCGTCCTGTCACACACAATGATCTTGTGCGAGGAAATGGTTAAATTTTAAGCAAAATAATATTCATCGCAATGTATTTGTGGATGCTATAACTACTAGAGATGATTTTCACTTAGTGTTCTACACAAAGTTTTGTTCTGCAAAAACATTTGCTACACACAAAACACCTGTTCGAAACGACGAATGCAGATCGCCCGCGCTCACGTCAATAGGAGTGTCGCTACACGTACGCAATTGGTGGACTAAATGCAGTCCGTCGCGTGGTTTCTGCCCGTGTGCATATGAAATTTAAAATGTAAATGATGAAAACTTATTTTTTAATACAGTTTCTGAAAAAGTGGTACTTTTTGTAGCTGCAAATCGTGCGCAAAGTTGTATTTTGCGCACTAGTGCTTTTTACTTTTCCACGTGTATCGAACGACGTTTTTTTTAATACAGCTGCGAAAAAATAAGAAAAACAACAAGTAAGGAATTTGAAACTTTTATATTATTAATTCTGTAACATCATTGTAATACAGTTGAAAAATAATGAAGTTGTTAATTTTTTTTTTAATACTGTTCTTACTTGTTGTTTTTCTTAATTTTTCGCAACTGTATTAAAAAACGTCGTTCGATACACGTGCGGAAATGTCATTCTTCACTCGTCCTGAGTCTTACCACTCGCCTACGGCTCGTGGCAAGATATCTCCTCACTCGTGAAGTAATGACAGACTTTCCGCACTTTTCGATGTACTATTGTGTAATATTTAACCTGATATTAAGACAACATATTTGCTAACATTCATATGCATAAGTGACGGACGGCAGCCGGTCAAACCAAGGTCACCCCCTACTAGATTTTTTCTGTGACCTGTCTTCGCCGTCCGCCGATTTCGCTCATTTGGCGTCGCCTAAAGTGACATATAGCTCATGACTCATGACGTTTCGTGCATTTAGATCCACGCGGGCCCGCGCGAAAACTGCTCCGTTCCGCTTCCGCGTCCGTTCTGACGAGTCCTTAAGGATGACTCACGCTGGAACGGGCCGTGTCCGGCCCGGGCCGTTTTCTAAGAAAACCGTCGGACTCGGCCGGGCTTGGGTATGGCTCGGCCGCTCAAAAACGCCGTTTCTTTTTACTTTTTAGAAAACGTCCCGTTATAGCGTGAGTCAGTCCTTTAAACGCTTTGAGCAACACGGAAGGGAGTAGGCATTCGCACCATTTCCCGTCTGTCAAAGTACAAGCCCAAGTGGGCATGCTTTGTACACCAAAATGTAAGAAGGTATTCAAGTTTTTTCGGTATATTGTGTCATTTTTGATGTAGAAATAGAAATGTTAATTGCGTGTCACATTACAGGTTGCAGATGGTGAAAAAAACATAAAGGTATACATGCGACGCCCTGCAAGGGCACTGCAAACATGAGAGGGTTTAAATTAATACTATTAATTATTACAACTAATTTGTACCTACATTAATGAAACAATAAAGTACTACTTTATAAACTAATTAAAAAAACTATTATATTAATACGTCTTTAAAATAATCATCGTTACAGCAATTCCCCCCCCCCCCCGGCTCCGCAAGAAATGACAGAATTATTTGACTCTAATATTCATAGCTAACAACCGCATGGCTCGCGGTATTTGCAGTGTCCAAGAGGCAACCGCATGGCTCGCGGTATTTGCAGTGACCAAGAGGCAACCGCATGGCTCGCGGTATTTGCAGTGTCCAAGAGGCAACCGCGTGGCTCGCGGTATTTGAGCTCCCGAAGTGTTGTGGAATCGCCCGCCGCAACCCGAACTGAGCCAACTTTGACCGGGGCGGAAATAGGAAGGGGTGTGAAAGAAAATGGTCGCGAGGCAGCAGATTAAATACAAATACATTTTTTTTATTTCAGGCTTAGCCCATATAAGTATTTGTTAAACCCATTTTATATGTAAACAGCGTACACACTTTCAGGCAACCGCTGTTTCGATCGGCTACATAGCGACATATTTTTTTTTCAACAAATTGCTCTAATACTTCGAGCCATCCGGTTGCCTCTTGGATACTGCAACTACGCGTCATTGCTTTAACTAATAGTCCAGAAGAACAACTGCAGTCCAAAGTAGACAAACTGATTTCTGCCAGAACTAAGGGGTTTTATTATTATTTATGAAGTTACATTGTCTCTTAGTGTAAGGCCTGAGTGGACGCTCGAGTCAGGCGTGCGGCGGAGCGGGGCGTGCGGCGTGCATGTTAAACAAATGAGGCTCATACTGGTGTCCTGAGTAGACGCTGCACAAATTGAATGCACGCTCGCCCGCCCCGCTGCACGCCCCGCCGAACGCTCCGCTTCGAGCGTCCACTCAGGCCTTAGACTTATAGAATTCATCCACCATAATAGTCATACACAATCATGTAACATCGAGTTCATTTTGGACCATAGTTTGACTATCATTGGAAGTTTTTACGGCTTTGAAAATTACATTTTATATGCTCGGCTGACCCTTTTTGGAATACAAGCGTGTGTTTATTATGTAACCGGCAAGGTGCTCCCTTATTTCACCGATAAACGTTTCACCGAATGCATTGTTTCATCGAATTTTTGTTACTGAGAAACCGATAACTTTTTAGTTACAGCTAAAAGGTTATTCTGTAGAACCCATTAGGTTAGGTTAGGTTTGTTTTAAACCAATCCTGAAAAGTTTACTGATACTGAAAAAAAAATGGTTATCGATGAAATGAAAACTTTGTGAAACCTAAATTCGATGGAACATTTATGGGTAAAACAAGGCAAAGTAGGCTACAGCCACCCCTATTCTGTAACTTGTTTCAAGCTCACCTCAACGCTCGTCCGCAGTTATACCTTGACACCGCGATGCGTAGTAATTATTTAAGCGAAGGTAGAGGTCTAGTTTCGTAACGGGTGACCGGCGGGGTGAGCCGCATTAACGCTTAGCGAATAACAGCCCAGGCGACTGGGGTTGGGTGACTTTCTTATCACGGGTGACTTGATTTGAATATGCCAGAGGTGAATGAAAACTAGTTCAAACTATGGAAAATGATCGTATTTTTTCGCAATACTAGATTTCTAATTATTTACTTAATTGGCACGCGCTAACAAGAAATAATGGTTTTGTAATAGTATAAAGTCTATAATTATCCTAATTGCCACCATTGTGATGTTAACACAACGCCTATAGACGTCGTCAATTGTATGGCTAACCAACATTTAATTGAAGTACTTGGTGTCCATTAAAGTGTTAAGTATGTAATTGAGATTATTTGCGTTCAACTGCCAGTTTTATAAAACTTTCGGCCACATTAAATTAGTCTCAAACATATCTAAAATGACTCAAGTGCAGAGCCATCTAGCGGTTAATCAAGATATTAATTCACTTGGTAGCTCCGTCTTGTATTACGTGCTTCTCCGTTATATACATAAGTAAGTAATATTATCAGTGTTGCTCTTTAGCACTAGATGGCGCTATAAACCATTACTAGTGGCACATGATAGAAAATAAAGGAAAGTGATTATTTAAGTATGTACGTAGCTTAGAAAACACCCTTTTCACACCTGCTATTCAGAAAAGGGTCATTGTTGCCCTTAAATGAGGGATCAAAGTTGTTATTTTCTTGACGAAATCTTCTATTCAAATAACAGTAAATTTTTTTGTCCTCAAATGATGGATTTCCAGCCATATCTGAATCACTAAATTTCATTTCCCAACTGTATCGTGTGTTCGAATTTGCATTGGTCCTAAAAGCCGTTTTTCTCTGAAGCCATGACATTTTCAGGATGATTATAAAACAAACCTAACCTAATGGGTTCTACGCGATAAGTATAAAAAAAATTAAAAGCTTTTGGGTTTTCGAGTTAAGAGGGCGCTCGTTTTTTGGTCAGGAATAAGCGAGAATGACGGATTTTTGACGTTGTAATTCTAAGAAACGGAGAGCTTTTTCTAGATCCTGATTACTTATTTGCATAGGTAAACTCCTCATATTTGTCCTAGCCGCCTCCAATTTACGAAGAACTGAATACTTTAACCGAAAATACCCGATTACCGACAGTAGTTTTCTGAAGAGAGCGCAGAGTCATAAGTTTGAGCCCCTAATACTCCATGATGTTATATGAGAACCTACTTGTTTTTTTCTATTTTCACTAGCGTAATATGTTGCCATTGCGCCTAGCCGCCTCGAATTTTCCTTATTCTGCACGTATATATATGTAAACTGTTCTCAATTACACCATATTTGTCAACAAAATCGTACTGAAAACTCAAGGATTTTCTCATTATTGTTGAATAATTTTTGTATTGAATCTTACACAACATTAAAGTTCATGCTTGTACCAACAAGATCCAGTCCAAAAAATATAACTTTTGTTAAAATTTATATTTATAAATAATTATTCAAAACTAGTATAAATTTACCGTCGCGCGGGAATATATCTCAGTACCGGCCACAAAGTACTTTGTTATATACTGAAATAGAGAACAATCTCTGGGCCTAAAAACGGTAACCCTGTAATTAATGCGCCATCTAGAATCGTTAGTTGAAATACTCCACTTCAATGTTAAAACATACAAAAAGTGCGTCGGTCGCAGGGTTTGAACCCCGGCTCATCGACTCCAAATACCTCCGTCTGTACCCCTAGGCTACTGATGTCTTATGACAATACGGCGAATTTTGAAATACCTTGACAGCCTCTAGTTGACTTATTATGCTGTCATTACCGCGCAACTAGTACTAAGATTGGCCGCCCTGGTACCGGCTGAATAGCCCTCCGAGACAGACGTGTAGTGTGTTTATTTGTGGCTATTCACGAAGCTAACCGGCCACTCTTCAGATAAAATAATATTATTTTGATCTCCGACTAGGCATAGTTGTTACCAACCTCGGGGTCAAACTATACTGGGGATACATTCGTGAGGCTAATCGAGACAAGTTATGAATTGCATAGCTGCCATATATGACGAAGTGTAGCGAAAAGGCTCAAACCCACCGGATACGTAACATTTAAAATTGAACCTTCTACCTAAAACAAAAGTCATACATTTCAATGGTGATGTCTTGTGGGTTGGATCCTTTTGTCTAAACTACGCGTTCTATAGTCAATTATTATTGTACGAGTGATCGTGATACTTGATAGATTTAATTTATTTACTTGTTACTATCAGTCCACCTTGTTAGTATGTATGTATGTATGGGAGTTAGGGTGAAATCTTCAAATTAGGTACAATTGCGTATCTTCGGTGACATAATATCATAGAGCTGGTCTGATGATGAAGTCGGAAGGTGGCCATAGCAACTCCTAAACTCAACAAGATAAAGCCATCGAATTTGGGCTCATTTATTTGGTCATGGCACGGCAAGAATTTGGTGCTGGATGATTTCCAGAGTCTGATGATGGAGCTATAAGGTGGTCATGGAACTCCTAAACTAAACTAGATAAACCCATCTAGTTTGGGCTCATCTGTTTTGTCTTGGTAAACACTTTGGTGATGGATGATTTCCAGGATCTGATGATGGAAGGTAGTCATGGGAACTCCTTAACTAAAATAGATAGACCTATCTTGTTTGGGTTTGTGTGATTTGTCTGTACAAGTACCCACGAACCAGCGACATAATATGCAGGGTTATTGAAAATAACAAGATGAATAAAAAACTTTTTAAAAAACAAGCTTATATGGCTTTTGTTAAGTACAGCACGATCCTACCTTGCATTTAGTAATTATTTTCGTTTATATATAATAATAACACACACCGGGGGTTTACACTGGAAAGGAAGATTTTTACGTGGTTTTATTACATTTCCGAGTCATCATCATCATCTCAGCCGAAAGACGTTCACTGCTGGACATACGCCTCCCCCAAAGAGTGCCACAATGGCCGGTCCTGCGCCACCCTCATCCAGCGGACTCCCGCGACCTTTACCATGTCATCAGTCCACCTTGCGGGGGGCCTACCCACGCTGTGCCTTCCGGTACGTGGTTGCCACTCGAGAATCTTTCCGCCCCAACGGCCATCGGTTCTACGTGGAATGTGCCCCGCCCACTGCCACTTAAGTTAAGCAATTCGGAGGGCTTTATCAGTTACCTTGGTTCTGCTGCCCAGCCGAGTCGGATTCGACGATTGACCTTCCCTTCGACATTTCCGAGTATCACTCTTTATTTCGAAATAAATGTTAATAAAACCGGCCAAGTGCGAGTCGGACTCGCGCACGAAGGGTACCGTACCATTATCTATATCTTTAAACGGCAAAACATTTGTTGTATAGGAACCCCCTGTAGCCTAGTTAGTAACTTGGTAGTGACTCTGCCTACGAAGCGTGAGGTCCCGGGTTTGAATCCCGGTAAGGGCATTTATTTGTGTGATGAGCACAAATATTTGTTCCTGAGTCATGGATGTTTTCTATGTATTTAAGTATTTATTTATCTATGTAAGTATGTTTATCGTTGTCTAGTACCCATAGTACAAGCTTTGCTTAGTTTGGGGCAAGGTCGATTTGTGTAAGATTGTAAAAGAAAAAGAAACAGATAAAAACTAAAATAAAAATAAAATTATGTATTCTGTTTTTTAGTATTTTTTGTTATAAATAGCGACAACAGAAATACATCACATTTCAAATCTCTATCTATCACGGTTCATGAGCTACAGCCTGTTGACAGACGGACAGACAGACATTCAGACAGACAGACGGACAGCGGAGTCTTAGTAATAGGGTCCCGTTTTACTCTTTGAGTACGGAATCCTAAAAAGTGACATAGGTTTTAGGCTCAGAACATAAAAAAAGGGAGAAGTGCCGTACTGCTTAATTTCAACCAAAACCGATGTCCCCAGTTTTCTCCCACCGCAGCGCCCACAGGCACACACATTGAACCGTGTAAAAACAAAGACTCGGGCGTTGCCAGTGAGTCTACGGCAACATGCAAACAAGGGCTGTGATTGGCTTAAACTACTATACACTAGGGGGGTGACAAACGTTAAAATTATGTTTTATCGACATTGATATTAAAATTAATATTATGTTAATACATTGATGGGTAACAACTTCAACGACATGGTAAGTTTATGTGGTGGTATTTAAACTTCTAGCTACAAGTTTAAATAACACGGGTTGTTAACTTACCATAAATCGCAAAAGTAAAAAAATATTGACGAATACCTACAGAGTAACATAAACGGCTTTTTATAAGTTCGTGTTCACATACATTTAAAACTCTGGTCACATCGATATTTTTGACCTGTAGGTACCAGGCCGATCCGACTCGCATTTTGGCGCGAAATAATATGTCCATTACTCATATTACGAGATTTAAGGCTAAGGGCGAGTATCCACCAAAGATGTGCGAAGATGTGTTACCATACATTTTACACCTAGGTTTCAAGCAAGCGAGGTGTCAAATATTTGAAAAGTGTATGGCTCTTATTAAGTGGTTGGAAACATTTTTCTTGAAAATGTTACGAACACATTAACTCTTCTCTGTACAGGAAACCAGTTAGGACCTCTGCCAGTAGCATCTATCCATTTTTTTAGTACCTACTCGGATTCTTTGGAAAACTGTAATAAGAAACCGAGATTTCTTCTTCAATTATCACATTTTAAATGAAAGTAAAAAATACTCATTTAAAATAAATTATTGGTAATGATATCACATTTTAAGTTGTTCTGAAGCCATTTGCAACTAAATTATATACTTGTATATACAATTTTAATATGTCTATTTACCGTTCATACTGCAACTTAGTGAAAATCTTATTAGTAGGTACCGTAAACATTTTGTGCCTTTTAATCTTATTAGTATGTTATACGTTACCTTTAAGATAGGCACCCAACCAAAACAAGTAATTAAATAAAATAAAACAGCGAAAGTAGTCGAAATAAAATAACTAGTATGATATCGTACTTCTATTTTATCGATTACGCGTAAATTGTAACTCCACTTTGGCACCGCTCTAGTTTGCGACGCCAAGCAGCGGCTGTACCACTAAAAAATTCAAGCATCGTCCATATCCATAGTGGTTTAATACATTGCGCCGTGGTTTACTGTATTGAACGTTCAATGTACAACGCATAGAACAAAAATATGCTTTTTCGTTCTATATGTTAGTTCGATCCCGAGAAATGATGCGGCGTTGCGTTTATTTATTAAAATATTAGTTTTTACTGACTTAAGTGAAAATACTAATACACACATGTGGTGCGTGACTCCACCATTCATGTAGGTTTTAGTTTCATTCCTATTTTTGCATGTAACCACGCTACAATTCGGCATTTTGAGTAAACGTGGAAAAACATTTCAGATTCACGGCAAATTGCGACTAACATGCGGTGGGCAGTGACATGCCCATTTGGCCATGTCGCACCGACACGCGCCAAGCCCCCGTTTCATATCTATTCCTTTTTATCATCTGAGGTTTTAGGCTTTTGAATAAAATCACGCATTAATTAATTGTATTCTAGTTAAAAAGCTGTGTTTGTATAATTTATAATTTTCAGTTCCTTTGGTAAGAAACGGACATAGCAATTTCTATGAAGAACAGTTTTTTTTTACCGTCCATAACAAAAAAATTTTTCTTCAAGAAATGAATACGTAAGTACCCAGTAATTTCCTAGTAGTGGGTCTACTGGTATAATTTCATTACATTACTATGTATAAATAAGACTCAGATAACATGCAAACTATTAATATCCGTAAAACAAATTATTATTCTTATTACTAACAACTTTAAAACTCGTTTGTTTATTTTATACTAAAAAAACGAAACTAAATATACTTTGTCATATCATAGTATTTTAATACAAATAGAAAACTTGTGCTCAAAAATCAAATACTTACTTTATTCAAGTTATCTAACTTCGCTAACATGATGTTCTAGAACATCATGTTAGCGAAGTAATACTTACCACTTTTTAGTGCAAGTATCAATATCGGTCACGGAGTGAATTCCAACGGTGCGCTATACAGCTATTTGCATCGGCAAGCTCCGCGGTTAGTTCTATCCCGATTGCACTTACATATAGCTAGAAAGGGACGGCACCCGCGGCTGGTGCGATCTCGCTGTGCATGTGGGGGTTAGGTACGTTTGCGTGGGTGGTAGTAGTATTTACACACACAAACGCACTACGCGTGTCAAAATACCGAATTCTGAGCGAGCGCTTTTTTGAAGAGCACTCTTAATAGGGAACACTACGCAAAACTCTTCGTAGGTGGCGACACTAGCAGCGTTGACATTGTATCTCGTCCCCACTTGCGGTATTGTCTATGCAAGCATCCTTGTCACTCATTTGACAATCAATTGTGCATGTGTGTGTGAATCCCTATTGTTAGAAAAAGGAACTTAAATTAATTCTTATTATCATTTATACAATATATATCGAGCCTTACAAAGTAATTCATGTTTGTAATTGTTAATAAAGTAGTAAATAGTACGGCAAATGACAGGATCTTAGCGGTAGTACTTTTCAATAGAAACTTCCGGTCCGGCCTAATTCATAGATTTTGCAAATACAAGTATTAGAAAAGAGATCAAGTGTTTAATAATTGTTTGTTGTTCTAATAAGATTATTTAAGTAAATATTGACCGTGTCAAACGTAATACTAATTGTAAAAGTTGTTAAAATACCGAGTGATAATGTTTTGGGCCGTCTCAAGATGGCGGCGGAGGGGACGAGTCCTTGTGTTGTGTTGTGGTTAGATTGGGAGTTATTAAATTGTACTTCGTATATTTGGGGTCTTTACTTTCAGTTCAGAAGTGACAAAGGACTACTTTGATCGCCCAAAATAAAGGTCTAGTATATGGTTTAACAATGATGTGACCGGTAAGTGATATTTTCATAACGTAAACAAATACTGTTGCCGAGCCGGCTAGCCGCCGCGCTTACGAAAACCAAGGGCATCCCCAGGCATACTAAATACTTTAATCTGCCTATTGTCTAAATTAAATACGCATATAATTCAGCAAAATAACTAATTTCTGTGAAAATAACTTGTTAATTTTGAGCATTCACCAAATAATTTGTAAATCAAGAACTGCGAAATTGAGTATCGCTTTCAGACCTTAACAATCAACATCCTTATGTCATTAACATAAGGTTGAGTTTCGTTTGGCATAGGTTTTTCACAAAACGCACGACTGTTTGAAGTTGGTTGAAGAAAGTTTTATTAAATAATTTCACCAAATTATAATATTTATGTGTATTCAGTTAAGCATTTTTATAACTACGTTACGCTAACTGCTGGTGATGTCCGTAAATCGACTTTTGTGATACGGGTGCTTACTGTTGTTAAGTACTTACTTAGGTGAGGTTTCATTACTCTTTGATGAATTGATGATGCGCTCGTGATGTTCTGCTTTTAGATTTATTAGAGAACAGAACTATGTCGGCGCTAGAGTTTTAAATACACCAACTACTACTTATTTGTAACGAAATACCTAACTATTATGGATGATTGATTTCTTGTAATGAAATAGGTATAATATAGGCCCATTTCGAGCATTATTAGGGTCTTGCGAAATATTTAATGTTTTGACGTACGAAATCTACCTATTGAGTTTTTTTGACGTTATTATTACGTGAAGAATCTGAAACGAAACTTTAAATTTCAGAATACATGTGTATCACTCGGTTTCGGTTGTATATATTCTCTTAATATATCATAATTCACACTTTATATATAAATACACAGTGAACTTGAGTTACTGATCATTTGGATGAGATGATCGACTGTCTTTTGTTACTGGGAACTCAATTACTACTGACATTACAAAAATACATGCTATGCTGGTCCAGAACTCTTTTACATAAGTGCTTATCTATCTCGGTGGTTTTGCATATTTGAATATGGGAGTTAGTTTTGTACGAAAATGTCAGATCGCGGTCTCACGCCTACTGACCCTGTTCCGTCGCACAATGTCGCATCCTCAGAACCAAAGAATAAAATTAATAATGAAAATATAGCCAGCTGTAAGGGATTTTTATCTTCGGTATCCTGCTACATCTGCGGACAAGCCGGACATGCCGTTATTAGGTGTACCAATGAAATAGTTAAGTGCAAAAAGTGCAATCGTCATGGACACCTCGAAGACATGTCAAAACCACAAATCATATAAACTACCTCAAAATAAGACCAGCACCGACCGACTCAACATTAATGACAATAAAGAGTAAAATATCACCACCACCATAAAATCTAATGTTCCACGTAAAAGGACCGAATTGATACACACTTATGCATCCTACTCTAAATATGAGAATTATTAAACTTATAATTTGCACATCTATACACCTATTACATACATATACGTACTTATTCATTCAATGTAATTATCATACCGAAACTGAGAACATGCAACCGAGTGCTGGTGCGGCGTGGCGGTCCAGAGGCTGATACACCCTGTGCGTGTACGCGGTAGTAAGATGACCACGCGCCCGACTACTTCAGCTAGAGGCCGATGCACCCTGCGCGTGTACGCGGCGATGAGAGGACCACATACCCGATCACTTCAAACCTACCTTTACTAAGCTTGCCTGAGGCCGATACACCCAGTGCGTGTACGCGGTGACAAGCCTAAACAATACCTGAGGCCGATACACCCTGTGAGTGTACGCGGTATTTACTTTATTGAGCTTGCCTGAGGCCGATACACCCTGTGTGTGTACGCGGTAACAAGCGTAACCAAACTGAGGCCGATGCACCCTGTGAGTGTACGCGGTAGCTACTTTATTACAGTGCAACGAGACATCCACTTACCAGAGACTGCTGCACCCTGCGTGTGTACGCTGCAACAAGACTTCTACTTGCCTGAGACTGCTACACCCTGCGTGTGTACGCTGCAACAAGACTTCAACTTACCAGAGACTGCTACACCCTTCGTGTGTACGCTGCAACAAGACTTCAACTTGCCAGAGACTGCTACACCCGGCGTGTGTACGCTGCAACAAGACATCCACTTACCAGAGACTGCTACACCCTGCGAGTGTACGTTGCAACGAGACTTCAACTTGCCAGAGAGTGCTACACACTGGTGTGTACGCTGCAACAAGACATCCACTTACTAGAGACTGCTACACCCTGCGTGTGTACGCTGCAAAGAGACATCCACTTACCAGAGACTGCTACACCCTGCGTGTGTACGCTGCAACGAGACATCCACTTACCAGAGCCTGCTACCCAGCGTGTGTACGCTGCAACGAGACACCTACTTACCAGAGACCGCTACACCCTGCGTGTGTACGCTGAAACTACCTATATACGTTGACTCACCGCACACTACTACGTGTTGAACGTGTTCCCTGCGAGCAAGGGAACGTCAACCACCCAGAGGCCGCTACGCTACATTCTGCGAGTGTTTCTAACAACAACAGGACAACAATTTACTACGACAAGGCGCAACCACTCTAGATGATAGATGAATACAAATGATAAAATACTACTCATATTGCAATATGTTCCCAAAGTTCATTAAAAATAATTAAATGAGGTCATCCAATAAGTAACGGATGGCCGAACGTTGTTGTTTGTTACCAAGTGAGATTTACTTTAAATTGTAACTAATACTTTGTTAACTATTCATACAGTTCCTAACCAAAATAGCAAATACAGACAAATTTTTATTGATTATGATTTTTGTCGGTAACTCGTTAAGTTACAAATGTTACGCATACCTAATTTAATTGGTTAATCTGGTCTAAAAATAACTATATGGTGTCATTGTTAAATTATCTTTACTATTCAGTTAAATTAGTCAACTAGATTGCGACTAGACTTGTTCAGCTATAATGCCATTATAATTAGTTTTGTAAGAAAAGCGATATGTTAATATTGAGAAGTAATAGTTACTATGTATGATGTACTTTTCACTACGTTTATTAAACGTTATTTAAAAGATGTTAAGCCAGGTAATGTAGACGTAGATGCTAATATTGTTCTGTCGAAATGATGTATAATTTGTTTTGTTTGTGCCTGGCGGTGCTTTGTATCAAATTCTTTCTAGCACCATACTGCCTAGGGACAGGCAAAACTTCAGGATGGCCGATTGTTAGAAAAAGGAACTTAAATTAATTCTTATTATCATTTATACAATATATATCGAGCCTTACAAAGTAATTCATGTTTGTAATTGTTAATAAAGTAGTAAATAGTACGGCAAATGACAGGATCTTAGCGGTAGTACTTTTCAATAGAAACTTCCGGTCCGGCCTAATTCATAGATTTTGCAAATACAAGTATTAGAAAAGAGATCAAGTGTTTAATAATTGTTTGTTGTTCTAATAAGATTATTTAAGTAAATATTGACCGTGTCAAACGTAATACTAATTGTAAAAGTTGTTAAAATACCGAGTGATAATGTTTTGGGCCGTCTCAAGATGGCGGCGGAGGGGACGAGTCCTTGTGTTGTGTTGTGGTTAGATTGGGAGTTATTAAATTGTACTTCGTATATTTGGGGTCTTTACTTTCACTATATTTCTATACTGATTTACTATTAGTGGTAGTGCTGCCTCTAGCGGCAGAACATGGCAGTAATGTTCCCTATTGGCTTTTTGCCGAAATGAAAAAAACGATACAGTTGCGAAATGTAATTTAGTGATTGCGATAGTTTACCTGGATTTCCTCATAGAAGGTGTGAAAATTAATATGTGTCACTCGGTAGCAAAATTATAATTATCCGTCTTAAGATTATTAATTCATATAACCGTATCCCTGATAATAAATGTCTGACGCACGTCTGACGTCACTGACGTGGCGTGTCCTGACGCGACACAGCGATATCCTCAAATCAATAAAGGGGCAACGCGATTGTGATTCTTCTCGAGTCGCAAACGTCGACAGGCTACGGTGTCAGTTCTTCGTCAGACATCAAGTGTCATGATTGCCAGCGTAATATAAAAAAATGTCCGCAGTTAAACTTAAGGTTAAGTTAGATAATGTTATGCGATAAACTTCTTGACCTACATTAAGTCACTCGGTTACGCTCTTGACTTATGCTTATTTACATTATCAAATCAAACTAGTATTGTAAAAAGGTTATGTTTGTATGTTTGGATGAAGAGTGTCTGATCAGAACCTACTCATTTGATTTTTAAATCACCTTCACCAATATTTAAACGAAGCTGCCCGAATAGCTTTTGCCCGCGACCTCATCTGTGTATATAGAGAGGTAGGGCACAGCGGAATGTCATCTCGCTCGTATGTGGAGCAGCCCAACTGGGGAAGTACCTCCTCCTTACAGAAGACCGCAGCCATAATAGCACCACTGCTTGCTATAATTATTGCATGCTATGAAGCAAGTGGTGTTGTGTTCCTGGTGGTGAGTAAGGTCGCCAGAGCTCCCTAGGATGCGCTGTGTTGGGAGTGAGGGACCTGCCGTCTCTGTCTGCCAACACAGCGAATCCTCAATTGAATAAAGGGTCGGCAACGCGCTTCTGATTCTTCTGGAGTCAGAAGTGTCGTGTAGGCTACGGTAACTGCTTAACATCAGGCAGGCCGTAAGCTTGTTTGCCACCATCGTTGTGTAAAAAAAAGAAAAAAACCGGCCAAGTGCGAGTCGGACTCGCGCACGAAGGGTTCCGTACCATTATCTATAAAAAACTATTTTATTTAGTTTTTTTAGTATTTGTTGTTATAGCGGCAACACAGAAATACATCATCTGTGAAAATTTCAGCTGGAACTATCACGGTATCAGTGAGATACAGCCTGGTGACAGACAGACGGACGGACAGCGAAGTCTTAGTAATAGGGTCCCGTTTTACTCTTTGAGTACGGAACCCTAAAAAGAAACCTCGTCTGTGTGGAAGAACTGTACTTGCATTTCAATAAATGCAAGTAAACTTCTTTTTTCTTGGGCTAAAAAATCTTTCGCGGGCTCCCGGCCTTCCGGCTGCTCTCTTCTACGAGGCGCAATTCTCAGGTGATTCTCGTAAAAAAATGTGTCATCATCATCATCATTTTCAGCCTGTAATCGCCCACTGCTGAGCATAAGCCTCTCTTCGCGTACGCCACTTATCCCGGTCCCGTGCTAGTCTCATCCAGAAATGACCCGCGGTCTTTTTTATGTCATCAACCCATCGAGCTGGTGGACGACCAACGCTTCTTTTTCCTGCAATTGGCCACCAATCCGTTAACGTTTTGGTCCACCTACCGTCACGCTGCCTGGCAATATGTCCTGCCCAACTCCATTTTAGTTTGGTTATGACTTCGCCGACGTCACGCACCTTAGTGCGACGTCGGATCTCAATATTCCTCACTCGGTCTTGTAGCTTAATGCCGAGCATGGCGCGCTCCATGGCTCTCTGTGCTACCCGTATTTTATGCACAGTCTCCTTTGTGAGCGTCCATGTCTCAGCACCATACGTCATTGTGGGCAGGACACACTGATTATAGAGACGAGTCTTCAGGCATTGTGGAACGTCAACGGATTTGAGGATGTCATCTAACTTGTTGAATGCCGCCCAACCCAGCTGAATTCTCCTGGAGATCTCTTTGTTTTGATGTTCCTTGTCAAAGGATAGAGTATGACCAAGGTAAACGTACCGCTCAACCATCTCCAGTGACTCGTTCCCAACTGTTATTGCTGAATTCGAGTCACTGGAAATGCTCGCCATAACCTTAGTCTTGGACATATTCATCCTGAGACCTACCTGCAAGGAAGCATGGTAAAGGTCTTGGATCATATTTTGGAGCTCATCCAGGGTCTCGGCAAACAAAACGATGTCGTCGGCGAATCTCAGGTGCGACAAGAACACACCATTGATATTAATACCGGTCCTGTCCCATGCAAGCGTTTTTATGATGTCCTCTAGAACAGCCGTAAAAAGCTTGGGTGAAATGGTATCCCCTTGTCGCACTCCCCTCTGGATTGAAATTGGGGCGCTCAGTTTATGAAGCCGAACTTGCATTGTTGCCGAGCTGTACAGCTCCCGAAGCACATCCACGTAGCGAGCATCGATTGAACAGCGATGGAGAGAGTCAAACAAAATGTGTGCAGTTCGATAATTAGGAATTTTAGCTATAAATTTTTTTTGTCGATTCGAATATGGCGAATTAAAAAAATAGTCTCGCGATTTCTACATACACTAGTGGCTCACGAGATACGGTTGAAAAATGCGACCTGCGGGCCTGCCTCGAAAGGCATTCGAAGTTTCCCCTCTCTGTCGTACTTACGAGTTCGTACGTAATTGCGACAGAGAGGGAAAACTTCGAATGCCGTTCGCGGTAGGCCCTCTGCTGCGCTACCACTAACTTCGAATCTCGAACTTCGTATATCTCCGTCTCTGTCGCTTGCTTTTTGCTTTTGCCGTATTGAATATTCGGACAAACGAAACTTTGGGAAATGTTTAGTGGTTGCGATAGGTGACCGTGCAACAAAGAGTGTTTGTATTGTATTGTACCCACTAGGCTTGTAAGTAAATAAGCCTAATGTTGCACATATAGGGAAGCCCTAAACGCGGCCATTAGGCGCTTAATGGAATTCACCGCTATAGTGCATTTCGTAACTATCACAGTGCAGTAACGTACGGCTAGTACACTTTGTACTACTCTCACGTTCTCTCTCGGTCTCTCGGCAAGCCTACCCGTGTAGACTCAGACAAGAATACTTAATCTACAGTATCTTCCGCCTGTCTTCATCATCATCTTGACAGATGATTTAAGCAGCGTCTGTATGCGAGTGACAACGCCTCTCGTGACTATATGCCAATCCGGGATCGACATTTGCGTCCACATTTGGGGCACGCAAATTGAGGGACCGTATCATCGGCAACCTCTTGACGATTATGCCTCTTAGCGCGTTTGTGGGCTAGATCTTGGAACCGGTACGTCTAGCACAACTTGCTGCTAAGTCGTGTCGCGCGCGACTCAGCGACTCCTGTCTCACTCGTATTGTGCAAATTAGAAAGAGGCGGGTGGATTCTCTCGACTCGCGTCGCGCTTGTTGTGTCAGTTGTGCTAGCCCCGCGGGTATCATCGTGGATTTCGCGGCCTTTTGCGATAGTGTTCCTCCACTCATCGCGGTTGCCAGCAAGGTCTTCCCAAGTGCTGCGATCGATGTTAAATGCGACCATGTCGCGTTTCACGCAGTCCGTGAAGCGTAGCATGGGGCGTCCTACATTGCGCTTTTCGAATGCAACTTGGTTACCAAGTTATATTTTTTTTAGCCCTAGTTGAGAAAAATCATATTTTATGATGTGCATCAAAGAGTGATCGCGCTGTGCACAGGTGTGCATTGCGCAAGCGCCGCGGACCGGCGCGCGAGTCGCGAATCGCACGCAACCGATAGAATACGGCTGTTACGAGTGCATAGGGCTACGCGTTGTCGATAAACTTGTCGATTAATGGATATAGGGTTTTTTCAAACAGCTTGGGTACGGTGTCAGGCTGTTTTTAGTTTCAAGTATTTTTTTCTAATGGCTTTAACTGCAGATTTAAGCAAAGTGGACTTGCTAATATTAGTGTAATGGGTGTTGAAATGTTTACACCAAAAAAAAATTGTACCTACCTGTATCGGAGCCAGGTGACAGCTGTCACCGTACCAAAAACACAGTTTGGGTTTTAGTTTATATAATATAAGCATACCTACTTCACGTTTGCACTATTCCGGTACAGTCAGTAATTGAATAGACTGTAGCAACTAAAGTGATCATAATATTTTTTCTACTCGTCGACTTTAATCTTTGAATTAAGATTTCGTACACGAAACTAAGATCACATACTTTTTTCATCCTGGAGCTCAAGGAGCTCGTCACGGAGCTCGTGGTTTCATAAGATAACCGCTAGCAGTCATCTTATGAAGAATCCAGGAGCTGTATAAGATAACTGTGAAGACATCAACGCGCAAAGATACTATAAGCTGCTGCGCTTCATTTCAGCAGGGCGGTTTTCAATAGATACCAAGTTCGTTTAATAAATTAATATTTCCGTTGACTCGTAGAAAAAGTATTGTATACAATAATTATACAATTAGCTTTTTAAGTCTCGTACCTTAATTAGGCCACTCAGCAAGCTTCGTGGCCTACACGTGGTACTCGACTTAAAAAGCATACATTATAATATAACGATTGCATAAACTACTATAGTCACACATGTTCCTGTGGGTTAGGTATACAAAGCGAGCCTATAGCGCCCTGCGCGTGCAATACAATAATGCATTTAGAATGCTGCTGGGGCTGCCGAGGAGGTGTAGTGCCTCGGGCATGTTCGCCGAAGCCCGTGTAGACGGGTTTCAGGCGATCATAGCATCACTAATAGCCAGGCTGAGAGCAAGCGCCAACAGCATTCTAAAGGCAATATCGTGGAGGTTTGACTGTCCAATCCTATCTTACTGGATTGGACAGATTAAGGGCGTTGCCCAATTTATTATTTAAGAATAGTTTTATACTTGCTGTTACTAACCTAATTTAGTATTAAGTCACATGTTACTAACACACTATGGATCATTAGGTCTGAAATAAAGTATTTTTATTTTATTTAATTTTTATTTTATTTATTACTCCTATGGTAATAAAGACGTGTTCCGATAATAATAACATGTTTGGCTATTCTCGCACTGATAACTAGGTATTTGATGCTGACTGAAGATTCTACAGGTGCCTCCTATTTACTTCATTACATGAACGTATTAAATTGAAGCCACAATTTTCAATCACAACGCCATGGAAAACTAGAACTCAAAATTGCGTCAGTTACGTTCTTAAGCATACACAAGAAGTAGGCATAGGTACGCCACATTATGCCAGAAACTATAAGAAGAAGAATTGTAGAATAATTTACCTACCAAATCAGGAAACAACCTAAAAATTCCTGTTCGATATCAGGATTTAATAAAATATTATAGAAAACTCTTTTGTACCTATATTGTTGTTAATCTTTGCCTTCAGTGTACCTACTAGGGTTTTTTTTTGTCGTGCAGTCGACGTCAAATATATCTTAATTTTTTTTGGCTTTTTACATGGAATAAGGTGCAGAAATGTAAACATATATATTTAATGTCGACTGTACAGTTATGTAGTTACTTAGATGCCAAATAAAATACTTCTTTTCTATGCCTAACTACTACACTCGCGGTCAACATTTTCGGGTCACCCTAAATGAAATAATATAGGGTTTTTATTATATTAAACACTAGATTTATTTACATAATATAACATTCTGTATAAATACCTAACTGTATCAGCAATTTCCGGGATTCTATCATAAAAATATCAATATCCAAATTATGACGATTTTTTTTCATGGGCATTTAAGAGTTCCATTTTTATTTTATTGTTATTTTTGCAGTTCAGATGTAAAATTAAATAAAGATCATGACAGAATTAAGAGAGCGTTCATGTGCACAGTAGCGCCACTGGTAATTAATTATGATTATTTAAATTTTACGATATATATTTAAAAAAAGAGGGCGCTTTACACTGTATTTCGTTTTTAAGTACCGTGTGAATACATCAAACTAGTTTTTATGTTGCTGGATTTGTCGATCTATGAACTCAAAAAAAAAACGGCCGTTTTAACTTTGGACGCATAGATTGACGAACCCAGCAACGTAAAATAGTAATTTAGTAGTAGTTGTAGTAGTTTAGTTATTTTTAGGGTTCCGTACTCAAAGAGTAAAAGGGGATTACTTAGACTCCGCTGTCCGTCCGTCCGTCCGTCTGTCTGTCACCAGGCTGTATGCCGTGATAGTTCCAGTTGAAATTTTCACAGATGATGTATTTCTGTTGCCGCTATAACAACAAATACTAAAAACAGAATAAAATAAATATTTTTATTGATAAAGGTACGGAACCCTTCGTGCGCGATTCCGACTCGCACTTGGCCGGTTTTTTTTAATTATTCATTTAATTTGTAGCTATCGAATTTGACATGTAGGTCAATCATGATATAGAAACAGATTGCAATGAATAATTTTTGTTTATATCGATAATCGATACCCAACACGCCACTAGAGATTAATCGTTGAACTCTCGCTATCGTTCGCTCAGTTTGTATATATCTAGAGAACCAAGAACTCGTATTATTATCATAACAATTATTATCAATAATTGTTCGAGATCATTAAATCACTGTTCATTTGTTTTGTGATTGCTGGACGGATGCTGATTGGACGATGGACTCGCACTGTAAGTTTTTTAACTTAAATTCCATTTATTGTTTTAAATTCGCCGTTAGGTTCTGTTTGGGTCATACAACATAGTGTTTAAAAATAATCATCTTTCCTCTTGTCAATAGTTAAGTTTTCGTGCAAATAAATTATGTTTTTATCGCATAATAATATGTAAGGGGAGACCAACCAAAAACTTAGGTTTCGTATATCTGTGTATAACCCGCTTAACCCCAAAACGAGTGGTAATTCATTTAACATACGTGTGTGTCTATCTATCAGATCATATCTCCCATTCAGTCTCTTAATCAAAAAACTTGTTTGTCGAAATGGTCTTAATAGGTTTGTGTACCGCGACACAACTTTTATTTACTAGTAAATTTCATTTTTGGTACAAGCTTTTATAGCCGATGTACTTTTCTGCATACCATCATCAACTACTCATTGAGACGATTCTAACGAGCCCAAACTCGATGGGGTTGTGTCGTTTTATTGCGGAGTTCCTATGGCCACCTTCCAGCTCCAGCATCAGATCAGATCTATGTCATCATAATATTGCATTGTCATGCGATATACATACTTATGCATGCAAAATGTCAGCTCAATCGGAAACCGGGAAGAATTTAACTTGCAAGATTTGAGTAAAGACAGACAGACATACAACGGGACAGGTGAAAGTAAATAAAAGCTTGTAAAATACTATAGAACCCCGTGGTTAGCATTTATACAAACTGCCTCACGTTTCGGACGTTTTGCAGCATCCTTGATTGCGAGAAGCGAGGTAAAATTATACCCGATTATGTCATTTTTATTTGTTATTTTTTTTTTTTCATAATTTTTTTTTTTTTTTTACACAAATCAACCTAGGCCCACGGTAAGCTCAGTAAGGCTTGTGTTGTGGGTACTAGGCGATGATATATATACATTTGTTTTGTTTTGTAAAAAACAATATCCAGCACAAGTGCAAATACTCGTATATACAGAAAATCGAATTGCAAATGCATTGGCACAACTGCAGATAAATATTTACATTACTAGTTTACAATAACAAAACAGGTGTATTTTGTAATCTTTACTAATATTTTACCATAGATATTGAGAAAAAATCTGTGAGATTGTTCGCAGGGGGTAATGTCTGGAATTTGTCATCCGATTTCAAAAAATCTTTCACCTTTTTAAAGAATGGATTTTTGGGGTGGATTTTACATACATACATACATATAATCACGCTTCTTTCCCAGAGGGGTAGGCAGAGATCACGGATCTCCATTAGCTACGATCCTGACGGTGGATTTTAGGCTATATTTTAGTCCGCGGCTCCACTTGGGCTATAGCTTGGACTCTGCAATACGCAGACGAACGCGTGTGAACAGCGCGTATTGAGTTAAGTAAACAAATAGAAAACAGGTAATTCCTGTTTGATATCCGGATTTAATGAAATATTATATTTTGTAACATGTTTTGGTCCTTTACTCTGATGGTGCTGACTAAGGTGTTTTCTCTTGTTCTACATTTATGCAGTTGCGGTAGATACTTTGTTGTATTTAGAATACGAGAATACCATTTATGCGCAATGGTCAAAAACAACTTGCTTCTTTTATTAATTTATTTATATCTTCTTTTACTAGTGGTTCAGTGAGGTGTAGAACTCACGAGTTTAATAATAAACAACTTAGAAAAGTTGAAAACCCCCAAAAATTTCAAAGTTCAACTTCTCAAAAACGGCTGAACCGATTTTGTTGAGAGATAGCTAAGAACCATCTCGATCACGTCAGCTTTAGGATAAAAAACGCATTAAAATCGGTCCATTCGTTTAGGAGCTACGATGCCACAGACAGACACACAGACCCGTCAAATTTCACTCTTTTTACGTCGGGAGTCAAAATTGTTTTTTTTTTCGTTAAACTGTATCGTTTAAAAAGGGAGAACTTAGGTCGCTTCCTTCGCTCGTTCAATTAATATGTAGTTACTTTCTTTCTTCTTCCTTCAATTGTACCTTATCCCTTTAGTTTCAGACCCGAAAAACAAAACCCTGCGCCAACATAAAATGAAATATATTGACATATATTTTTGATTTGATTGTGTGATCAACCCGCACGATAGGATTAAACCGGTTTCCTCACGATGCTTTCCTTCACCTCACACAGCTTCACAAGCTCGTCTAAACAAATTTATACAAGTTGCTCTATAGCACATTGTGTGCTGTTGACTTAGCGGGGCGAATTAAAAACGAAAAAAACAAAAATTACATTTTTGGTACAAGCTTTAATTGCCGATTGTACTTTTGTGTATACCGTCATCAACTACTCATTTAGACGATTCTGACGAGCTCAAACTCAACGGGGTTACGTCGGTTAAGTACTGAATTCCCATGGCCACCTTCTGTCTCCATCATCAGATCAGCTCGATGGTACCATAATATTGAATTGTCATCCAAACTACCTTAAACCAAAATTTCAGCTCAACCGGTGAAGATATCTGCTTTAAAATTGAGGAGCAAGATTTCACCCGAACAAACATAGTTTGTTACATACATCGCAAGTTAATGGAAAGCTTGTAAAAAAGTACATATAATTATCGATCCTGCTCATAAAATTTCAAGAAAATCGGTTGAGAAATGCGACCTGTATAGGTACATCTGCACAGCCGAACATAACTACGAAAAATAATTGGCCCAAGCTGAAGCAGACAACTTCGTTCGCTTCGCTCGCTCGTTCAACTAACATCCTCCAGAACCACTTTTCCGATAAAAAAAACATCTGTGTATGGAATGGACTTTCTGAATAAGCATAGGCTATATTTTCTCCCGCATTATTTGCTACGCTAGTTGTGAATAAAACACAAATCGATCAATCAATTTAGACAATTTGTTGCCAAAATAAACAAACATTTAATTATATCCGCGCGAATAAAATGTAATTTCATTTTGTCTATACACATGGCTTAGTAAGTACGTAATTCGGTTTGTAATATATGGCTAGAGACATAATATTTACTAATTCCGGCACCGACACAATGTCAAATGCAAAAACATGACGACAATGACCTGCTTTAAAATCATTTACGTGTTATTTTCTCTTTTTAGTCCCGCGAACGATATTTTTAGTCTTTTTTAGGGTTCCGTACTCAAAGAGTAAAACGGGACCCTATTACTAAGACTTCGCTGTCCGTCCGTCCGTCCGTCCGTCCGCCTGTCTGTCACCAGGCTGTATCTCAAGATCCGTTATAGCTCGAGAGTTAAAATTTTCACAGATTATGTATTTCTGTTGCCGCTATAACAACAAATACTAAAAATAAAATAAAATTTTATTTTAAGGGGGGCTCCCATACAACAAACGTGATTTTTTTGCCGTTTTTATAGATAATGGGGTGTACTCTTGGCTCGTCTCAATCGTTTTTTGTCAAGTTCTTAAATTCGTCCCGTTCTGCTTTCGTCACCCATTCTTCCTTCGTCACTTTCGAGGGTCGCCTATGTCAACTTTGGTAATCTTTGTTGTTTGTCTATTTCTTATTCCGGCTCATTTCGGTATTCGTCAACATCTTCTTTGGGCATGTTCGATGTTAGTCTATGTCGTTTTTGGTAATATTCTAAATTCGTATCACTCTTATTTCGCCTCTTTTGGAATTTATATCTTTCTTTGTTGGACTCATTCTCTATTATGCTCGTTCGATATTCGCCCCATTCGTTATTTGACTATTTAGGTTTTTGTTTTTTTAGGCTACTTCAAAAGAAAAATTGCATAGCATAATAACAATTAAGTTGAATCTGAAATTGTGATAACAGATCAACCGCAACGCCGGGCCGTGCTCGTCGACATCACCATTCCCCATGATGAGAATCTCGTGAAAGCCGAGAAGGACAAGTCCAGTAAGTACCTAGACTTGGCTCACGAGATAACCACCATGTGGGATGTTGATTCGACGATCATTGTCCCGATAGTCGTTTCAGCGAACGGTCTCATAGCGAAGTGTCTCGACCAACATCTTGAGAGACTCTTGCTAGGTGGCTGGATCAAGGGTCAGATGCAGAAGGCAGTGACCTTGGACACGGCGCGGATAGTCCGACGATTCCTCTCTCTTTAGCCCTAACCACCGGCAGCTTGGGCCCTGCCCCGCTGCTGACGGCACCTTAGGTTAGATTTTTTCTAATGTTTTTATATGTTTTATATTGCTTTGTAAGTTTTTTTGTATTTTACTTTTATATTCATATTATAAAAATAAATAAATATTTGCGGACAATCTTACACATATTGACCTAGTCCCAAACTAAGCAAAGCTTGTACTATGGGTACTAGTCGACGATATACATACTTAGATAGAGAAATAAATACTTAAATAAATAGAAAATATTCATGACTCATGATAAATAACCTAACTTAAGAAGTAAGACCAATAAATTTATGCGTTAATATCAGGAATTTAAGACATGAACTTATGTAACGACAAACAACAAATATGACCTAAGATGACAAAGACTACCAGGGAAAGTGACGAATGCAGAATGAGATGAATTAATAAGTTGTCAAAAACCGAATAGGACCAACAACGAACGTTCCGAGGAAAAATCACGAATAACGCGTGAGTCTAATAACAACATAGACTAACATCGAAAATGCCCAAAGAAGATGTTGACGAATACCGAGATGAGCCGGAATAAGAAATAGACAAACAACAAAGATTACCAAAGTTGATATAGGTAGTCGACCCTCGAAAGTGACGAAGGAAGAATGGGTGACGAAAGCAGAACGGGACGAATTTAAGAACTTGACAAAAAACGATTGAGACGAGCCAAGAGTATACCGATAATGGTACGGAACCCTTCGTGCGCGAGTCCAACTCGCACTTGTTTAAATTCCGTTTTTAATTGACGTGTTTCGCTATCTTTTAAAAGAGGTAAACGTGTTTACGTCACCGTAGTTGCTGGGGATACCTAATACAGTTTTTTTAGCATTTAGCAAAGTCACACCAGAAGTCAAAGTCACCCCGATCTTACACTTTGAATTCTATATTATACAGTGTGTGTTTTTGTTAAGAGCATAATTATACTTCAAGGGCTAAAGCCTAAAACTATAAGACATAATTAACATAATTGGTATATATTTTGGTATCTTAAGTTAAATAGTTTCTGTCAAGTTTTTGTACAAGCATTTAGTCGTATTTCTTAAGAGGGCGCTCGTTTTTTGGTCAGGAATAAGCGAGAATGACGGATTTTTGACGTTGTAATTCTAAGAAACGGAGAGTTTTTTCTAGATCCTGATTACGTATTTGCATAGGTAAACTCCTCATATTGGTCCTAGCCGCCTCCAATTTACGAAGAACTGAATACTTTAACCGAAAATACCCGATTACCGACAGTAGTTTTCTGAAGAGAGCGCAGAGTCATAAGTTTGAGCCCCTAATACTCCATGATGTTATATGAGAACCTACTTGTTTTATTCTATTTTCACTAGCGTAATATGTTGCCATTGCGCCTAGCCGCCTCGAATTTTCCTTATTCTGCACGTATATATATGTAAACTGTTCTCAATTACACCAAATTTGTCAACAAAATCTTACTGAAAACTCGAGGATTTTCTCATTATTGTTGAATTATTTGTGTATTGAATCTTACACAACATTAAAGTTCATGCTTGTACCAACAAGGTCCAGTCCAAAAAATATAACTTTAGTCAAAATTTATATTTATAAATAATTATTCAAAACTAGTATAAATTTACCGTCGCGCGGGAATATATCTCAGTACCGGCTGAATAGCCCTCCGAGACAGACGTGTACTGTGTTTATTTGTGGCTATTCACGAAGCTAACCGGCCACTCTTCAGATAAAATAATATTATTTTGATCTCCGACTAGGCATAGTTGTTAACAACCTCGGGGTCAAACTATACTGGGGATACATTCGTGAGGCTAATCGAGACAAGTTATGAATTGCATAGCTGCCAGAATGACGTAGTGTAGCGAAAAGGCTCAAACCCACAGGATACGTAACATTTAAAATTGAACCTTCTACCTAGAACAAAAGTCATACATTTCAATGGTGATGTCTTGTGGGTTGGATCCTTTTGTCTAAACTACGCGTTCTATAGTCAATTATTATTGTACGAGTGATCGTGATACTTGATAGATTTAATTTATTTACTTGTTACTATCAGTCCACCTTGTGGAGGGTCCGCTGCAGTTTCCGGTACGTAGTCGCCTCTCGAGAACCTCCCCGCCCCAACGGCCATTATGATTAGTTAGTATGTATGTATGTATGTTAGTTTGGGCGAAATCTTCAAATTAGGTACAATTGCGTATCTTCGGTGACAATGCCATAATATCATAGAGCTGGTCTGATGATGGAGTCGGAAGGTGGCCATAGCAACTCCTAAACTCAACAAGATAAAGCCATCGAATTTGGGCTCATTAATTTGGTCATGGCACGGCAAGACTTTGGTGCTGGATGATTTCCAGAGTCTGATAATGGAGCTGGAAGGTGGTCATGGAACTCCTAAACTAAACTAGATAAACCCATCTAGTTTGGGCTCATCTGTTTTGTCTTGGTAAACACTTTGGTGATGGATGATTTCCAGGATCTGATGATGGAAGTTGGTCATGGGAACTCCTAAACTAAAATAGATAGACCTATCTTGTTTGGGTTTGTGTGATTTGTCTGTACAAGTACCCACGAACCAGCGACATAATATGCAGGGTTATTGAAAATAACAAGATGAATAAAAAACATTTTAAAAAACAAGCTTATGTGGCGTTTGTTAAGTACAGCACGATCCTACCTTGCATTTAGTTATTATTTTCGTTTATATATAATAATAACACACACCGGGGGTTTACACTGGAAAGGGAGATTTTTACGTGGTTTTATTACATTTCCGAGTCATCATCATCATCATCATCATATCAGCCGAAAGACGTCCACTGCTGGACATAGGCATCCCCCAAAGAGTGCCACAATGGCCGTTCCTGCGCCACCCGCATCCAGCGGACTCCCGCGACCTTTACCAGGTCATCAGTCCACCTTGCGGGGGGCCTACCCACGCTGCGCCTTCCGGTACGTGGTTGCCACTCCAGAACCTTTCCGCCCCAACGGCCATCGGTTCTACGTGCAATGTGCCCCGCCCACTGCCACTTAAGTTTAGCAATTCGGAGGGATATATCGGTTCCCTTGGTTCTGCTGCGGATAGCCTCATTTCTGATGCGATCGCGCAGGGAAACTCCCAGCATAGCCCTCTCCATTGCCCTTTGAGTGACTTTGAGCCTTCTTATGAGGCCTATAGTAAGCGACCACGTTTCCGTGCCATATGTCATCACTGGCAACACACACTGGTCAAAGACTCTCGTCTTGAGACACTGCGGAATATTGGACGAAAAGATGTGCCGTAGCTTCCCGAATGCTGCCCAGCCGAGTCGGATTCGACGATTGACCTTCCCTTCGACATTTCCGAGTATCACTCTTTATTTCGAAATAAATGTTAAAAAAACCGGCCAAGTGCGAGTCGGACTCGCGCACGAAGGGTACCGTACCATTATCTATATCTAAAAACGGCAAAATATCTATATCTAAAATCACGTTTGTTGTATAGGAGCCCCCTGTAGCCTAGTTAGTAACTTGGTAGTGACTCTGCCTACGAAGCTGGAGGTCCCGGGTTCGAATCCCGGTAAGGGCATTTATTTGTGTGATGACCATAAATATTTGTTCCTGAGTCATGGATGTTTTCTATGTATTTAAGTATTTATTTATCTATATAAGTATGTTTATCGTCGTCTAGTACCCATAGTACAAGCTTTGCTTAGTTTGGGGCAAAGTCGATTTGTGTAAGATTGTAAAATAAAAAGAAACAAATAAAAACTAAAATAAAAATAAAAAGATGTATTCTGTTTTTTAGTATTTTTTGTTATAAATAGCGACAACAGAAATACATCATCTGTGAAAATCTCTATCTATCACGGTTCATGAGAAACAGCCTGGTGACAGAAGGACAGACAGACATTCAGACAGACAGACGGACAGTGGAGTCTTAGTAATGGGTCCCGTTTTATTCTTTGAGTACGGAATCCTAATAAGTGACATAGGTTTTAGGCTCAGAACATAAAAAAAGGGAGAAGTGCCGTACTGCTTAATTTCAACCAAAACCGATGTCCCCATTTTACTCCCACCGCAGCGCCCACAGGCACACACATTGAACCGTGTAAAAACAAAGACTCGGGCGTTGCCAGTGAGTCTACGGCAACATGCAAACAAGGGCTGTGATTGGCTTAAACGCACTACACTAGGGGGGCGACAAACGTTAAAATTATGTTTTATCGACATTGATATTAAAATTAATATTATGTTATGATATTGATAGGTAACAACTTCAACAACATGGTAAGTTTATGTGGTGGTATTTAAACTTTTAGCTACAAGTTTAAATAACACGGGTTGTTAACTTACCATAAATCGCAAAAGTAAAAAATATTGACGAATACCTACAGAGTAACATAAACGGCTTTTTATAAGTTCGTGTTCACATACATTTAAAACTCTGGTCACATCGATATTTTTGACCAGGCCGATCCGTATCGCATTTTGGCGCGAAATAATATGTCCATTACTCATATTACGAGATTTAAGGCTAAGGGCGAGTATCCACCAAAGATGTGCGGAGATGTGTTACCATACATTTTACACCTAGGTTTCAAGCAAGCGAGGTGTCAAATATTCGAAAAGTGTACGGCTCTTATTAAGTGGTTGGAAACATTTTTCTTGAAAATGTTACGAACACATTACCTCTTCTCTGTACAGGAAACCAGTTAGGACCTCTGCCAGTAGCATCTATCCATTTTTTTAGTACCTACTCGGATTCTTTGGAAAACTGTAATAAGAAACCGAGATTTCTTCTTCAATTATCACATTTCAAATGAAAGTAAAAAATACTCATTTAAAATAAATTATTGGTAATAATATCACATTTTAAGTTGTTCTGAAGCCATTTGCAACTAAATTATATACTTGTATATACAATTTTATTATGTCTATTTACCGTTCATACTGCAACTTAGTGAAAATCTTATTAGTAGGTACCGTAAACATTTTGTGCCTTTTAATCTTATTAGTTACCTTTAAGATAGGCACCCAACCAAAACAAGTAATTAAATTAAATAAAACAGCGAAAGTAATCGAAATAAAATAACTAGTATGATATCGTACTTCTATTTTATCGATTACGCGTAAATTGTAACTGCACTTTGGCACCGCTCTAGTTTGCGACGCCAAGCAGCGGCCGTACCACAAAAAAATTCAAGCATCGTCCATATCCATAGTGGTTTAATACATTGCGCCGTGGTTTACTGTATTGAACATTCAATGTACAACGCATAGAACAAAAATATGCTTTTTCGTTCGATATGTTAGTTCGATCCCGAGAAATGAGGCGGCGTTGCGTTTATTTATTAAAATATTAGTTTTTACTGACTTAAGTGAAAATACTAATACTCACATGTGGTGCGTGACTCCACCATTTATGTAGGTTTTAGATTCATTCCTATTTTTGCATGTAACCACGCTACAATTCGGCATTTTGAGTAAACGTGGAAAAACATTTCAGATTCACGGCAAATTGCGACTAACATGCGGTGGGCAGTGACATGCCCATTTGGCCATGTCGCACCGACACGCGCCAAGCCCCCGTTTCATATCTATTCCTTTTTATCATCTGAGGTTTTAGGCTTTTGAATAAAATCACGCATTAATTAATTGTATTCTAGATAAAAAGCTGTGTTTGTATAATTTATAATTTTCAGTTCCTTTGGTAAGAAACGGACATAGCAATTTCTATGAAGGGCAATTTTTTTTTACTGTCCATAACAAAAAAAAAATTCTTCAAGAAATGAATACGTCAGTACCCAGTAATTTCCTAGTAGTGGGTCGACTGGTATAATTTCATTACATTACTATATATAAATAAGACTCAGATAACATGCAAACTATTAATATCCGTAAAACAAATCATTATTCTTATTACTGACAACTTTAAAACTCGTTAGTTTATTTTATACTAAAAAAACGAAACTAAATATACTTTGTCATATCATAGTATTTTAATACAAATAGAAAACTTGTGCTCAAAAATCAAATACTTACTTTATTCAAGTTATCTAACTTCGCTAACATGATGTTCTAGAACATCATGTTAGCGAAGTAATACTTACCACTTTTTAGTGCAAGTATCAATATCGGTCACGGAGTGAATTCCAACGGTGCGCTATACAGCTATTTGCATCGGCAAGCTCCGCGGTTAGTTCTATCCCGATCGCACTTACATATAGCTAGAAAGGGACGGCACCCGCGGCTGGTGCGATCTCGCTGTGCATGTGGGGGTTAGGTACGTTTGTGTGGGTGGTAGTAGTATTTACACACACAAACGCACTACGCGTGTCAAAATACCGAATTCTGAGCGAGCGCTTTTTTGAAGAGCACTCTTAACCGATCCTCGAGAAATTTCGTAAGCAGGTTCTACAAATTATTTGTTTTTCTTTTTCTATATTAGGTAAATATGTTTTTATATAAAAGATAGGCTCGCGATATCTATAACTCCCAGTGCCACTATAGGTCAGGAAACGAATGCTCAAAAAAGGTACCTATATAAGGAAATGCATCGAACACAATTTTCGACTTCATAACTTTTTTTTGCCGAGCTCAGCAGTACACATATCGGTTGTCACGTGGAAGGCGTTTGCGTTAACAACATTAGCTACGCGGACGATATGGTACTGCTGAGCGCGTCCCCATGTGGTCTCGCCAAACTCATAGCGGTCTGTGAGCAATACGCTATTTCTCATGGACTTAAATATAACTCTTCGAAGAGTGAGCTAATGGTGTTTGGAGTCAGAGGGAAGTGTCCGTCCACGGTTCCAGTTTTAAAGTTGAATGGTGGTCCACTTCAATTAGTCAGTCAATTTAAATATTTGGGCCACGTCATCACCTCTGACCTCAAGGACGGCGCCGACGTCGAAAGGGAGCGCAGGGCGCTGGCTGTTAGAGCAAACATGATTGCCCGCAGGTTCACTCAAAGCTCAACAGCAGTAAAAATTACTTTGTTTAGAGCATATTGCACATCTTTTTATACGAGTAGCCTGTGGGTGAACTACACGCAAAAACAGTACAGCGTCTTGCGAGTGCAGTACAATAATGCATTCAGAGTGCTGATGGGGCTGCCTCGTTGCTGCAGCGCGTCGGCAATGTTCGCGTTAAAAAAGCCGCATCGCTGCTCAATAGGGTAAGGGTCAGCACCAACAGCATTCTGGCAATGTTTGCAGGCAGGTTGGATGGTGCCTACCTAAACCATTGCAGTGCACTGCATGTAATGGGAAATAATGTCTACTAACACTTTAGATGTAAGATGAAATTTACCTACTAACCCTGACATGTATTTATATTTTTTATGGTTTGTGTATAGTATTTAAATGTATGATCCAAGTTGGTTGAATAAATAAATGAATTATTATTATTATTATAACTTTTTTTGGTCTAGTTAGGAGGTAAACATAGGTATCAAAAGTCATTGCCCGTAGCCCTTGACCCGGTGGGGGGGTTCGAAGGTTCCATTTTTCGGGTTTACGCTTATATCTCGAAAACTATGCCTCCTAGTGACATAATTACTAGTATAAAATGAAAGCTGATTAAATTTGATACAAGTTTTATAAAATCAAATTTTTCGATATCTTGTAGAGTTTTCGAGATATCTACTCTTGAAAGTCTGTAAGTTTGAAAAACATGGCTCAAGGACTTTTGATATGTTGATCTCCTATTTAATCCAATCCAAATAAAGTTACGAAGTCAAAAATTGTGTTCCAAGTATTTCCCTCCATATTTAGGTACCTTTTCGTTGCCTGACCTACTAATAAATATGCCCAAGTATGGAAATACCGTAATAAATGTTTGGAATTCTTTGGTACCTTCCCCAAGTCATATTTGACTATTTTCACTGGCCAACGGGTTACGGGCAAGAGTATGTATATCTGTAAGTAATACTATAGATGAGTGAGATAAGAGGTCGTCGTATTAATTGCCGAGTCATAATTGCTGCAATGTAGAGTCGCAGGCCTTGCATGAGCAAAGTTATTAAGAAACCTGTTTGTAGCCAGGTAAAAGTCAAACTGCCTCGTATTACCAAGGCTCCGTATTATTCATTTCATAAGTCTCACTATGTTAAGTGGCTATGTCTTAACCTTTACTGTTTTGTCTAAATCAATATTATCAAGGGGTACCTATGTAAATAAAAGTACGTACCTACCAAGCGCAAGGCGCACCGCGGGTAGACCACCGCAAGGTAAACTAATACCTGGTAAAGGTCGCGCGAGTCCGCTGGATGCGGGTGGCGCGGGACTGGTCATAGTGGCGTTCTTTAGGGGAGGCCTATGTCCAACAGTGGACGTCTTTCAGCTGATATGATGATGATGGTGATGATGATGGTTCCGTGTTATTCATTTCTTAAGTCTCAGTATGATAGATAGATTAGATAGATTAATTTATTTCATAGTAAGTTACATTGTAAATTAAAGTAGTATGTCAATTTACATGAAGTCATTATTATGATCGTCAAAAAGCAAATAGATACATATGACAAAAAAATATTTGAATAATCAAGAACAGGTACATTGAAAATTTAAGAGCAATACTCATAATCATGTCAGAAATATTATCACCGGCAGTGGATCGTCAAATAGGTACTAAAGTCACAAAGTTTTAATTACTAAATTCCAGGTTTGTGATCCATAAATTCGCTTACAGAGTTATAATAAGTGTCTTAACCTTTACTGTTTAGTCTAAATCAATATTATAAAGGGGTACCTATGTAAATAAAAGTACGTACGTACGAAGCGCTAGGCGCAGCGCGGGTAGACCCCCACAAGTCTTGTGCTGCTATTAACGTTACCTAATAACGTCAAAATAATTAAACAATACCTTTGACGTAACGTTAGCTCAATGCACAGCTAGTAACATTACCAATTTTTTACCGGTAAAAAGTAGTACCTATAGGTACTACTAAACCATGTACCGTTACTTATAAGTAACGGAACAACTAGTGGCTATTTCACATTATCTATTATATAATTATTTTTATTACATATTGGTTGTCACGCTACTGATTGTTTAGTATGACCGATTACTTACTTATCGGATTCAACACACGAACAACAAGGTTATCATTTATTATTGTTTTTATCATTGTTATTGTCATGAATCAACACTTACGCTGCGCTGGCCATTGTATTAAACAATAATATGTAAGTATAAGAAAGAATATGTAAATATGTAAAAAAAAATTAAGCTGTAAGTCTTTGTATATATTTGAATTGTTAAACTTCATTGTATTATTATATAGTACATATGTCGGAAAAAAAAAAAAAAGAAAGAAAATATAGAAATAAATAAATACCTATATTTATTTTGTGTAACAAAGAAATTACACATGTGTCTATACAACTCGAATGCACCAAAATGGATGCCACTCAGCATTATGCCAGCAGCAACATGCTAAAGGCGCTGTTTCTCGGGGCACTACTTAAACTGACTTACTTAATATGACTAGGTACTTAATCGTAAATAATTAGGTGGGTTCCTCATGTGGTGGGTTTCTCTGCTACGACACATGGCTTCTTAACGATGTTCTTTTTGCATGCTCCCTTTTTTTTCTGTTAACTTTAAATTTTGTATTTTAATAATGCCATGTATGTTGTGGGAATGAATAAAGTTTTAATCAACCAATCAATCATGTTACCTATCTTGAACCATCAATGTATTAAAAGTAGAGGTAATGTAAACTTCCTAATCCTCGCCGTTGCGCTCTAGTGTATTATGACATGACATTTATGTCAAAGTGACAGGGATTAAATTTGAATGAAGAAAAATTATCTTAGGTCCAATTAAGTGTCCATTTTATACACTAGTGCAACGTTGAACGTTTCCCTTCGAAGAAAAAAAAGCGCGAATTGCAAAAAAAAATGTATTTTTTTGAAGAGAGTACTTACCCCCAAAATCAACAGTGAAACAAGTAAAATCACACATACGTACCTACATACGCTCGAAACACACAACCCTCCTTCTGAGGCAATCGGGTAAAAAATAGGGGAATAGCCTATTGATGATTGCTGAGCGACTCTATGTGTGCCTTTCATTAAGCCGCAATACAGTTTATCTGAATCGTGACGATAATATGATCAGTTAAAATCACGTCGGGAACACTGATCGGATATACTACTATCCTATACTACTTATACTATACAGGGTTTTTGATCCAAATGGGGCAGTGAGAGAAAATCTGAAACTATTAGAGACGCAGAAAGTTATTAAGAGTCACGACGGTTATTTGAGAAAAGATAAAAACTGCATTCAACAACACAAACACTGCGTGCGACATTGTGTAAATAGATTTGGATCATTCCCAAAAAGTGACACCGTCACCTTCTAATAATTACACTTGAGCTTATTAGAGTTGGCCGAATTAGTCCATTCAAAAAGCAACTTTACTGTCCAAGGTAGAAGATTGAAAACAATACGCGACAAAAAAAAAAATAACGAAACTGCTACCACGAACTTCGAATCACGAACTTCGTAAATCTCCGTTTCTGTCACTCGAGTACTATACCTATACATCAGAAGTGCGATTGAGAGCGAGATATACGAAGTTCGAGATTCGAAGTTCGTGGTTATAGCTCTGCTTACAAAATTTCACGAGCATCGGTTAAGAAATGCGGGGACGCGGACAGACAAACGATTTTGGGCCCAAGCTGAAGAAAAAAAATTTCGTTCGGGTTGTTCGTTCATTCGAAAACTCGGCCACATTGAATAAACTTAACCATCATTTTAGAGTTTGGAGGTCAAGAAAATAAAACCTTTGTTACCAGTAGCTGCTAAATCAGCTTCGTAGACAAAGCCAGACCTGTTCCTCTGGGCAATTAACCTAAGTTTTTAGAGTTTGGACTTTTGGAGGTCAAGGTATTTCATTGTTACGAGTGTCTGCTGTGATAGGTATGTCGCTAGGCAGAGCCAGGTCTGTTCCACTTGGCAATTAACCTAAGTTTGAACTTTTGGAGGTGAAGGAAAATTCATTGTTACGAGTGTCTGCTGCTAGGCAGTGCCAGGTCTGTTCCACTTGGCAATTAACCTAAGTTTTTAGAGTTTGGACTTTTGGAGGTCAAGGAAAATGCATTGTTACGAGTGTGCTAGGCAGAGCCAGGTCTGTTCCACTTGGCAACTAACCTAAGTGTTTAGAGTTTGGACTTTTGGAGGTGAAGGAAAATTCATTGTTACGAGTGTCTGCTGATATAGGTCTGTTGCTAGGCAGAGCCATGCCTACTCCTCTTGCCGCTTTGGCTAAACTTGGCTCTCGCATACCTCCAACACTTGGCAATTAACCTTGGTTTTAAGAGTTTGAACACCTTTTAGTTGTCGATACAGCTGATCCCGCTAGGAACGAAAGAGCACGTGCTATGCGGCAAGCGCGTGCCAGCTGGATGCCAAGATTTTAATTCTAGCTTTTAAACATTAGTTTCGTTAGACATAAGTAGGTACTTACACAATAATTTATTCTGTGTCGGAGCGATCGCTACGGCATGGGGATGGTCATAGTTCAAATTCTACTCTTGACAATGAATCTTTAAATTTCTCACTTTAAATAATAACTAGTATCTATACAGTGTGTGTCTACGACCCGGGCTTTTTTTAAAGGAGGTTAAAATAACGTATATTTATAATGTAATCATGATATTAATTTAATTAATGAACTAAATTTCAGACTTTGTTAATTTTCTAACAAATTTTTAATTGCCAGCAATGTACAGCGAAGTAAATTGACAAGTTAGTGTAAATGACAGCTCTTCATACTTTGTTTAGTACGAGGTCATACACCTACCTAGTAAATTGAAGGTTCGGATTTTGGAAATTTACGTGCAAACGATTGTTAACGAAGCATATTATCATCAGTCTTAATAATAGCCCGGGTCGTAGACACACTGTATATTATGTACATCCTAACCAAAAAATAACAAAACTACATATTTACAAATTAAAAACCGGCTCTAAATTGGTGCCGTGCGGCAAGGTGCCCATAAGGCTGGCGGCATTACCGCGCTGGATAGCAATGCTGATCCGTTGCGCGAGATAGCCGCCAGCCCACTGGTCACCACTTGCTTATACGTCTCGCTTCGCGAGCTCTTTATCTATGGCTCTAGTATCTATGGCTCGTTTTCAGAGATCGCTGGAAATGTCTGATTTTGATTCTTAATTATGTCTTTCGTTGTGCTCTTATTAGTAGTTAACTAGTTAATCGTATACAGACTTTTGGTCCTCGCTAAAAACTAGTTCAAATGGAATCGTACCAAAATGGACAACTACTCTATAACCCTTACTGACCCATTGAATTATAGACAAGGAATCCCGCTCGCATAAGTTTGCGCATGTCACTTGCTAGGCCCTAGTGCTCACATACCAAGATGGCGGCCTGATGGAAGACGTCAAGAATTTAGTGAGTCAATGGCCCTTACCGACCCTACTAAATACAAACTTACACGTTTTGCCAGGTACGCTGAAATCACAACCACAAGGGCTGCAGGACTGGTTCACAGACCTGGACGGTTGGATATGCCGGTTCAGCGCCAACGTCAAGTTGTCAAGGTAATCCCTATTGTATGTTATTATATGTAAAGTATCAATACAAAGAGATCTCCAGGAGAATCCAGCTAGCTTTTATTTTTATTTATTTTATTTTGAGCGAACATGGTAACATACCACGCCAAGCCAGTTAGATGCATTTGACGACCGCTTTAGCCTAGTTGGTAGTAACGCTGCCTACGAAGCAAGAGGTCCTGGGTTCGAATCCCGGTAAGGGCATTTATTTGTGTGATGAGCACGAATATTTGTTCCTGAGTCATGAATGTTTTCTATGTCGACAGCTGTTCCTTAGAAAGGTCATGCTTGCATACGGCAAAAGACACGAAAAAAACTTTGACGCAGACACAAGACGACGTCAACGCTGGAAAACGCCCAAGTATACATCCAGATTTGCCCAGCGTTTCAGCCAATTTATCTCCCCTCTTGTCCTAAAGACCTTCTGCAAATTTTATACAGCCCGTCGCCCCCCTAGTAGAAGCACTCTAACCAAATGGCTGCTGCAACACGACTACAGTGAGACTGAACTGCCCTTAACTGTTCTCTGTTAATTTAAAGCTATATTATATTTTTAATCTCACGAGTAATCAATTGTTTATTTATTTATTTACTTACTTATACCTTCACTTCAAAATACTCATGATCACACACGCACTGTCAGACTCTCACACACACTCACGCTCACACATTACACTGACAGAACTAAAATTATTGTAGCTTTGTAATTTGTAAAACATCTATTCTATACTTGTCTGTTATTTAATATCGTATGCTTGCTGTTCTACTGGGTCCCGTAACACAGGGAATCCTAGCTCGGGACCCAATGACTTTGTATCCTAGTGTATCATGTTTTTGTCGAATAAATATTTCTATTTCTATTTCTATGTATTTAAGTATTGATTTATCTATATAAGTATGTTTATCTTCGTCTAGTACCCATAGTACAAGATTTCCTTAGTTTGGGACTAGGTCGATTTGTGTAAGATTGTCCGCAAAATATTTATTTATTTATATTTTATCTAGGGAATGCAATATCACGAGATAGCGCCGAGATCTCGCGAGAACACAAAGCCAGTCCCCAGATTGGGCTTTTTTCACTGATAACGTATGAAAATGCTATTAATTCCATTTAATGATACCTACAGAAACACTGCGTGTAGAGGTTTATTAATTTACTAGCTGTTGCCCGCGACTTCGTCCGCGTAGAACTTTTTATCGTCTTAGAAAATGATTTCTCTCAATACAAAATTTGAACCCTCTTTTAGGGGATAATTAAAAAAAAAGTTGATGTTCATTTTCTAGTTTGTGAACAAACAGTCTAAAACCAAAGTTAAAAATCTCATACTTTAAAAATGCCTTGAAATACTCAAACTTTGAACCAATTTTAACACTCTTAGGGGATGAATTTGGAAAAACTCTGAAATCAGTTTTGTAGTCTTTTAACGTACAGAATAAGACCGAAGTTAAAAATCTCTTACTCACATTTTAAAATGTTATTGCTCGCCATTTAAAATTGGAACCCCCTTTTAAACCCCCTTAGAGGTTGAATTTTTCTAATCGCTGAAAGAACTTTTTTCGTAAACTTTTAAGTCTCTAGCTCAAAAAAAGTGTTGCCCATACAAAGCTTTCTTAACCCCCTTAGGGGTGGAATTTTCTAAAACTCTGAAAGTACTTTATTATTAATTTTAATAAGTAACATTTTGAATAGTTTTAAGTCTAGTAAAAAAAAAAGTTTTTCCCACACAACACTGGCTACCCTTCTTAAGGATCTTAAGGATCCCCTTAGGGATGGAGTTTTCTAAAACGCTGAAATGTATTTTAATAAGTAATATTTCTACAAAGTTTCAAGTCTCTAACTCAAAAACATAAACTTTCCCTGATAAAAACTTTGCACCCCTTTTTATCCCCCTTAGGGATAGATTTTTTCAAAACGCTGAAAATCTTTTTTTTGTATTTTTATAAGTAATCTTTCTACAAAGTTTAAAGTGTCTAGCTCAGAAAAAGTGTTCCCCATACAAACCTTGCACCCTTTTTTATCCCCCTTAGGGAATGATTTTTGTAAAACGCCGAATGTAGTATTTTTCATGTTCTAATAAGTAATTTTTCGTCAAAATTTTAAGTGTCTATTAAAAAAAATATGTTTTTCCCATACAAACTTTGCACCCTATTTTACCCCCTTAGGGGTGAAATTTTTCAAAACGCTGAAAGTACTTTCTTTGTATTTAAATAATCTTTCTACAAAGTTTTAGGACTCTAGCTAAAAAAAATAGTTTCCCACATACAAACTTTGCACCCCTATTTTAGCCCCCTATTTTTAGGGGTAGAATTTTCTAAAACGCTGAAAGTGCTTAATTTGTATTCTGATGACGAATCTTTCTACAAAGTTTTAAGTCTCTATTTAAAAAAAATATTGTTTCCCCCATACAAAATTTGCACCCCTATTTTACCCCCTTAGTGGTAGATTTTTTTTAAACGCTGAATTGTATTCTAATGAATAATTTCTCTACAAAGTTTTTAAGTCTCTATTTAAAAAAAAGTAGTTTTTCCCATACAAACTTTGCACTCTATTTTACCCCTTTAGGGGTAGAATTTTCTAAAACCCTGAAAGTTCTTTATTTGTATTCTAATGACTGATCTTTCTACAAAGTTTTAAGTCTCTATTTTAAAAAAAAATGTTTCCCCCATACAAACCTTGCACCCCTATTTTACCCCCGTAGGGGTGGAATTTTCCAAAACGCTGAAAGTGTTTCATTTGTATTCTAATAACTAATTTTTCTACAAAGTTTAAGTCTATAGCTCAAAAAAAAAAGGTTCTCCCATACAAACTTTGCACCCCCATTTTACCCCCTTAGGGGTAGAATTTTCAAAAATCCCTTTTTATCCCTAGCCCACGTTATAAAAGCAACATACTGTGCAAAAATCAACTCTCTAAGATTAGTAGTTTCGGCTGTGCGTTGATGAGTGAGTGAGTGAGTGAGTGAGTGAATAAGTCAGTCAGGACATAGGCATTTATTATGTATAAATAGATAGAAGATAATGAAACTCCCATTCAAATATCTCAAAAAATTATGAAGCTACATCCGTTTTAATGTCGCTTGTTAGAGTGAGAAAACGATGAGGGACTGTGACGTCAATATACTCGAGCGTCATAGTAAAAAACAATCGTTTCATATGAAGGTGCGTTTTGCGGAAAAGGGACAGAACATACCCCCTCTTAAAACTTTGGACTCTTATAACTTAATCATTACCTATATAACCTCTTGCTTTGTTTTTTTCTCCATTTGACTATATTTATTTTAAATTCTTTTTCGAGAAAATACATTATGATTATTTACCATATTTTCGATTCCTGAGCTATAACCACGAACTTCGGAATTCGAAAATATTCGGGTATCTCTATCTCTATCGCACTAACCATGCTCGAGTGACAGGGATGCAAATATATGAACATTGAGTATCGGTTTTCGTGGTAACTTTGGCTGAATGCGCCGAGCGCGTGCCATTGTCATTCAAAAAAAACAAATTCGTGTTAATTATATTGTTCAAATTTGTTGATTTCATTTATTGAAATTACGACATAAAACGACATTTGCGCATATAAGTTCTCATATCAGAATCGAATATTTTTTTATGGTTTATATTTTAGCATTTGTCTCGTAAAGGTCTATCGTAGACGGGATTTAAATTATTAATAAGTGAAAGGCAAAGCAATTCCGCCATTTTGACGAAAATTTGACGGTTCTTATAGCTGACAGTTGGAGCAGCGTTTGATTTCAATAAAAATAAATGAAAAATTAAATGAAGTCGTATATTTCGGAAAATTAATTAACTGTCGCAGTCGGATAAAAACTATCCTAAGTTGCAGCTAGAATAATAATGTACCTATATAAAATGTTTCATATTTTTCCGTTCATGGGATGCTGAGAACATTCGAACCGCGCAAAGCTTAGTTTCAAACTGGCTGATTCTTTTTTTAATTTAGAGATTTATTATAAGTGGAGATAATATCCGTTCTATTACAAAATATTTACAACACAAAGACTTTTTTCAATATTGTTTGAATTGTTTTGTTGCCAAAACAAATAGCATGCTTGTGAATGTCGAAACAACACAAATAACCACAACAAAGTGACAGCTCACGTACAGGGCGTGCTTAGCCTTCGCACACGTACCGCGTGTGTGGAGGATGGTAAAAGTAACCTACCTACCCAAACCGGGTAAGGCGGATTACAGTGAGGCCAAATCGTATAGGCCGATAAGTCTATCGTCATTTTTCCTCAAAACATTGGAGAAGTTGGTAGATAGACACATAAGGGATGGCCCACTAAGGAGACATCCGCTGCACGAACTACAATGTGCATATCAGCCAGGGAAGTCAACGGAAACGGCACTTCATCTGGTAACAACCAAGGCTGAACACGCTATAGAGAATAAAGAACTATGTCTGGCGGCTTTCTTAGACGTGGAGGGTGCGTTTGATCGTACCACGTATAATGCTATTAGCGAAGCAGCTGCAAAACATGGTATAGAGCCGACCATATGTAAATGGATAGGCAACATGCTAAATGGCAGACTGATAAAGTCATCTCTTTTAGGGGATGAGATAATGGCCACGGCCACAAAGGGATGTCCACAAGGTGGGGTACTTTCACCAACTCTATGGAGTTTGGTGGTGAACTCACTCTTGATAGAACTCAATGAAGGTCCCATCCACACGGTAGGATATGCTGATGATTTAGTGATACTAGTTAATGGGAAATTCCCAAGTACGGTATCAGAAATCATGAACAAGGCACTGAGGGAAGTGAAGAGATGGTGCGACAGTCACCAATTATCCATTAATCCAGGCAAAACAGTAGTAATACCCTTTAATAGAAAAAGGACCCTTCGCGGAATACAGCAGTTAAAGCTGTCCGGAAGGGTACTAGAACTGTCCAATGACGTGAAATATCTAGGTGTCACACTGGATAAGGAACTGAACTGGAAGAAGCATACAGATCTCACCATTACAAAGGCCCTGAGGGTATTTGGAATGTGTAGATCAGCGTACGGCAAAACATGGGGACTGAACCCCAAGGTACTGAAGTGGATCTACACCATGATGGTGAAATACTGTACGGTAGCCTGGTATAGTGGCCAAGGACTTTAATGAGCACATGCAGAGAGGCCCTGATAAAGGTGCAGCGAACGGCATGCATGGCTATAACAGGGGCGTTTCGTACCACGCCTACAGCGGCGCTAGAAGTCCTACTGGACCTACCGCCACTTCACATGGTGATTAAGTCAGAGGCGCGCAAATCGCTCTACAGATTAAGAACTCTTGGACTGTGGAGCGATAGCAAGCCGAAAACTAAGCACACAAACATGGAGACTGATGGTTTCTTAGATAGAATAACAAACATGGGAAGCGACAAAATGCTACCCAAGTATGTATTCCACAGGAACTACACAACAAAAGTTCCAACCAGGGCTGAGTGGGCCGAAGGTCTAGAACCACCAAAGTCTGGTATCGAAGACAGTATATGGTACACGGACAGATCAAAAATGGGATCCGGTACGGGAGCAGGCATTTATGCAAATGACTACAGTAGTAGTGTAAGCATGGGTAGTTTGGCAACTGTCTTCCAAGCGGAGACATACGCCATAAATGCTTGTGTACAGGAGAATATAGACAGGCGAACCAAAGGGCGGACTATCTATATACTCCGTGACAGTCAAGCGGCCCTTAAAGCGCTTACGGCGCCGAAAGTGGACTCTAGACTAATTTATAATGGCGTCCAAGCACTAAACAGACTTGGAAGGCACAATAAGGTGCAACTAGTTTGGATACCAGGGCACAAGGGCTTCATCGGCAACGGAAGAGCAGATGAGCTTGCAAGAGGGGGCTCTACAAATCACTTTGTAGGTCCAGAACCATTTGTGGGTCTCTCGCAGGGGACCATAATATCGGCCTTTAAAATATAGAAGGAGTGGACTCGGGCTGGACCAGAAAACCCTGGAAATCCAGTAGGAAGCAACTCAGAATTATATCTGGGGTGTTCACAGGTCACTTCGGGGTCAAGGATCTCTTGGCCAAGATGGGACTATCTGATAGTTTAGACTGTAGAATGTGTGGCGAGGAGGATGAAACTATGGAACACTTATTGTGTGAATGTCATGCCCTTGCCAGACAAAGAATGAACTACTTTGGTAACGGTTACCCGCAACCAAAGGAATTCAAGGTGCTCCCGGCGAACTGCATCATCCACTTTGTGGAAATGATGGAGCAAGCCTGGGAGCAGGTATAAAGGAGAGGGCAAATGCACAAAATATCCCACTGGGTCGAAGTGCATCCGAAAGGGCCCTCACCTAGATAAGATAAGATAAGACAGCTCACGTGGCGCGCCCGTGAATACATACACATACATACATACACACAATCACGCCTTTATCCCTAAAAGGGGTAGGCAGAGCACATGAAACTTGTGTTCCAGTGCCACTTTTAGCATAAATGTGGGTATAAACGATCGACAAAATGTGATGTCGCAGTGATAGGTTGCTAGCCCATCGCCCACAACACACTTCAACCCTGTTCCCTTAGTCGACTCTTACGACACCCACGGGAAGAAACCCTCTCTGAGACAAACGGCGCGGCGCTGTGTCTAAGTGAATGTCTAGCTTATATGCACATAACACGCTCGATTAGTTGACGATCACGATATAATAAGTCTCTGTCAAAAAAAATATTTTTGGTACACGCTTTTATTGCCAACTGTACTTTTTTGTACGACTACTGTTACTGATCAACTACTCGTAGAGACGATTCTAACGAGCCCAAACTCAACGGGCTTACGTCTGTTAAGTCCTAAATTCCCATGGCCACGTTCTGTCTCCATCATGAGATCAGCTCAATGGTAGGTACCATAATATTGACTATGCCCTAGCCCAAAAACTTCAGCTCAATCGGTTGAAGATAATTAACTGTTTCAATATTGAGTTGCAAGATTCCATCCGAACAAACATAGTTACGACTATACATTGCAAGTTAAATAAAAGCTTGTAAATACGACGGCCGCTAATTCGTTTTGTTAATTGAAAGTCTTTGTCTGACGAGATGGCTCATATTACCAAACATATTAGGTTATCGTTATTTTTATTTTTATTTATTGATATAAATACAATGTAAGTTACAGCATAAAATAACACCAAAGCACTTTACACGATAAATTATTATATAACAGAAAACAATACATGTCAAAAAGGTTATGTAGGGAGTCATTTTTAATTGTGTCTGGTTGTGAACTAAGTATTTACATATATTTACATATATTCAATAATATTATGTCAACAGTTAAAAAGTCAAAATCTATAATAAACGTCTGCCAAGACAGACAAAACGAATTAAACATAATTATATTCTTATAAAAAAAAACTATATATTTTTTTATTTTTTCGTGTTTTCAATCTTTGTATCCAAACGAAACGAAATAGTATTTTTCACAATCGTGTTATAATAGAGAGCTTTTTAGTCGAGTACCGTGTTTAGGCCACGAAGCTTGCTGAGTGGCCTAAGTAAGGTACGAGATTAAAAAGCTTGATTATAACACTATTGTGAACAATACTTTTTGTTCGAGTTCATTAAAATTAATTTTCTACGAGTCAACTGAACTAATTAAACAAACTCGATACTGTTGAAACGAAGTGCAGCTCATCGCTCGTACGCTTGTTGATATCTTAAAAGACATCAACGAGCGTACGACATCAAAGCGATTCTATTGGTCCAATTCATTACAGTTCAGTAAAGCAGCCACGTGATTGGTCGAATTTATTTTAGTTGTCTGGAGCGTATCGAAAAGTAGTTATTTCGATTGTTTCGACAGTAACATGGACTACAACTATGAAAAGAGTGACGTTGCAGTATTCTCTATGAAATCTTAATACACATATTTTAATCGTCGAGTACAAAAACGAAATTTCAGCTCAATCGTTTGATGGATGGCTTTAATTAATAATAAAATTATCTTAATTTACAGGCTGCAGTCAAAACCAGATGCCACAAACTTGGACTACACATGTGAAAACTGTTCTCAAGAATTGAAATCGACAAAAAACCGTCACACTGCCACACATACAAGACCCGTAACTCCAATAACTCTACACGACATCATAGTAAACGGACTACTTATCGCTCAGAAGAGAAAGAAAGATAAGATGACAAATATAGAAGAGTTTTTGAATATATTTAAAGGAACTGACGATTTTGCGTATTATGATTATGTGCTGCTAACGACTGTGAAAGAGAATGGGACGAAACATCTGAAATATATAAGGTCGAAGATTTGAAGAGTTTGTTTTATTAACCTGAATCATCAACATCGTCATCGTCAGCCCAATGAAGACTGCTGAACATCGGCCTCTCACAAGGCGCGGTACAGTCAGCATCATATCCATATTCATATTCATTTATTCGTTGCAACCATGGTATTCACAGGATGTTCTTTAAATCTAATTAGTACAGACATATGTTGCTACACCCTTCAAGGGTGTAGCAACATATTTATGTACTAAGCTAACCTAAACTAAACAACATATATTTATAGAATCAACATTTTATATATATATATATATATATATCTACACGTTAGATAACAAAAGATATTTATAACACTTCCTTCTTACTTATATTTGCTCTACTTATTAAATTATTAAAATTTAATGGTCCTGCACAGTGTATGGGCATTCAGTAATGAGGTACGTTTTTAGTTTATTGACAAAGGCGTTGAATATTACTTCATTTCTTATATGCTGCGGAATTTTGTTGTAGATTCTGATGGACATAGCGTAAGGGCCTTTACTGAACATTGTTAGCTTGGCGGGAACTGCTTGAACTATTTTGTTGCGGTGACGTAGGTTGTGTGCGTGAGAGTTGGGGTTATCAGGTTTGGGATATAAGTTTTGATATTTACGAACGAATTTGCAGGTTTCCAGTATATACAAAGATGTGAGGGTCAGAATTTTTAGTCTAGTGAAATGGGATCTGCAACTCTCTTCGTTTCTTATGTTACTGAGAACACGTACGCATCTTTTCTGCAGTAAAAATAGGTCTTTAGCATTTACGCTATTGCCCCACAACATTATACCGTATTGTAGCCATGACTGAGCAAAAGCATGATACGCACATATAGCGGTTTTTAGATTAGTATTTATCAATATTTTTCTTAGGGCTTAAGCAAATCTAGATAATTTGACTGATATTTTCTCGGTGTGGACTTTCCAGTTTATGTTTTCATCAATGTTTAAACCAAGTAGTGAACAGGTGTTGACGGGTTCTAGTTTGTTATTCTGGTAGGAATAGTTAATTTCTAACGCGGTTCTCTGATATGGTCTAAACTGTATTATGTTCGTTTTTTGCAGATTAAGGTTCAGGTTGTGATCTTCAAGCCAGGGTAAGATAATATCAAATATTGTATTTAGCTTATTTGTTACTTATAATAGAAATGAATAAAAATTATAACAGAAAAATAAATATAATAGAAATATCGTCTGCATATAGAAATGATTTGATATCAATAGTGTTTAGTAATTTTGGTAGGTCGTTAATATATAAAATAAACAAAATGCATCCCAGTACGCTTCCTTGTGGAATAGAGCATGTCGTGTTTAATGTAGATGAACGGACTTTTGATAGTGTTTTAGTTTTGTCATCAAAGAAATCTATTTCTACCATTTGTTGGCGGTTATTTAGGTATGATTCATGCGCGATGCCGCGCACACCTATTCCGTACAACTTATTTAAAATGGTATCGTGTTGGACCCGATCGTATGCCTTGCTAATATCCAGGAGCAACCCAAATGTCTTCGTGGATATATTTATATACTGTAAATGTTGTTGATCTTTGTTTTCTAAACCCATGTTGACGTTCATCAAAAACATCAAATTTGTTACAGAAATAAGTAAGACGTTTTGCCATGATTGTTTCAAAAATCTTTGAAAAGGTACTGAGTAAGGAAATCGGGCGATAATTTTGGGGATCTGATAGGTCTCCTTTCTTAGGAATTGGTTTTACTACAGACATTTTTAGACGTTCTGGAAATATACCAGCGGAAAAGGACTGATTAATTAGATCGGTGAGAGGAAGCGTAAGCTCATTTGCACATGATTTTACAAGCAATGGGGATATTTCGTCAATTCCATAACTATTGTTATTTTTTAATTGTTGTATACATATAAATGTTTCGGATGGATGAACTGGTGACAAAAAGAAAGTGTTGGTGGTGGGGTTAACGACGGATCGACAGCAAGGCTTACTATTGGTAGTACTCAATCCTACAGAAGCAAAAAATGTGTTGAAGGTGTTTGTAACTGAACTTGGGTTATTCGATAGGCAACCATTAATTTTTAAGCTTAGATTTTCCCTTTTTTAGGGTTCCGTAGCCAAAATGGCAAGAACGGAACCCTTATAGTTTCGTCATGTCCGTCTGTCCGTCTGTCCGTCTGTCCGTCTGTCCGTATGTCACAGGCATTTTACTCGAAAACTATACGTTGTATTTGAATGAAATTTGGAGTAAATGTGTATTTTGATGGCCGCTATATAGTTATGCAATGAAATTACTGACATAGTGCTTATTAAATACTTTCGCCGAAAAGTGTTTTGAAAAAGATCGGTTCAAAGGTTTTCGAGTAATTGCTGAAAAACTGATTTCCCTATAGAAAAGGATCTAAGGACGTAAGGTTTGTATGACGATAATAATAATAATATAATAATAAGCCCTTTTGTCCTGAACTGCTAAGGTATGTTGTATGACGATACGACCTTTTAAATATAATTTTAAAATATTACAAGCATATCAGTGGCGTAAAATCCATATCCATACTTAATATCATAATAAATGCGAAAGTTACTCTGTCTGTCTGTTTCAATGAAATTAAGTAGGCATGTATGTAGTTTTGAGCCTGAGAAGGACATAGGATAGTTTTTCAACCGACGAAAAAAACGGAGGAGGTTCTCAAGTCAACGCGTATATATATATATATTTTTTTTTTATGTATGACCACGCATAACTTTTTACAGAGTAGTTCGATTTGGATAATTCTTTTTTAGTTGGAAAGAGTATACCCCAAAGTTGGTCCCATATAAATTTGGAAAAAAAACAAACCCTAAGGGTAGGAAAATAGGGGATGATTGACTTTTCGTCGGTTAAAACTTTGTTTTTAAAGTAAATTATGTTCATCGTGGAAGTCATCTCTTAAAGGGATGGTAAGAGGTATTATGGAATTAATTGCGATAATTGATGCTGCGCCTGTGCCGGCTGTGTCATGCTCATGTCTAATACTTAGCAATAGGTAATAGCATATTTTTGCTCTTAGATTTTGTTTAGGCGTTTAACATAAAATACGTTTAAGGCTACTAACAGGTATAATAGTCTAAGCATTTTACGGTCCGGTTGTATGGCGAAATGGAAATAATTTATAATAGCAGTTTTTTTTTGCGTAACAGATAAATCATAATTATAGTAATAACTTCGAGACTAAATCCAACAAAAGATTAGTGATTTAGATATTTTAATAAATTTTAAAAAATTCATAATTTCCTCAAAAATTGGAAAAAAATGTTAATAACCTTTTTTTTCTGTATTATGATAAATTAATATTTGCGGCGTAATATTGATGATAAATCGCGCAAAAAATGTTCCCGATTATTACCTTTATATTCAGTTAGACACCATTTTTTTTTCTATTACCATATTTTCGTGTCAAAAAATAATAATAGACTGTAGGTTCCTTCATTCCTTGGTGAATGTAGTGGACACAAACATTACAAACCAATCACACACTAAACAACAACGGAAGGTGGATTTTAGGGGGTTAATATTATTTAACAATTTCAAAAAATGCAAATTGATCAGTAAGTTTTGGGATTTTCATCATCGACACTCTTTCATTGAATGATGTACGAATCGCCTGATAAAATACTTTGCAACTAATGTTTTTACAAACACCTGTTAAAGTAGGTTTAAAAGTGCCGCGCGCGAGCCGCAGAGCAAACGTGATTGGCCGATTGCATGCAGCGGGGCACCGCGCCGTCCGCTCGCTCGCCGCGTAGGTATAAATATGTCTAAGTAGGCACTGCACGAACCGGCGCGCCGCGATTTGAGAGTTTAGCGACACGATCTAACGCGTACGATCAATTATCAGTTGTTTATAATAGTTAAAATTCAATTAAGTTGTGAATCAAAAGATTAAAAAAACAGTCATATATTGAAATTATAATTCTATGTTTTTAAAATACCTACCGTAGACCGTACAAAAGTACCTACTTAGGTAGGTTTTGAGACAGATTTTTTTTAGGGTTCACTTAACAAAATATGTACCTAGTTATAGCCTCAGATCATAGAAAGAAGATCTGAGGTTACAGATGAATCTTGTTGTTTCATTGTAGTTTTATCAATGAAATAGTGTCGTAGTGCCGGTTAGTTATCAGCTAGTTTAGTGTGCGGGTTTCCGATCTCCGTTTTGGGCAAATATGCTTTCGTATGTCTGGCTGTTCAGCTGTTCCCTCTATAGGTCACATCTCTCAACTGATTCTCGTGAAATTTTGTGTGCGAGTTCGATATTGAGCGGGCAAAAATGCTTTCGTATGTCCGGCTGTCCAGCTGTTCCCTCTATAGGTCGCATCTCTCAACCGATTCTCGTGAAATTCTGTGAGTGAGTTCGAAATTTATGGGCAAAAATTTCCCCAGGCTTCCAAACTTTCACTTTAGTCGTATTAGTAAGAAAAGAAATTCAATATTTAAAAAAGCAAAAATAATTACTTCCTTAAAAATGCTCCAAGTAAATTTGTTCCTTTTTAGGTAACTAAAAAAAGTGTACATAACGTAGGGTAGACCGGGGGTAATTGAAACCATTTGCCTTTACAGCATATAACCGTTATATTTTTATGAGTAGAAAGATGAACGCCCAAAATTTTTCAAGGTTAGTTATCTGGTTCCTAAATAAAATGTATTTTGTTACTCTATAATCCATAGTTTTCTGTCAATAATACGAGTATAATACAGAGAATGGGGCAGTATGGTTCAATTGGCCTCACATGACTGTCGAACTGACTGACAACTGACTGTGTCTGCGTGTTTGTTTTTACCATTGTCTTGTATAAAATATTAAAGTACAGTATTTACATACATACATACATACTGGGAATACTGTCAATTGAAACACTATGTGAGGTCAATTGAAACACTCTAATATCTTCGGCACAATGAAAGTAGGGTAAACTGGGTACGATTGAAACAACGCAAATATCTCGCGAACCGTTGGTGGGACGGCGAGGGGTCCAAGGGGGGAAAGAAGCGGACGATCGGTTTGTACACGAAAAACATCGTGACGTTGCTTCCCGCGCGCTTAATTTGTTTGTACAAAACCCTATTGTGTTTTGATCCCCAAAAGTAAGTGTTTTCACTCGTAGAGTTTTTCAATTATTCTGGTTTCTATTTAAGTGAGAGTATTGAGTGTGTGTTTATGTTTGAAGTGAAGCTTGTGGATCATCTCAGCGTATCTAGTTTTACTGTATCATTATTCTCATTATTACTACAACGGCTTTTTCCGAAAGTAGGAGGTGGGGACGGTTGAAACAGAGTGATTTTCTTGTATTTTTGACATTGACTAATGAAAGTCAAAGTAAGTTTTCTATTAGTTTATTTACATATTCTTTTCAGGGTGTTGTTCTCTTCTACACAGGGTGGGCCATACATTTTTGCAAATGGCAACACTGAATATCTTCTATAATAATAAATTATATATTTTTTGAGTGGAGGGAAATTTGACATTAATTTATGCAGTGTTATTTGCAATAAAGCGTTTTACTGATCAACAACGAGCTTTTTGTGTAAAACAGTTTTATAAAAACAACAAATTGTATGTAACTGTTCGCCGCCTATTTAGGAGGAAGCCCGGATCTCACTCCCGCCGATTTTATCGTGCGGGGATATTTATAAAGTCCAGTTCTAAGTTAAAAGGAACTATCACGGTATCAGTGAGATACAGCCTGGTGACAGACAAACGGACGGACGGACGGACGTTCCCGTTTTACTTTTCGAGTACGGAACCCTAAGAAGCAAAACTACGGACGATATACGAACTATTGGTTCAGTACTACCCAGTCAACTCTACTTATATCTTTTTTAGGGGTCCGCACCTCGAAAGAAAAAGCGGAACCCTTATAGGATCACTTTGTTGTCCGTCCGTCCGTCCGTCTGTCAATACCCTTTTTCTCAGAAACGCGTGGAGGTATCAAGCTAGGTATTAAATAGGTATTAGATATTATCAAGGTATTAAATACTCAAGCCTACTGTTCCTTGGAGCTGTGTAAGAATCAAACTTCTAGCCTAACGCAATCAAAAGACACAGCCATTTATGCCGCAAATTTTCGAAACTCGCAAGGGAATCATACAGGGTACTTCCCGTGAACTCAGAATCTTGAAATTTGATACGAAGCAACGCCTTATGGCACAAATAAAGGAAAAATTGCGAAAACCATAAATCCCATAAAAAAACATTCCATGTAAACAATAGGCCAAGTCTTGAAACAACTTTACTGCATTTACTAATTTTTGCATAGGTACCTAAAACGTATGTAAGTGTGATTGCCAAGTCACAAAATTTTATTTAGTAAGCAAATAAAGATTAATAAGAATGTCTGACTTGGCTCTACGAAATATCTCACCACTATTTACTGTGAAAGAGTTTCGAGGCTTGGCCTATTTTTTACATGGAATGTTTTTTAAGGGATCTCATTTCTTTTGTTAGACTTTGTATGGGAATGTTATTTTACCAACCGCAAATATTCGTATGTATTTGTATAGGATTACAAACTTACTTATGCAGCTTGTATATCTCTGAAACGTGACTGAAATTGCAATATTTTTAGGTTTCTTATGAGTTATTAGGCTAAAAACTAATAATGTTTGAAATTTGGAGTTTGTGGGTCTGCTAGAAGTACCTTAGAATTAGCGTGATCATTATCAGTGAGTATGTCAGTGACAAAACTAACGAACTTTGACGGACAATAGTTCTTAAACTAAAAGTTAAAATTGAATGTTATTAATATTGTATATTAGCCATATTATGCCCTACATGTTCCTGAAATTTCAGGGTTCTAGCTTTAGCCAGCACAAAATTACAGGATGTTGAAAATAGGCTGAATGGCTTCGACAAAAGGATGGTACGGCCGTGCCTCTTTGTTATGCTCGACTTGGCGGGGGAACAGCCGTGCCCCCAGATTTTTAGTTACATGTTATGCCATGCAATAGGGCCGAGTGGAGAAAAATGCGGGATGCCTTTGCCCAGCTGTGGCTTCCTGTTTCCCAAACAGGCTAAGAAAAAAAAAATGATTTCTACGGAACCCTCGGTGCACGAGTCCAACTCGCACTTGGCCTGTTTTTAATTTTTTTCATGACTACCATAGCATACAATGAGCTCATCAAAAGTTCGCAGGCATATTATAAACATTTCTCAATTTATGAGCATCTGAACATCTCGATAAAAACACGGGTGTAAAAAAAGTATACGACTTTAGTTTCCTTTGTTGCTGCTACCTTATACATTTAGTTTAACCAAATATAATATGCTATAACAATGTTTCAATCATAACCATTCCGTGTACCGACCCCGTGACAAAAAGTGTTGTAAACGTCGCGACTAACCATTTGTTTTATTGTATACAAGAACCTTCTCCAGAATGTATTAAATACTTTTCTGAAAACCGCATCAAAATTGGTTCAACCTAACGCGAGATAATCTCGGACAACGTACATATATACATACAAACATACGGGTCAAACTGAGAACCTCCTTTTTTTACAATGACACGCAGCGTGCAGATTTCTAAAAAATCTTCATATTTCCATAATTTATAAACTAGGTCAAAAACTACACAAACAATAGTGAACATTAATAGAACAAACATGTGCATCAAATGCAGAACCTCCTTCTATTAAGTCGGTTACTTTTAGGGACGATTAAAACGCGAGGACGATTGAAACGTTTAAATCGTCCACAAGCAAGTTGTTTCTACTGTCCCCACACCACGTTTTTAACTTCAAGGTCAAATATTACATATTAAAAAAAACTCGAACGCTGATCAACGGCCATTATAAACACTCGTTTATTCCCAGCTATAGCACCAAATTAATTTGATCAGTCAAAATACAAGAGTAAACAAAGTTAAAAAAGTCACAAATACTTACTTTTTACCGTGAAAAACTGGTTTGGCTCGTGTACACTCCGGTATCGCACCATCACTCGAACGCTACTGGCCAAGCTACTGCTCATACATGGCCAACCGTGTGTTTCGAGTGTTGCGTCAGTTGCGTAGGTATTATAGTTTTCGAGAAATTTTCCTTGTTTCAATCATGACGTGTTTCAATTGTCCGTGGTCTACCCTAAGTTATTGAATAATTTCAATTACGAAATAATGTAATTCAGATTACAAATTACGAAGTAGTCATGTATGCAATTACACGTGTAATTCATTACCTACTCGTAATTGAATTAAATATAATAAAATTTGTATTTCAATTTCAAACGTAAATTAGTTCGCCCAACACTGCCGTTTACCTAAGCCATTTTTATGGCCTGAATCGTCGCATTCATACTAGCGCATCGTAGAAAACGATACAAATTATCTGTGTAGGTAGGTTTTGTGTCTTGGGGCCCGGGCAGTGCGACCTTGAATGTCAAGACACTCGTTGCGTGCCGACGCTGCGAGCGAATGTGATCCTTAACACAAGCGGAAAGACTTTAAGTTCAGTTGTAGAATCAAACAGGACTATTCAAATGTGTTTTATGCTTTACATAAAGCTTTTTTTTGTTGGATTTATGTACTAGTTAAATAATCTATATTATTAAGTTTAATTTAGACACAATTTGTCTCTATAAATATTTTTACCGATAGTTTATTGGAGTAAATGTAATTATATGCAATTCTAAACAAAAATCAAAACGATTTTTAGAAAAATAGGTTCATACATTCTTTTTATGAGAATCAAATCAAAGTACTAATTATTACTATTTTTTTCTACGAACTTATGGCACCTGTCACCCAAGCCATGAAATTTGTTAATTTAATGGCTTTACGTGTAAAAAAATAGTCGGATTTCACTTTTTACAGGTTAAAGACAATAATACTGTCGTGTTGACGATTAAAAACAGCTATTACTATTTTAAGTTAAAAAAATCGGCGTTTTTTTGATACTATTTTTTTATACCTACTTCCGGGTCGAAAGTTTGTTGGATTCGTAAATATAGTATCTTAGAATATGTATTTATGACGGAGAAAAAAAAAACCTGGCTATTATGAATTAATGTTTTGCTAAACCGTAAAATGCTTAGACTATAAGCGGACGAAGTCGCGGCTAAAAGTTTGTTTGGTTATAATTCGGGGAACGATCAATATTGAAAAATCGTTTTGTATAGACCGCAGGAACAGTTTGAAATCGAAGATTAACTTACAACATAATTATATTAGTTATGCTGGACGAGTCAATTTTGAAACTGGCATTTTGACCTCTAATCATTAATTGTTGTTAACCAGCTCGAAGTTCTTTATTTTCACGCCACATGAAAATAGTGAACAATTGGTTTGTTACTTAAACTAATACTGAAATGAAACTCCCCAATAATAAACAAATAGCTTAAATAAGTAGTTTGTAGGTAAGAAAAGTTTTATTAACGATTCACCTACGTCGACAATATATTGGATAAGAAGAGATTTTTTAATTAGTTATGAATAAGTTACGGTAGGACCCTACGCTGCGGTTCACCTTCGGTCTCTTATCAAATTACTGATATATAGGTGATGAAGAGGCCAGGCCTCGATTTTCAACTTTTGCCATGCGATTTGGGTGCATTAAGACGTAGAATACTATTCTAGAAATCATTTACCAAGGGGATAGGTAGGTAGGGGGTAGGGGATCGTATAATCGTATTCCATATAGTCTGATGTCTATTTTATAGGAGAAACTTAGAGTAGCTGTGTTGACTCCTTTACCTTACCTGGTTTTGTAGAAGTAGTAAGAACAACTTCTGAACAAGCATCTTCGAATACAGGATATAGAGTCTTAGCATGGGCAAAAACAACACTGTCCTAGAAATTATTATGAGCAATTCTACATTGTCCTAGAAATTATTATGAGCAAGCAAGCAACATAGCCGGACATGTTGAAGCATTTTCTCTTAAATATATTATAATACAAGGTTATTTGCATATTTTAGGTCTCCCAAATGCGCCTTCGAAACGTACTTTATAGTAACGGACTTTATAGTTTTTTGAGATGTTAACGAAGACTTTCTTCGTTCAAGTCGTTTAGAGATATTTATGCAAAATGCTGGATAAACAGCTTTTCTGTTACCCTGTGTTACCACGCGAGGAGGAACACATTAAGACCTTAGTCAGCCTGACCTGTGCACATACACGCAAAATTTCAGGTCTATCACGATCCCACTGAGACGACCCTGTCCCTCGATGAAGTCGTGGAGAGCTGAAGGAAGAAAAAAAAAAACAAATTCTGATCTTTTACATTTATTTATTAAGTAAATAGACCTAAACTATATACAGGTACATTTATACATTTTATAATACATTTATTCCGTCTATTCTTGAGTCGCAGTGATGGCAAACGACCCGATGGCCTGACGTTGTTACCATGGGAAAGAGGGCGGTGCTTAGTGTGGGACACCACGTGCGTCAGCACCTTCGCAGAAATGCATTCGAATTTCAGGCCGCATTAAAGCGACAAAAGTACTCTCCCCTTACATCAGGCTATATTTTTGTACCCCTAGCGGTAGAAACTGCGGGTTGCTGGGGATCGGACGCAAAGAAATTTGTCCGGGACATAGTTAGGCCGTCGGCTCAGGCAAAAGGGTGCGGATCCCTGCTCCGAGTCGTTTCAGGGCTTTTCTTCTTTGCAAGGTTGTGTTTGGCCATTAAACATGGTAATGTGGCAAGCATTATGGGCAGCTTTGCACCGGAGGCGACTATTTTTTTTTAAATACCTATGCTATATGTAGTAATCAATAAGAATTTGTAATATTACTGAAATAAATGTTTTTATAAATTAAACATGATCTCTCTTACTTAAATAGTAGGTAGGTACTAACAGATTATAACTCGTAAAATAATAACTCCGAGTGGGATAAGTTTCAAAACGACGGAAAAAATAAATATGGAGTTAGTGGTATTAAAAAAAATGGTAATTACTTAAATGTAGAGCTTTTTCTCGCAAATGAAAGGCAGTTTCTGTGTACAGTCGTTGCGAGCGAGCCTGCCCAAGCGCAGACTTGCGCAGGAGTCGGTGCTGTTGTTCTCGCTATCGACCCATTGGTTGAAACCCGCCTGCTGCAGGGTCTGACCTGCAGGACATTAACATTCAATTAATTTTGTATGAAGCAGTAACGTCTTTCTAAGTGTGTATTGCCAGTGATGACATATGGAACGGAAACGTGGTCGCTTACTCATAAGAAGGCTCAAAGTCACTCAAAGGGCGATGGAGAGAGCTATGCTGGGAGTTTATCTCATCATCATCATCATCATATCAGCCGAAAGACGTCCACTGCTGGACATAGGCCTCCCCCAAAGAGTGCTACAATGGCCGGTCCTGGGCCACCCGCATCCAGCGGACTCCCGCGACCTTTACCAGGTCATCAGTCCACCTTGCGGGGGGCCTACCCACGCCGCGCCTTCCGGTACGTGGTCGCCACTCGAGAACCTTTCCGCCCCAACGGCCATCGGTTCTACGTGCAATGTGCCCCGCCCACTGCCACTTAAGTTTAGCAATTCGGAGTGCTATATCGGTTACCTTGGTTCTGCTGCGGATAGCCTCATTTCTGATGCGATCGCGCAGAGAAACTCCCAGCATAGCCCTCTCCATTGCCCTTTGAGTGACTTTGAGCCTTCTTATGAGGCCCATAGTAAGCGACCACGTTTCCGTGCCATATGTCATCACTGGCAACACGCACTGGTCAAAGACTTTCGTCTTGAGACACTGCGGAATATTGGATGAAAAGATGTGCCGTAGCTTCCCGAATGCGGGGAGTTTATCTGCGCGATCGCATCAGAAATGAGGCCCTCCGCAGCAGAACCAAGGTAACCGATATAGCCCTCCAAATCGGTAAACTTCAGTGGCAGTGGGCGGAGCACATTGCACGTAGAACCGATGGCCGTTGGGGCGGAAAGGTTCTCGAGTGGCAACCACGTACCGGAAGGCGCGGCGTGGGTAGGCCCCCCACAAGGTGGACTAATGACCTGGTAAAGGTCGCGGGAGTCCGCTGGATGTTGTTGGCGCAGGACCGGCCATTGTGGCACTCTTTGGGGGAGGCATATGTCCAGCAGTGGACGTCTTTCGGCTTATATGATGATGATGATGATGAGTAATGTCTGCTCACGAGAAACCGCTACACGCCTCTCAAAAGTAAGGTATCCAAGTTGTAAGGCTTCGGTTACACGGTAATTCTGGCGTCAGTTCAGACCATCAGTATTATGAGAGAATGATAGTGTAACCGTTGTGGATGACAGAGACAGACAGATCATACTGATGGACTGAACTGACGCAAGAAATAGCGTGTAACCGAAGCCTAAAAAGGGAACTGGATGAAAGATAGGTGGACCGAGCAGATTGTTCTGAATGTTCTGGGAGCTCTGTTGGGTATTTGAGTATTTGTTGTGTTGGCAGCTAGATACAAATACACGTCCCTCACTTTCAATACAGCACATCTTATTCAATGACAATAAAAAATAGAAGACTAAGTAATAGCTTTCCCCACAACTTCGTCCACGTATAGGTACTCGTTAATCGCCTCGGGACTCGAACGATGTCAGCCAGTGACGAATGCTCTATCTTGTCACTTATCGCGTGATCCATGCTACGGGGCCTGCAATAGCAAAAAATGCTATAGGACTGACTGTGGGAACAGGCGCAGCGTCAGTTATTGCACTCCTTGTAAACTTCTACTCCCCTTTTCAGCTCTTCAAAGTATCCTTTGTCCTTCCCGGGGTCTCAAAATATCGGTGCCTCATCTACATCGATGTAACAGACAGTTCCTATCGCATTAATAATATCGCAAGTATGGATTTACTACCAGCTTCGATAACATACCGTGCACGGTCATCCAGGTGCCATTGTTCCAGCGCGTGGCTCCCACATGTATGTGTACTTTATCAGGATACATGAAAAACATTATGGCCAAGGGCTCCACAGAGCTGCTCAGCACGAGAAGGTCCGCGCCCTCGCGCCGACAGGTCGCGTACGCTTCACTAAAGGCTGAGCGGGATGTGTGGTACTTGTAGCAGCTACTTGGCGCATAATCAATATACTTGAATCCTGTGTAAATTAAAAACATAAATTTCTGTCAAAAATTAAATTTTTGGTACAGCCTTTTATTGCCGTCTGTATTTTTCTGTATACCGTCATCAACTACTAATTGAGACGATTCTAACGAGCCCAAACTCAAATGGGGTTACGTCGGTTAAGTACTGAATTCATATGGCCACCTTCTATCTACATCATAAGATCAGCTCGATGGTACCATAATATTGAATTGTTATCCAAACTATACCTTTACCCAAAAGATCGGCTCGATATGGTAGGTACAGTCGCCATCACATACATCGGAGCAAACAAGCAACTCACAAACATCGGAACACAACTCTATTTTCAAGGCCTTAGGGTGCATATGTTCCGATATTTTTGAACAGCCTGTAGTGTACCGATGTACGTGATGGCGACTGTATCATAATATTGACTAGCCCAAAAATTTTAACTCAATCGGTTGAAGATAATTTATCTGCTTCAAAATTGAGTTGCAAGATTCCACCCGAACAAACATAGTTACATTACATACCACATATTTCAAACACCCCGATATTTCGAGGTTGAACAATATCGACTGTATTAATAGTTAAATAAGTAAGTTAATTAGTGTACTTACATACATTGCAGGTTAATAGAAGTCGTTTTAATATGGGTCTACCCACCATCCATCATGCTCTAGCACGATGGAGTTTTTTAGAATTTCTAAGCTCGCGTTTTAATAAAGCGAATTTTTGAAATCGGATGAATCATTCCGGATGTCACTTCTACATACAAACTTACAAAATGCAGCTCAAACGGGAGTAACACTCGTAGTGTATTTCCTTACACATTGAAAATCTTACCTGAGTCCATTCCACATTTCCCCTCGGGTCCCACCACCTCCTTCCTGAAGCAGAGGTAGGGCAGCGCCGTGTCGCATGTCGTGTCGCGGAGCAGCCCGTTGCGGCGCAGCGCGAGGCAGTTGTCGCGTGTCGTCAAGTTGGAGGGCGCACCGGCCGCCCAGCGGACTGACATGCCCGACAGTCGGGTACCTGCAACACCAACCACGATCACACCTCTTCACCACATAAAACTACATTATATATTTGCCCGTGGTCCTACCATAGTCAAATCTACTATGGTCCTACTGGTAGCTCTCTCTTTGGTCGTTCACTCTTTTGACTGTGGTCGTGGTTTAGGGATGACGTAGGTACCTATCTGATGTGGATAAACCAGCCCTTGCGATGAGGTTCTGCTTGTTACGTTCGTCAGCGTAATGGGAACATTGGACTATTGTGTCGCAGTGATTTTCAAATTTGTCCAGCGAAGAGGTTGCCTAACAGCTTATCTATTGCTGGCCGCTCAGCAGGCAAAATATCCAATGGCCATCCGTGCTTCTATACGGAGGACTCAAGAAACATCTAGTTCGTTCGTATACAATGCGCCGTTTTCACATATGCTGACGACACTGCTGTGGTATTCTCAGGGGATACATGGGAGGAAGTGCGCCTATCCGCAGAAAGTGGCCTTACAAAAATTGCCGGATGGCTACAAACAAATCTTCTTACCCTTAACACAACTAAAACTAACTACGTTTGCTTCACAAACTATAATCGTACGCAACCAGACACAGACTTCTCAATCAGGATCCATACTTGCCACAACACGCAAACCATCTGTGCCTGCCCAGCCATCGAGAAGGTAGAATCCACTAGATACCTGGGGGTTATGGTCGACCAACGACTCACCTGGCACTTGCACACTGAGAGTTTTATGGGCAGAATTCGTAAACTTATCTGGGTTTTTAAAAATCTTAGGCACGTAGTAACGAAGACCGTACTAAATCAAGTTTACATATCACTGGCCCAGTCAGTCCTTGCGTATTGTATCCCTATATGGGGTGGTGCAACTAAGACCAAATTTCTTGAGCTTGAGAGAGCTCAAAGGGCACTTCTAAAAGTGATGTTTTTCAAACCGTACAGATTTTCCACAAACAAACTTTATACACTCTGTGACTTATTATCTGTAAGAAAATTATATATATTTAGCCTTATCATAAAGACACACAAGACAACCACATATACACCGGAAACAACAAGTACACGTAGGAAAAGAACTAAAGTTATCCACACTCCCACAGTGAAATCTGCATTTGCAAGGAGACAACAAGCAGCACAATCTGCCAACCTGCGCTCACCCTCAACCCTCGCTGCGCTCAAGATTCTAACTTTGAATCACTCGCTACGCTCGTGATTCAATTTTAGAATATTTCGCTTCCTCGGGACTCAAAATCAGCACTCGCAGCAAATAAGAACTTTGCTCTCTTGTTGCAAAAATAACTATTTTTCCCAATTCTGAAAATTTTGTCAAAACTGTGTTACTTGATTTCTGCCTAGGGCAGCCGAGGTATAAAACGATCCCCCGGGCGTTTAGCTGATTAGTTACCGCTCAGCGACGAGAAGAGTCCCTTGGAGTACAAGTCGTTGATGCCCGTGAAGACTTGTTCCGGCGACTCGGCGCTGGAGAGCAGCGCTGTGCTCATGGCCGCCAGCAGCCCTGGTGTCTCTGGGGAGGCCAGCTCACCCCCTGAACATAAAACAAATCAATAGTAGAGGACAATATTTCACAATACTAATTCGTCACACAGTCCCAAGTTCAGCGCGACGTGTTTTAGACCTCTCACAGACTGGCCGCGGCGGACAATAGAAAACTTGTCATTAGCTGTCAAATTTACTATGGTCCGCCACCGCAGGCCGCGCCAGTGTGATGTAGGCCTTAAAGGGATACGCATGCACTGACGCAAGCTGTCAATATATAGAACGAGGAGGTTGCGAGCAAAACCGCCGGTACGCCAACGAGCCCGCGAGTCAAAGATCTAAACCGCCAATGGAGCACCAAGAGTCCACAGTCTTAAAAACCGACGGATTGGCTCGCTGGCTCTTTGTGCATGCTTGAAATTACTGAGAGTCGAAGGGGTTGCTCGTCATTTTTTTTTATTTTTTTTTATGGGACAATCTTACACAAGTCAACCTACATTCATTGGATCACTACAAGAGTCAGCGAGCCAACTAGTTAACGATTCATACCGTCGGCTCACCGGCTCGCAAATGGATCACCCCCTTTACATAAACACTCTTTTTTTTTTTTTTTTCAATACAAATTACACAGTATAAGGCCTCCACACACCGGTCGCGGGCACGGGTCGGGCGCGGGTCGGGCGCGGGCCCGCGCCCGACCGTGTGTGGAGGCCTTTACAGTGAGACACCCAGGCACTGTGAAATGCATGCACACTATGTTATTTAAGTAACATGAACTCATAATAACAAAAATCATAACAAATAACTAAAGACGGACGGTCATCCATCGTTTCGCATAACCTCTTACATTCATCACATATTATCTTCCAACTACTTGCAAACACATCGCAGTCAGGTGCTGATTCGAGAAGCGCGTTTAGAGTATACAAAGCGCGAACTAGTGGTGATTTCCTGTACGCCACAGTACGCGCTTTGGGAACTGCCAGTAAGTCGCGATTTCGTGGTCTCTTATGAAGTAGCGGTGTGTTTGCAACTTCCGAGTGAGAATGTACCTACCTTCTCCGTGACATACAAGCCGCGCATCGCGCCACGCGGCCGCAGGGTGCATTTTGAAGGAGCCCTCCGCGGCTTCGTAGTATTCATAGCCGTCCGGTCGGACTTCAGGTGCCTCTGCAAAACATGTCAACAATCAACATCAACATTCGCTTATTTAAACTCAATATAAGGCTTATAGTTACTCGGTACAATCGCCTCTTTTGTAGGCGGAAAATGTTCTATGTTCGTGGCAACGACACATCCGTACAAATGTTTAAATGAGCGAATATTATTTACTTAAATTGGTTTAATAAATAAGTTAAGAAACTTCTAGGTTTTAGCTTACTTCCTTCAATTAGAAACTAAACGTACAACACAAAAAAATACTTTTTAAAATACGAGTCTGACTCGCGCACCGAGGGTTCCGTACAAACTTTCATACACCATACACGTCATGTCAGGACCCCATTCTTTCTTGAACAATCTTAAACAGCACATAGTAGAAGTTACCGTTGCACGGCGCCATCTGCATTTTGTTACTAACAACTTACAACCTAGTATGGTGGTTTATCAGCGATAGCTTTTTAACACGCGTACCTACCGATTTCGATTATTTATTTTTTATTTGAAAGAATGGACTTAAAAGATAATCTCATATATAGGAATTTGAAGTCATAAAATTACATACAAAAGTAAGTAAATTACAAATTTAATTAAGAAATTATTTTTGAATAATAAAAAAAAATACGCTAGGTAGAGATATCGTTTTATTTTTCCTGTATTATTTATGTTATTCTTCATTATATCAGCCAAAAGATGTCCACTGCTGGACATAGGCCTCCCCCAAAGAGATCCAAAGTGATGTTATTCTTAATCAAATGTAATTAAAGATAAAAGATAAAACCAGCCAAGTGCGAGTTGGGCTCGCGCACGAAGGGTTCCGTGAAATAAATTGCGGTTTACGATTTATGACGTATTAAAAAAAACTACTTACTAGATCTCGTTCAAACCAATTTTCGGTGGAAGTTTACATAGTAATGTACATCATATATTTTTTTTAGTTTTATCATTCTCTTATTTTAGAAGTTACAGGGGGGGGGGGACACACATTTTACCATTTTGGAAGTGTCTCTCGCACAAACTATTCAGTTTAGAAAAAAATAATATTAGAAACCTCAATATTATTTTTGAAGACCTATCCATAGATACCGCACACGTATGGGTTTGATGAAAAAAAAATTTTGAGTTTCAGTTCTGAGTATGGGGACCCCTAAAACCTAATGTTTTTTTTCGATTTTTGTGTAAAAATCTTAATGCGGTTCACAGAATACATCTATACCTACCAAGTTTCAACAGTAAAGCTCTTATAGTTTCGGAAAAAAGTGGCTGTGACATACGGACGCACAGACAGACAGACAGACAGACGGACAGACATGACGAATCTATAGGGTTCCGTTTTTGGCCATTTGGCTACGGAACCCTATAAACGGCAAAAATTGTATTTTTTTCTACATTTTCCTTAATAAATCAAAATTTAACCACTGTTGAAAATAAAATAAAAACGGTTTTACAAAGTTCAACTCAAGCCCTTTTATATGATACCCCCACTTGATAATATTTACAAATTTTTGGTTTTGTAACCCCCCCTCATATTCGTCATTTACACAGAAAATAAAAATGTATATTAAATTTTTTCATTTTACCCATACACGTGTCGTTGTTCCAAATTTCGAATTGACAGCTTAAGTAGTTCCTGAGATATTTAACGTTGTGACAGAGTCGCAGTGCATAAGGGTTCCTTTTTTACCTTTTTGGTACGGAACCCTAAAAATTTACATGCCAAGCGAAATACAGTGTAAGCTGGATAGATCTTTTTTAATTAATGTCAATTAAAAGTTGTTTATAGCACTTACTTGCAGCCGCCAAAGACAGCCCAAATACAAACAGCCACAAAGTCACTGATTTCCCTCTCATCACCGCAAGGGTAATCAATAATCTTAACAACATGTTTGCAATAAACAAATTAAAATTGAAATTGAAATTAATAATAAATTAAGTAATACCGTTCAACGGTAGTTCAATTGAATGATGCGCGATTGGAATTCGTATTGAGCTTCGACCGCCCGCCGGTTATATAGTCGGTTGTATGAATCCTTATCAGTCAACGTGTGAACCCAAGATTGGACGGGAGAGGCGAGAGGTTTTTCTATTTTAATTTATAAACAAGCGTTCTAAAACTTCTAAATAAATAAAAAAATAGAAGAAAAATGTTGGGTAATTTCAACATGTTACTTAACATTAGTAACATAGTGTTACGTAGTCATCATTTCCTTGCCCTTATCCCATTTACTTGGGGTCGGCGCAGCATGTCTTTTTCTCTTCATATCGTCTCTCACACAGTCCACCCACCTTAGTGTTAAGTAGTAAACCATTAAAATATGCTAAAAATTACAATTATGAAAAAAAGTTAATCAGTACATTTAAATGTTGCCAATAGGATTGGTACCTATTTAAACCATTTACTTAGGTATTTTTGTTTATTAGCAGTTAGAAAAAATGAAAGGTCGTATAAAATTGTTCTTGAATTTAAATGTTCAAAAATCAAAGTCAAGCACCAAATTGGATGCCACTCAGCATAATGGCAAAAGCAGACTTAGTCAGCTAAGGCACTGGTGGTCGAGGCAACCCGAGACAAATAAACCATGACATAACATTATACCAGCTTTTGTACCACATTTTTATGAAAAATAAAGATTTATATTTATGCAAAATAAGACTTTATAAACATACCATACCTAAATAAGCCTAAGTAAAGAGGAGGTGTCGTCGGCCAATTTAATTCAATTCAATTCAATTTATTCCATAACAATATAAACTGTGTCGGAAATCATAAGGCTAATTACAATATTCATTACATTATACATTACATTACATTATACATTATTTCATTTCAATCAGAAGTAAATTCATTGATGTCATAATAACATTTCACCAGGAGGTATTCTTTAAGTTGACGTTTAAATATGTTAACACTTTTCATACATTTAAGTTCATTCGGTAAGCTGTTGAACAGTCTGACCGCTTGGTATTGTACGCTATGCTTAACCACTCTTAGTTTAGGCATAATTAATTCTTTCGAGTGTTTTGCCTACAACACCTTTCCTCATCAGTCTCATACTTCTCTGGATGCTTAACAATATCAGTCAGTAAAACAAGGATATACAGACTCGGAACAGTTAGTAATTTTAATTTGACAAAATGTTCCTTGCAAGACTCCCATGACGGTATTTGCACCATAGTTCTGATAGCACGTTTTTGAATGACAAATGCTTTCTTTATATTATACGCAAAGCTTTGTCCCCAGAACTTAATGCTATACCGTAATCGTGACTCAATTAGTGCATGATAGACCACAACCAGCTGTTTTGTCGTAACTTCATCACGTAAGGTCCTAAGCGCGTAGCAAGCAGAACATATGCTGTTTTCCAGAGCAGCAAGTTCTTCTTTCCAGTTCAGCTCATAGTCTATGCGAACACCAAGGAACTTAACCGAGTGGACAATTGCCATATCAGCATTTCCTGCATTTACTTTCAAGGTTTCCTTGTTTTTTATTGTGGTTTTAAATAATATAGCTTGCGTCTTTTCAGTATTTAAGATTAAACTATTAATACTAAACCAATGCTGAAAGACTTTTAAAATTGCATTTACCTTCACATTGAGTTCTTCAATATTAGTGGAAGAGATAACAGCATTAGTGTCATCCGCAAAGATTACAACACTGACATCACTGAGTTCTTGATTAATGTATCGGATCAAATCATTCATAAAAGTTATAAAAATAATTGGACCCAAAATGGATCCCTGAGGCACCCCTTGATCAATTTTAGCTAATTTGGTTCTGAAGATTTCTTTACACCCATGAATTCAAAGCTTTGAAGTATGACATAAGTGCTGCACATGACGTTCTAGTTGGATTGTCCACTTATGCATTTGAAAGGACAGCGTGCACCAAGTAGGCATGGAGAAAAAAGCTCGAGGAATTTTCTTGAATAAATTGTGAAGGGGCAAAAACTAGCCTTTGACAATTTTTTTATTAAGAGCCTGTTGTGTCCCAATGCTGGGCAAAGGCCTCCCTCCTCCGTTTCCAGACTTCGCGTTCCTGAGTTGTCTCTGACCAATCCTTTAAAATGGAGTCTAGCACGTCTCGCCATCGCCGACGAGGTCTGCCGCGTCTCCGTTTTGAGCTGTCGGGTTGCCAGCCAGTTGCAATCTTAGCCCAAAGCTCGCTCGGCATGCGGCTGACATGACCAGCCTAAACCCACTTCAACTTAGCCACTTTCCGAGCTACGTCTACTATTTGGGTCTTGGAGCGCAGCGTGGTGTTCCGGATACGATCCATTAATTTTACACCTAATATGCTGCGCTCCATGGCTCGCTGGCAGAGCCCGAGTTTGGATTTCTGAGATAGTGTCAAAGACCATGTCTGTGCACCGTAGGTGAGGATCGGTAGTATGCACATGTCCATGAGTCTCCGCTTGAGTGATAGTGGGAGATCACCGTTCATCAGATTTTTCATGGACCAATAGCTCCTCCAGGCGTTATCAGTCAGTCTTTGGACTTCCTTCTCTTGTCGCTCCTGGGAGGAAACTTTGTAGTTGACCCAAATAAAAACCTTTGACAAAAAAAGTTTTGAATACCAATCCAGATTTATCAAATAAGCATTTCGCCTTCTTTTGACACCTCCCCCAATCGTGATCATACAGGATATTTGTCTAACCCCCTCCCGCCATAAACGATTAGGTACATGATTTCTGGACGAGCCCAAAAATGTATAGGGGAAAAATAAAAGTGGTCAGATTCGAACAAAACTCATTTATGTTATAAGAAACGTTTATTCACACAACGTGTCAACCTATGGACGAAACTAGATATACCCCACACGAAGATCCACAACAAACTGATCACAAGCCTACCTATGATGGAAGCTTCAATCGACAAAATACCAAAAACTGCAGTCTTTGGGAAAGACTATGGAATATTACTGACGGAAGACTCCAAAGAGGGGTTAAACCAAACAGACCTTAGAATCTTTACAGATGGTTCAAAAACAAATACGGGAACAGGATGTGGTGTGTTCTCAGAGGATTTAAACATACACATATCCAAAACACTGGGTGGGTGTACAAAACACGGTATTCCAGGCTGAATGCGTAGGGATAATTGAAGCCTGCAATGCCGTAAAGAGACGACAAGTCGAAAACACAAACATACGGATACTTTTAGACAGTAAATCGGTACTACAAGCACTGAGCAGTGATAACATCACATCTAGCTTGATATACGAATGTCACTTAAACCTCACAGAGATGTGCGCAGATAAAAACCAAGTTACTATACAATGGATCAAGGGGCACATTGGCTCAAGAAGAAACGATGCAGCGGATGAACTGGCCAGGAAAGGCTCAGAAACAACGGCATACGGACCGGAGCCAATCTTGCCCCTGCCACAAAGCTACATATACAATCAACTGGACGAACACACTAAAGACCTACACCAAATATACTGGGAGGAGATAAACACATGCAGACAGACCAAAGAGATTCTGTCGAAACGCGACTACAAACTCACAACCACACTACTAAGGACACATAGAAACCAACTGCGCAAGATAGTGGGTATAATAACAGGACACAACACCTTGAACAGACACCTCTATAACTTAGGTATCACAGACAGCCCCATGTGCAGAGCGTGCATGGAGGCAGAAGAAACGACTAAACATATGCTACTGAACTGCAAGGAGGTAGAAGTATACAGAATGAAGCACCTAGGTTCTCCAAACACACTACGGGACGCAGTCAGCAATACCAAGGCACTCACCAACTTTTTAGACGAGCTGGGGTGGTAAGAGTAGCCACACCGCCGTTTCACGCAAAATAGGCACAATGGATGTCGACTTGCGGAAAACGCCCAGTATAACTAACTAACTAACTAATGTGTCAACGTGTGTGTAACATTTTGAACGCCAAAAACGCCTAAAGGCGTCGTGTATTGTCGTGCCCGATGCGCCAAGAACGCTTTTAAGGTGGTTCGATTGCCATACAAAGCGTTATTTGACATTCGCAGGCTAGCGGCGTGATATCTTAAGAAACTTATGAAACAAACTTTCATCAATTGGCTTCTCATTTGCGCCAAATTCCCCCTGTCCTAGAATAAACTTGTATAAACTAGATTTATTTGAGAAAAATAGTTTTCCCAAAATATCACGGATCAAACCAATTTCTCAAATTAATCTAGTTTGTACAAGTTTATTCTAGGAAAGGGGGAATTTGGCGCAAATGGGAAGCCAACTGATGAAAGTGTGTTACACAAGTTTCTTAAAATATCACGCCGTTAGCCTGCGAATGTCAAATAACGTTTATGGAAAAAAGGTTGGCGTCTCAGTGATACTTTAGTTCGTGAAGAATGGCGTTCAAAAGGTTAAAGAAACTTATCCCGTCGTATAACATGTAATGTTTTCGTTCCCAAGTAATGCCACTTTGAATAACATACAAAACCTTCCTTTAAGAAAACACGGTTTACGGGCTTTTGTTCCATCCGGTAATTTACATAAAAATACAAAGATTAGCCACTTTTATTAACCGACTTCAAAAAAGGAGGAGGTTATATGTTCCACTGTATGTATTTTTTTTATGTCTGTTCGCCGATTTCTCCGTCAATTGTGGACCAATTTCCAATATTATTTTTTTAAACGAAATAGTTTACTCCTGAGATGGTCTCATTGTCACCAAGTCAGGATTTGATGATGCGATAACAGGGAAATTGAGGGCAACCCTTAAATTTTATAGGCACGCGTGTAGTGATTTCAGTATTTTCTATTATAACTCGTGTATTTACTCTTGAAAATCGCAATTTTGGTGAAGTGGAACTGATGATGAAGACCACGGATGACTTATGGAACTCCTCAAAGATGTAAAGTACGTCAAAGATTCTGACATGATTCCGTTGCAGTAGCAAGTAATGAAGTGTTAATTCTGAGATCCTTGAGGAATCGACGGAACTCCTCAAATATTATAAGCCCTCAAATAGCGACTTGGGTTTTTTCTGTAATAATCAACGCATTTGCTATCGGAGAAAAGTTCTATGGTAAATTGAAAAGGAAATGTAGAAAATTTCATGTCTCTATGTGGCTTGGCGAAATACTGAATTGAAGTCGGTTTAAACTTTGTTTTTAAAATAAATTATATCATAGTCAAGTCGAAAATCGAAGCAGTGGTTTAATTTTAACATAAACAATATAGGAGACATTTTATTATTTTTGTGATTATGACATGTTATTACTTATTTGGTTCTGTTTTTCTCTATGACATTTTATAATTATTGTTTCAACTCATGCTTCCTATTTCCATTGTATGATTATAAATTTTTGATTTAATTTAATTTAATTGACTGCATTGTATTTGCTTGCTACTATGTTTTACTGCAAATAAACGATTTGATTGATTGATTGATTGATATTATATGTCAAATTCATAAATATTCAATGTAAATCTATAAATATATAAAAGAAGAAACTGACTGACTGATTAACAACGCACAGCTCAAACCGCTGGTTCTAAAGATTCCTAATTGGGCACGTAGGTTCCTTATAAAGTCTAGGGGTGCACTAAGAAAGGATTTTTCAAAATTCATCCTGTAAGGGGGTGAAATGGGGGTCCAAAGTTTGTATGGGGAAACAAGATTAGTCCGACTATTTTATTCGAAACTTCACACGAGTATTCCTAACAATAAATGAGTAAATACGTGTTTCAGGATTTTTGAGAATTCAACCCCCTAAAAGGGGTAAATGTGGTGACAAAGTCTGAAAACCAACACGGGTATTGTTTCTATGGTTTTTCGGGTCGCTGATTACGAAAAAAACAACGATTTTAAAATCCAACGTGGCGGACGTGAAATACCATCTCCCTGTTGTTAGGGTGCGATGGGGTTGAAATGTCTAAATATCAATATTACTGTCGTTTTTATGGTTCTTTGTGACGCTAATTACGAAAATGGCATCGATTTTGAAATTTAATGTTGTGGACATGAAAATTCTTGAAATTATTTAGTGTGTAGGTATATGTAGAGTCGACATGTAGAGTCTATATAGTGTGAACCAATTTCAGGATTTTTTTTAATCATTCCTTAAACAAACATTTACATTCTACGCGGACGAACTCGCGGGCAAACACACAGACATACCTATAGGATAAGACGGGTGGTGGTGTGGTGTGGGGGAAACTACCTGCATCAGTAATTAATAAGTACATTCAAGGTACTGCACGAAGGTGGTTGTCTGCTTGCTTTCGATAAGTTTAGGTTTGCATTCTAAGTGAAATGCAGAAAATCGTAAGTACCTACATATATCTACCTACTTACGTTCCTCAATTATTCATTTGATAACATGTAATATAATTGATAAATATTAAGAACATAATATTCTGTGTATGCATTAATTAACGTTACAAAATCTTCTTTTGCAGCCAGAAAACACATTTCTAATAAAGGGGTTAAATAGGGGTGCAAAGTTTGTATGGAGAAAACTTTATTTTCTGAGCAAGAGACTTCAAACTTTGTGGAAAGATTAATTATTAGAATACAAATAAATCACTTTCAGCGTTTTGGAAAACTCTGCCCCTAAGGGGGTTAAAAGCGGGTGCAACATTAGTAAGGAGGATTTTTTTTTTAGCTTGGGACTTAAAACGTTGTAGAAAGCTTACTTATTAAAATTAAAATGAAGAACTTTCAGTTTTTTGAAAACAATCCACCCCTAAGGGGGTTAAAAAAGGTTGCAATGTTTGTATGAGGAAAACTCTTTTTTGAGATAGAAGCTTAAAAGTTAGTAGAAAGATTACTCATTGAAAAATAAAAAGTACTTTCAGCGTTTTAGAAAGGTTAAAATTTAAGAGGGAATGCAACATTTGTATGGAGGCAACGTTTTTTTTTAGCAAGAGACTTAAAACTTTGTAGATATGTAGCTTATTAGAATACAAATAATGTACTTTCAGCGTATTGAAAAAAATCTACTCCTAAGGGGGTCAAAAAGTCATCAACAAACGTCGGACTATAGGGGGCAGTTTAAGGGCAAGGTAAGGTTTACAAAAAAATCTTATTTTACGAGTATTATATAATGTATTATTTGTAACATAGTTAATTCAATTAATTACCCGTTATCATTTATTCATCTTTAATGTGTAAATACTTTTTGAAGTGATGACTGATAGCCCACTGAAGTGGCCACTTAAAAAACAAATAAATACCTGACATGCGTTATTATGACTGTTGTTCATACTTATATTTGTTGGTAGAGTGCCGTCTAATCAATAGAAAGATTTGCTTTATTTGTTAATTTGCATATCTATGTATTGCAATGGATACGATACAACGACAGCACTCCGAACTTAAGTCACAGAAAGGTCACATTATTGGAATTTCACATTATAAATACTAGGTACCAAACACTATCGACAAAAATTCTCGAAAGTGAATTGATTGATTTGTGAACCTTACCTATCATTCTGACATGCCACGAAAATGCCCGCTGGAGTCCGACGTTTGGTCATCAAACGTAACAGTTTGGCGAGAATATAAATGTTTTGTAAGATGTAATTTGAATGTATAAATACATATAAAAATAAAAAAAGTATTTCTAAGTTTGTATGAGGCAAATTCTTTTTTGAGATAGAAGGTTAAACGTTTGTAGATCTTATTGAAATACAAAAAAGTACTTTCAGTGTTTTAGAAAATTCCACCTTTAAGGGGGTTAAAAGGGAGTGCAACATTTGTATGGAGACAACGTTTTTTTTAGCAAGAGACTTAAAACTTTGTAGATAGTTTACTTATTAGAATATTATTAAATTACTTTCAGCGTTTTGAAAAATTCCACCCTAAAGGGGGTTAAAAAGGGTTGCAAAGTTTGAGGGTTGCAAAGTTTGTATAGAGAAACTCTTTTTTGAGATAGAAACTTAAAAGTTTGAAGAAAGAATTTTAGAAAATTCCACCCTTAAGGGGGTTAAAAGGGGGTGCAACATTTGTATGGAGGAAACATTTTTTTTAGCTAGAGACTTGAAACTTTGTAGAAAGCTTACTTATTAGAATAAAATGTTCAGCTTTTTGATAAATTCCACCCTTAAGGGGAATATTTCTTGATATGCCAGCATTAGAAATGCCAGCATCTCGAGTTTTCCTTCGAATTATTCCAGTCTAAGTGGTTAGCATGATGAACGAAATAAATATATTCAAATTTAATATAATATATTTGGTATAATTCGAAGGAAAACTCTTTTTAGCACAACGAATCCTCAAAGCAATAAAGATTTGGCAATGCGATTTAAAAAGGGTTGCAAAGTTTGTATGAGGGAAACTCTTTTTTGAGATAGAAGCTTAATACTTTGTAAAAAGCTTACTTATTAGAAAACAAATAAAGTACTTTCAGCGTTTTGGAAAATTTCACCCCTTAAGGGGTTAAAAAGGGGTGCAAGGTTCGTATGGGAAACATTGTTTTAGCTTCGAGACTTGATAGTTTATAGACAAAATGCTTATTACAACAAAAAAAACTCTTCTCCTTAATTTTTCCCTGAAAAGCGTTTATAGGGGGTTCAAAGTTGGTATGGAGAGTCAGAAAATTTTAAAGTATCAGATTTGTAACTTCGATCTTAGCCTGTTTGCTAAAGGACGAGAAATTTTGTAAATTTCGGTTGTAGACTGTTTGCTGAAAGACTACAAAACTTATTTCAGCGTTTTTTTTTTAATTCATCGCCTAAGAAGGTTAAAGGGAGTTTGAAGAGAGAATAGAGAGCAAGACATTTTTAAAGCAAGAAATTTCTAACTATGGTTTCAGACTTATACTATGAGGGTTCAAAGAGGTTCTAAGTTTGTATAGAGAGCAAGACATTTTGAAGGTAAGAGATTTGTAACTTCGGTCTTAGACTGTTATACTAAAAGACTAATTTAATTTTTTAACCGACTTAAAAAAAGGAAGAGGTTATATGTGCCATTGTATGTTTTTTTTTTATGTAGTTTCGCCGTTTTCTCCGTCAATTGTGGACCGATTGCCAAAATTCTTTTTTTATTCGAAAAAGTATACTTCCGAGGTGGTCTTATTGTCACCAAATCAGGATCTGATGATAGGATCCCAGGGAAATTGAGGGCAACCCTCATATTTTATAGGCACGCATGTAGTGATTTCGGTATTATCTATTATATTTCGTGTATTTACTTTCGGAAATTGCGATTTTGGTGAAGTAGAACTGATGATGAAGACCACAGATGACTTATGGAACTCCTCAAAGATGTAAAGTAAGTCAAAGAATCTGACATGATTCCGTTGAAGTAGCAACTCTTGAAGTGTTAATTCTGAGATCCTTTAGGAATCGACGGAACTCCTCAAATATTATCAGCCCACAGATAGCGAATTGGGTTTTTTCTGTAATAATCAACGCATTTGCTCTCGGAAAGCAGTGCATGTGGTAAATTGGAAAGGAAATGTTCATGTACCAATGTGGCTTGGCGAAGTACTGAATGGAAGTCGGTTTAAACTTTGTTTTTATAGTAATTATTTTAATTCCTTTCCTTAAGTCCAGTAACATGTAGACGATAACATGTTCTACGCGGACGAAGTCGCGGGTAACAGCTAGTATTCTATATTTTTCAAAAATCTAATTTAATGTTTTCAAATGTTAACAACTAATAAGAACTTGGGTTTTTCTTCATTAGGTGACTCAAGTGATTTTGGATATTTGATAATCAAATCAACACGCAATAGCCGACACAAGGCAGGGGTCGCGACACTACGGCGTGCGCTCGCGCCTTATCGGACAGATACGTGGATGGATTTAATTTGCGTGTGTTTAGAAAAATAAACAAACTTCCGCGAAATATATCTGTGTCATGAGCTATCTTGTTCTTGCAGAGTTATTCAGTTTTTACCGACGAAATTTCATAATATTTACTAACGAAATACTAATAAAATGTTTGATGACTATTAGATGCTGAAAAACCCAAGTTCTTTTAGGGTAAAGCCGCCTGTTTATGCAAAAGTAAATGTAGGTACTTATGGTGAAGTTGGTCTGATGATGGAGACGGAACTGCTCAATTACCCTAGAACCTGTCGTGATGTTAGGGGAAAATACTTCACTTTCGGATACTGGCGCCATATTCTAGTATGTTGTTAGGCATGTTCTCTGAATTCCAAAACTGCCGGGAGACCATCTCTAAAGAGTTGGTCTCCCTTGTAATGACGTCATCAAAACTGCCGCGGCCGCGCTTGGAAAAGTGTACATTACACCCAAACCATGCAACGTACATACAGATGTGGGGTATCAAATGTAAGCTGAATAAATTGTCAATAATCCATACATACTTACACCATATTTCAATATATATGCTAGTTTAAGCCCTCCGGAACATATTGTCAAAATTTGCAAAATGTCAAAACAGCAGAATGGCAAATTAGGCATTATGTCAAAAATTGTAAATGTCAAAAACACAAAATAACAAAAAAGTAAATTGTCAACCACGCTAATTCCCAGAAAACCCCAATTGTCAACCACGAAAATTGACAAATATGATAATGGTATTTTTTTTTGTAATCAGTCATTTAGTCCTGATAACCATGTTCCGATAGCTATAAGGTTCTTTGAATAAATCATTCAATCAATTATTTATTCTGCAAATAGGCCACAAGGGCACTTTTACATGTCAAATGGTATTCTACAATATAATATTAATAATCTTACACAATAATCATTTTAAAATTGCAGATTTTAACCAATTAGTACCTAAATGGTTAACAAACTAAATGTCACTAAATGAAAACTAAAAAAATCCAAAATTGTAAAATATTATCAAATACATTCGATATAAGGTCTGTATCAGAATTAACAATAAGTTTATGATATTAATTTAGTACCCCAGAGATGTATAATGTCTCTGAGCATCCAAATACAATTAATAATTATTCTTATGTTCTTATATAGATGTATACTGTCTCTAAGCGTTAAAACAGAAAAAAAGGATCATTAATGTAATATTGTCAGAGATGTACAGGGTCAATAACAATAAAACGTGTCAAGAACAGAATGATGTCTCTCGTCAAAATAATGATAATAACACTAGTATTTAGGTAGTTACTATGCCCTTGCAAGCATGAACAGACCGGACTCCACAAACATCACCCGATCACGAGTATGACGCATATCTCAGCCATCGCCTCCCTCAACCATATGTTAGGGAAGGTGGCGACCCGATCAACGATGCCACCGTAAGCAAAGCCCTTTAAGCGAGCATGACATATTCAAGCCACACTGGACATTGATAATAGCAAAAGATTAAAGCGACTTGTTCGGCGAGAAAAAGCATTACGTGCTCTCATGTTACATAAAACGGAACAGCTATTTCCGGTACTTACTTATAATAATTACAAAGGTAATACGCCAAGACAATCATACTCGAAGGTATATTAATTCGAATAGAATTTGACTGCTACTGGCTTAAAAGCATTTTTGTCGTTTATGAAATCGTTGACATTATAATACGCCTTGCTTAGCAAATATTTTTTTATATGAGACTTAAATTTACTTAACGGCAAATTAACAATTTCGGTAGGTATTTTATTGTAAAAACGTATACAGTTCCCCACGAACGACGTGCTAACCTTGCGAAGACGACTGTACTGTACTGCGATCTTGTGTTTACTTCTGGTGTTGTAGTCGTGGATATCACTGTTGAGTTTGAAGTCCTGAAGGTTTTTCCGCACATACATAATATTCTCAAGAATGTATTGGCATGCTACAGTAAGAATATTTGCCTCCTTAAATTTGTCCCTGAGAGAATTTCGGGCTTTTAGTTCGTAGATGGAGCGTACAGCTCGTTTCTGTAGCACGAAGATGGTCTGGATATCAGCCGCTTTACCCCACAACAGGATTCCGTAGGACATAACACTGTGGAAGTAACTGTAGTACACCATGCATACATACATACTTACATGCATACATACATACATACTTACATACATACATACATACGCTCGAAAAACATAACCCTCCTCTCCTTCGGCTGTTGGGTAATAAACCAACAACGCAAAGCGAGTTTTCCCTACAAATCAATATTTCAATATTTTATCGAAAAAACTATTTTCCAGAGCCCAGTTATGTTGTTAAACATGTTATGTGTACCGCAAAACTGCAAAGAGACAGTCTCTAAAGTATCTTCATTGCTGCATAGACATAATCTTCATTGCTGCGGAGGCTTTTTGAAAAGTGGGAATTTTACCTGAACCATGTAATATATATTTATAACTAGTTCGAGGCTGAAATGGGTGGCTTTTCCCGAGTCAAACACGCTACTTTTCATTACGAATACGAGGAAATGTAATGAAAGCCAAAAACTTTTATATTTTCTCAATCAGTCAGATCATATAGAACCCATCTTAAAAGTGTTAGTGTGTGGACATCTTCCTGAACGCGCTTTTGAAGCGGTTATATTAAAAAACTAATTTTAATTGTTTATGTATGAAAAAAGTAAATATATTAGATACAATATAGTAATAAAGAGTTAAACCTTTAATAAAAAATTATTTTATGGAAGTGTAGCTGTATTCTGCTATTGTTAAAAAAAATATGACTTTTAATTCATTAGGTTAGGTTTGTTTTATAATGATCCTGAAAGATGAAATGATCCTGAAAAATGGTAAAAATGAAATGAAAATTCGGCGAAACATGCCGATTTATAAAGATCCATTAGATTTAGTGTGATTACAAACATCCAAACTTTTGCATTTATAGTATTAGTAGGATACAAATCCTGTAACGTTTTTACTCTTGGACTAAGTATAAAAAACCGGTCAAGTGCGAGCCTGACTCGCGCATCGAGATTTCCGTACCTACAAACTTTCATACGACGTGACAGACTTGACTGATTCATTCTGTTTTTTTTTAATAACTCATAATGCAGTTGCCGACATGGCGTTTGCAGCGGTAACTTTTGATAATGTGAACCGATCTCAATATTTTGCATTGTATTTGAAAGAATAATGTAATAGGTATTTCATGAACTTAGTACTGAAACTATTGTTGATTATTTAAAGAAAAATAACCTAGACAGAGATACCGTTATACTTTTCTTGTCATATTTATAACTAGCTTTTGCCCGCGACTTCGTCCGCGCGGAACTCGTTTATAACTTTCTCCCCCCTTTCCACCCCCTTAGGTGATGAATTTCCAGATAAAAACTATCTTTAGTAAGGATTCTTTGGGAAGGCCCCGGAATTCAAAGTATCTCTAGACTACACCAAATTTCATCTCAATCGGTTCAGCGGTTTAAGCATGAAAAGGTAACAGACAGACAGAGTTACTTTCGCATTTGTAATATTAGTATGGATTGTATGAAGGTAAGGGTCATTATGTCTGAGTTGCATGATTTTATAGATTAGCTTACTCTGAACGCCTTTTTTTACAAAATAGACTCCGCCGCAGACTTGGTTTCTATGACCCGCCTCACCATAATAGATGCATGTAGGCTTTTTTATAAATTAACTGACTTGTAATTTAAATATTTTATTTTAAAAATAAAGACACGTCAACAAAATGTTACATCTAATAGTTTTCAAAATAGCCATAATAAAACGTCTTTTTTACCCTGTTTTAGAAAACATCTTCGTAACTACTGCCATAAGGTACCTTTACCCTTGGAACGTCACATGCATATATTTACCTATGTAATGTTCCTATTCCCCAGAACTCCCAACTACCGCTATACCGTAAATGGGTTCCATCCAATTTTTCACCCCCTATTTCACCTCCTTGGAGAATGCTCCAGGACTCAAACTATCTCTATACCAAATTTCACCTAAATGGGCTACATCCATATTTTCACCCTCATTTACTTACCCTTAGGGGATGATTTCCGGAATAGAAACTATCATATATCCTTTTCCAGGCCTCAAACTATCTTTCAATCAAATTTTATCAAAATTTGTCACAAACAAATTTCCACCCCCAATTACACCCCCTTAGGGGATGATTTTCGGGATAAAACTATCCTATGTCCTTTCTTAACCATCGCTATACCGTAAATGGGTTCAATCCAAATTTTCATCCACCATTTCTCACCCCCTTATGTGTTCCCCTTATTTCCTCCTTTCATGTGTTCCGGAATTAAAATTATTATATGTTCTTTCCTTGCACTGATACCTCTCTCTATACCAAATCTCATCTAAATGGGTTGTATCGAAATCTTCAACCCTCATTTCACCACCTCAGGAAATGATTTTTCGGGTTTAAAACTATGCATTGTCCTTCCCTAGGACTCCTTCTATCTCTTTACCAAATTTCATCTAAATGGGTTTTATCCAAATTTTCACTCCCTATTTCATCCCTGAGGGGATGATTTTCGGGATTAAAACTATCCGTTGTCATACTCCGGGACTCAAACTATCGTTAAACCAAATTTCATCAAAATGGGTCACAAACAAATGTTCACCCCCAATTACACCCCCTTAGGGGATAATTTTCGGGAGTAAACTATCCTATGTCCTTCCCCAAGACTCCAACTCACTATACCGTAAATGGGTTCCATCCAAATTTTCATACCCCATTTCACCCCCTTAGGAGATGATTTCTGGACTAATAATTATGTTAAGTCCTTAAGTCCTTCCCCAGCACTCTTAACTATCTCCATACTAAATTTCATTTAAATCGGTTCTATCCAAATTTTCGCCCCTCATTGCACCCCATCAGGAGATGATTTTTCAGGATGAAAACTATGCATTATCCTTCCCTGGGACTCCTCCTATCTCTATACCAAATTTTAACTAAATGGGATTTATCCACATTTTCATCCCTATTTCATCCCCTTGGGGGATGATTTTCGGGATTCAAACTATCCATTGTCATTCTCCGGGACTCAAACTATATATATACCAAATTTGGTCTAAACGGAGTCCATCCAAAATTTCACCCCCCATTTCACCCCCTTAGGAGAAGATTTCCAGAATAAAAACTACCTAATGTCCTTCCCCAGAAATTAAACTACCTCTAAACCAAATTTTATCAAAATGGATTACATCTAAATTTTCACCCCTCCATTTTACCCCCTAAAGGGAAGACTTTCGGGTTAAAAACTATTCTATGGCCTTCTTTGGGACTCAAACTAATTTTATGTCAAATTTCATCTAAATCGGTGCAGCGGTTTAAGTAGCTCCATACAAATTTCCACCCCCCATTTCATCCCCTTAGGAGAAGATTTCCAGAATAAAAACTACCTAATGTCCTTCCCCAGAAATTAAACTACCTCTAAACCAAATTTTATCAAAATGGATTACATCCAAATTTTCACCCCTCCATTTTACCCCCTAAAGGGAAGACTTTCGGGTTAAAAACTATCCTATGGCCTTCTTTAGGACTTAAACTAATTTTGTGTCAAATTTCATCTAAATCGGTGCAGCGGTTTAAGTAGCTCCATAGAAATTTCCACCCCCCATTTCATCCCCTTTGGGGTTGATTTCCAGGATAAAAACTACTCTAAGTCCTTCCCCAGGACTCAAACTATCTCTATACCAAATTTCATTTTAATCGGTTTAGCCGTTTTCACGTGATGCGCGGTCAAATAAACAGACAAACAGATAAACAGATAAACAGACAAACAGACAAAAATTCTAAAAACTGTTGGAACGTGTTCTGTTATCGATTTTAAGTATCCCTAGCCAATTTTTTTTCGAATTTCTTCCATGTACAGACTTTCGACCCTCTTCAGCTTTATTATATGTATAGATAGATAATGGTAATCCTATGTAATAATTTCTAATCAGTGTAAAAAACTGTTTTGGAATGTGCATTTAAAGTTCTTTCATTTGATACTTAGACTTTAAATCCCAATCACGTTCTTTATTTTTGATACACATGCTTATGTAAAGTCGACGCCAAACATATGTTTACAGTTTTCGCCTTATTACAATGGAATAAGGTGCAAAAGTGTAAACATATTTTTGGCGTCGACTGTACCTACAACTATTACAAATTGATAACATCAGTATTTCCCGAGATATTTAACGTTGTGACATACAGACAGATTTTTAACCTTTTTGGTACGGAATCCTAAAAATAGCTTTTTTTCGACTTGTTTTTTTTTTCGTGGTAAGTCTATGGTTAACACTTAACACTAAATCATATTGGGACAGTTTCCCATTTGTCTTCTAAAATCATCGTTATTCGGTTATTTATTTATGAAATCATGGGAAATCCTGCGGACTCTCGTCCAGTCTTGGATTTCCACGTTGACTGATAAGGCGTCTATATAACCGGCGGGCGGGCAAAGCTCAATACTCATTCGAATCGCGCGTCAATCAAGTCAACTACTAATTACTAATTACTGAATATATTATTGAATTATTAAATACCCTTGCAGCGATGACAGCGAAATCAGTGACTTTGTGGCTGGTAGTGTTTGGGCTGTCCTTGGCGGCTGCAAGTAAGTGCTTTTAACAATTTTAATTTGTGTCTTAAAAATAAACTTAAAATAAAATAAAATAAAATCTCCTGGCATATACTTTTATTTTTTAGCAAATATCGTATGTTTTAGATTATTTTATTAAGATTGAAAAATAATTAATTGTGCTTATTGAGTTCCGTCGCTGCCGTGGTATCTAAGTACCTACTATGTTATGTAGTTTCTAAAGACGGGAAAAAATAAGGATTTTTTTTCACTGAACTTTTTTTTAATCCATTTAAGTAAATTATTTTTATTCGCCTATTTTTAGGGTTCCGTAGTCAACAAGGGTGACTCGCCTTAAAGTCTTATTATTTTCTTTCTCTTATTAAGTTCTTGCAATCATCATAAGGTACAGTACCTTATGATGATTGCATGGACCTAAATATAGATTGTCGCAATATCAGCCCAACTTTATTTTCAAAGTTCAATGTCTCAAAAACGGCTGAACTGAGGGGTAATTACGTAACGTTCCGAACGCGCGTCGGTACAATTTAACTGTCAATCAATATAGAGGACGGTTTCGAGCTCGGCATGATCACAGGCGTAGTCTTCGTGGATTTAACAGCTGCATACGACACAGTAAATATACAGCGGTTGCTCTCTAAGGTTGGCGGAATGACAGGAGACGCTAGGTTTATGAACATCCTCCGCGAGCTCCTCCACAACCGCAGATTCCAGGTCCACCTACAAACGGAAAAAAGCCGCTGGCGCCCACAGAAAAATGGTCTCCCACAGGGTAGTGTGCTTGCCCCGATGTTGTTTAACATATACACCAACGATCAGCCAGCCATGCACAAAACTCACCGATTCGCGTACGCAGATGACCTAGCACTAACGGCCCAAAGTAATAACTTCGAGGACACAGAACGATCACTATCAAATGCCTTGGAGGGCCTCGCGAGATACTATGAGATGAACTGCCTGAAACCGAATCCCTTGAAAACACAGTCGTGCGCTTTCCACCTACGAAACCGGGATGCGAATAGGCAGCTCAATGTTATCTGGAATGACGTTGCTATTGATCACTGTCCATACCCTAGGGGATAACCCTTGATAGAACGCTGTCTTTTAAGAACCATTGTGTAAAAACACGTCAAAAGGTTGGTTCGCGTAATAGCCTGCTGAGAAAACTCACATCAACCCAGTGGGGTGCTTCCGCCCACACACTCCGCACTACTGGCCTGGCGCTCTGCTATTCAGCGGGCGAATACGCGTGCCCGGTTTGGCACCGCTCCGCCCACGCGGGCCACGTTACCTCGGCACTCAACGACACTTGCCGAATAATAACCGGATGCCTCAAACCCACTCCGCTCAATAAGCTATACCCTCTAGCGGGAATTGCGCCGCCAGAGGCCCGCAGAGAGGTGTCGTGCAGCGTCGAAAAGCTGAAGCAGGAACAAGACCCAAGGCACCCTCTTCACGGCCATAAACTACCACCGTCCCGCCTAAAGAGCCGCAGGAGCTTTATGCGGTACACCGCCGCTATCAAGAGTCCGCAGTCCCAGAAACGGCTTAAACACTGGCAAAATACTCGAGCCCCCCCTGAAGATTATGTTCTCCCCGCTGAGAAGCTTCCTGCCGGGCATAAGCACCCATGGCCGATCTGGAAATCCTTAAACAGATTGCGTTCCCAGGTCGGTCGCAGCAAGGAGAACATGCTGAAGTGGGGCGCCCTAAGTAGCTCAGACGCCCAATGTCCGTGTGGTGAGGTCCCACAAACGATGGAGCACATGCTGTCTTGCCCAGCGTGCCCGCACGCCTGCTCTAAGCAAGACCTTCGAGACGCGACAGACAGGGCGATAAGCGTCGCCACATTCTGGTCCCGCACAATCTGAAGCCATCGACACGAGAAGAAGAAGAACTGTCAATTTTCCATATAAAAATTGACATTTAGACCTACCCGACGTTCGTACAATGCGTTACGTGATCGACCTGCAGATTTTGTTGAAACGGTGTAGCATACCACCAGAACCATCTCGATCACGTCAGTTTTCGTGCAAAAAAGCCGCATTAAAATCGGCCCATTCGTTTAGTAACTATGCTGCCACAGATAGACATACAGACACACGGACGGAGAATAATTTGAGAAATTAGTTTGGGACGTGAAACTTTGGGAAAACGATTTTTCTCAAATTAGTCTAGTTTATACAAGTTTATTCTAGAAAAGGGGGAATTTCGGTCAAATGGAAAGCCAATTTATGAAAGTTACTTTCACAAGTTTCTTAAAATATCACGCCGTTAGCCTGCGAATGTCAAAAAACATTTTGTAGTATGGAAATCTAGCCACTTAAAGTGTTTTCGTTTTTTAAGAATATGTGTACGCAGCCATATAAAGTAGGTAATTATTGATATTGTAAGTTCAACATTCTATCCAAATATAAAACCGTAGTATACGGCATAATAATAAAAATATTTTCAAAATGATAAGTGATAAGATAACTATACATATTTTTAATAACTGACTAAACTGTCAAATCAATTTTTTTTTTTTACTTCAACTTTCTTAGAAGTTCTTCGTCAACCTACAAAATAAACTAAACTTTCTTAGAAACATTGTACAACATTGAACAACAACAAGTAAAAGTAGTAGTACCTACCTAAGTTCGACGGGGGTATGGGACGCGACTTGTGGCTAACGTCAACGACGCTAACTTATGTGGCGGCGCGTATTGTAAGTGAACGTTGATTGTTGTCATGTTTTGCAGAGGCACCGGTCCAACCAGCTGGCTACGAGTACTACGGGGGGGCGGAGGGCTCCCTCAAGCTGCACTCTGCGGCTCCGTGGCGCGATGCGCGCGGTATCTGTCTCGGAGAAGGTACACTGTCATAAGGCCATGGATACATGGTATTAGAAGTCGCAAACACATAGCGATTGCATACCAGTGTTTATGTATGTACAGAGGTTAACGTTTCTGTATACTCTGACAACTTGCGTTACTGCACGCTTCGACTGTACTGTACTTTATCATCATCCTCCTAGTATTTGTCCAGGTAGTCCCCGAAGAAGCTGGGGTCCGCTTTTGTTACCTAATCACAAGATTTTACGAAAGCAACTGCCATCTGACCTTCCAGCCCAGAGGGAAAACTTGATCATTTTGGGATAAGACCAGTTTCCTTACGTTTTCTTTCTCCGATTAGCCACTGTTAAATATCAAAAGTGTTTGTTAGTATTTGATAAATAAGTTTTTTTTAACCCAGTTAAGGATGACTCACACTAGAACGGGACGTGTCCGGCCCGGGCCGTTTTCTAAGAAAATCGACGGCATTTTTGCGCCGCTGAGCCATAACCAAGCCCGGCCGAGCCATGGCCGGGTCGTACCGACACTGGACCATGGCTCGGCCGGGCTTGGGTATGGCTCAGCCGCGCAAAAACGCCGTCGTTTTTCTTAGAAAACGGCAAGGGCCGGACACGGCCCGTTCTAGCGTGAGTCATCCTTTATACATGCAGAACTTAGTGTGGGACTAAATTGTGTTGTGTTAGTTCTCTAGTTTGATTTGTTTTGTGTTCAGGGGCTGAGCTGGCCTCCCCGGAGACGCCAGGGCTGCTGACGGCTATGAGTACATTACTGCTCTCCAGCGCCGAGTCGCCGGAACAAGTCTTCACGGGCATCAACGACTTGTATGCCAAGGGGTTCTTCTCCTCGCTGCGCGGTAACTATTCAGCTACACACTTGGCCAATTCCCCTTGCCATCCGCTTTCCTCCCGTTCACCTCCGAGGTGCGTGCGAAGAACGTGGCTGACCAGCGTTGTCACTATCGGTGTTCCAAAACGCGACAACCTTAACAAAACCAAAGGTGCACAGTGCATTTGATTTGAGTCATCTAGCTACAAGTATATAAGATCAGTTTTGTTAGATAGAGTATCTTCTGTGGGTATCTACGTAAGTTAGTACTCCTATTTATTCCCTACACCCCTACATAAAGTCAACGTCAAATTAATGTAATAATTTTTCGCCTTGTTGCATTGGAATAAGGTGCAAAAGTGTAAATAAACATGTCTTTGACGCCAACTGTACCTGCGTGGTACCTGCACACCGTCACAGCAGCGGGATACGTGTAGGCGGACGTTTTCCTCTTGTCGTTTCGGCTAACCTCCAGCCCCCTACCCAACGAAGTGAAGCCCTCTCAAACCAGAACCACTGGATTATTATTTTACGGTGTCGCAGGAACCCCGCTGTCGGATATGCGCGTGCGCTGGGCGGCCGGCGCTCTTGCTAACTTGACGACACGCAACAACTGCCTCGCGCTGCGACGTGATGGGCTGCTTCGCGACACGACATGCGACAAAGCCCTCCCCTACTTCTGCTTCAGGAGGGAGAAGGTGGGACCCATTATAACTGAATGCGGATTGAATTCAGGTAAGATTTTTTTTCTTTTTTTATTGGAATTATCTACACTTTGATTATTAATGGTGTCGGAACTGAAGTTTATCTACAAATCTATAATTTATACTTAAAATATAAAGAGGAAAAATTCCTGTGACGGTTTCTGTGTAGGTTAAATGTTGGGGTAATCTCCGGAATTGACTCTTCCGATGTCAAAAACTCGCGACGTAGAAGTTTTCAAAGCCTTTATCGTGCTCTAGCCCTATTATAAGTACATACACAAATATTCTCAGGGAAAATGTTTCTTATTGTCGTTGGCGCTTTGCAATTATTGCGCGGGGAGTCGAGGCTTTAGCTCATCGTTAGTAATGGCATTAGCGCCAAAGACTTTAAGGTACCTTTTCTCTGAGAACGACTCATTTCATGTTTGATATTTTACATAGGATACACTTTTAATAATGACACAAAGAGCTGCTACACGCTTCACACATCAAGACCCTGGGGTGAGGCGTACGCGACCTGCCAGCGAGAGGGTGCGGACCTCCTCGTGCTGAGCAGCAGTGAAGAGGCCCTCTTCATCCGGAATCTGACCAGGACAGAAGGAACCACCAACATACACGTCGGAGCCACGCGCTGGAAAGACGGCTTGTGGATGACCGTACACGGTATGTTCTCAAAGATACTTTAAAGTAAAGTCATTGTTCCATCCTCCTTTTAAGACGATGGTGGCAAACAAGTGGCCTGCCTGAAGGTCGGCTGACACCTATCGACCCTTGCAGCTCCAGAAGAGTCACAAGCTGTGGACGTGTTCTTTCATGCATTTTGAATAGCATCAGCGCACACGGAGCGTCTAAGTGGCCACTAAGCGACCAGCTGCGGGAGTGGCCCGAGCTCGCCAGTAGTGGCTTAATGTGCCAACTGAGCAATTGCAACAATCTACTCGGTCAACAAACCTTTCAACCAGTCCCCTTTTACAACGCCTTAAGGAAGCGTGTAGCGACTTGTCATTTCATTTATTCGTTTCTAGCATGGACTGTCCCACTGCTGGGACAAACCCTACCTCTACTTTCACGCGTCTTTATCGACTGCTAAACTAGTCCTTATGAAAAGCATCGAGGTTATCCCGCCATCTTTGTCTTGGTTTGCCCCTACGCCGAACTCTATTTAGTGGGAGTCAGTCATTAGGTACTTAATATTACTGCTGTGGCGCATCGACTCAAAGTGGGTCTTGGCCTCCGATACTAAAGACCGCCAAGCTTCCCTGTCCAATGCCATCTTCATCCAGTCGATGGCAGTTCGTTCAGGTATTTTTGGAGTTCATCACCCCACCGCACCGGTACCTAGGATGCTCAACTATTCTTCGACCAGTTGGATGACTGCACGATCATCACCCACGGACTAGATGCCCGAGCCATCGGAGTCTTGCGAATTTCGTTTTTCCAATGATGTTCGGCCCGGACACTAGATCTTCAATGAACTCTGGAGAGCTGTTGGGCGCCTTAGGTACGGGTGGATGTTAGGTACTGCTTCATATACAATTAATGGAATGTTAATGTCCAGGTGAGACCCTGGGACAGGCGGGCTTCGACAAATGGAACGACAACAACGGCACCGACTCCTGCGCAAGTCTGCACTGCGCGGACGCCGTACTTAACCAGCAGGACTGTTCACAAGCCCTGCCTTTCATTTGCGAGAAAAATGCCTACCTTGATATAGAAAACTAGCTCCCTGGCTTCACCCGCGTATAGTAAAGAACGCAGGCAAACCCGCGGTATTAAATATAGCCTATGTGATATAATAAAAATCATACTTAATTCATAACTAAATGTTAAACTTAACTATATAGTTAGAAGGTAATTTATTTAATTAATAAATGTGAAAGTACAGATATTTGTTTATTATTAGCGCTTCTTCATCACTAAGCGTCGACACAGAACCACACCTGCATTCGAATTGTTATAGACTCTTGACATTTTCAGTGTATGTAGTTATACTTATTGCGTGGAACACGCGTTGAAATATGCGATAACACTATATAGTACATCACTCGCCTGTGGTGGTAAACTAACAAATTTAACGGACGGTTAGTCGTTGAGTAGGTAGGTAGTGAGTAGTGACGCTGCCTACGAAGCTGAAGGTCCTGGGTTCGAATCCCGGTACGGGAAAATATTTGTGTGATGGACATGACTATTTGTTTTTTTTTATATATTTAAGTATTTATATCTATTAAATATATCGTAGTCTAGTACCAATAACACAAGACTTATTGAGCTTACTATTGGTTTAGTTCGATTTTTGTAAGATTGTATCCTAATATTTAGGTATTTATTAAATGATCATTCATTCATTATTTTATTTGTACATTACTAGTAATGTAACTCAGTAATGTACGAAGAACAAGGGTACTATGGCTGCTGTGCTGTAGTAAGTAATGATGAAGTTAAATTGTATGACATGTTACAATTTCAAATTAAAGGAAAAATTTAAAAATTTAGCGTAACTGCTTTATACAAAATTAAGTTACAATTGTACAAGTCTAAACTTGCAACATCTGCCCAGCTAGCATAATAGGCCGTATGGTCCAGTTAGTCGGGTAGTTAGTGACATCAACCTTGCAAATCTTCAACAAAGGAAGCCGCTTGGCACAGGTATACCTAGTGGGCATCTCCATAAGTTTAGCAAATCGGTCGTGTTTGATATCGTTTTCGTATAATTCAAGGACGAGGAATCCATTTTAGGAACCGCATTTTCACACGTTCATAGAAAAAAATTTGATCCGTGCTAAAGTAGAAAAATTGGAAATAAATATTGTTACAAAATCTATGTCTACCATTGAACTACGAGATTATGCTTTATAAAAAAAATATGATTCAACAGCCCTATTTATATAGAATATATAATATAAACATTAACTTATAAATGTGTCAAAAAAAACATTTGCTCCGCGCGGCGGAGCTGAGAACGGGAGAAGTTCGTATTTTGAATAGGAATTGTCACTTATTGTGTAAAACCTACTATGATTAGTACAACAGGTGCTTCTATATCTAGAGATAGTTTTCTTAAAGAAATATCGAGAGATAAGTCATAATATTTAAATAAATGTCAAAATCACTGAGTTAACCACAATATTCTAGTCTAACATGTCATTGATATTCCTATAATTTTCCTTTAAAAGAGAGTTTTGGTTAGGTTAGGTTAGTTTTGGAGAGGTATTGTAATAATAACGAAGTAAACATCAAAATGTATTAACATTTTCCGCTGCAGTCACACAGTTCAGAGCACCTTATTACTCGTGACTCTCTTTTCAAACAATTGCACCTCCCTGCGCATTTTTGCTTGCATATACACCTAATAAACTCCATGAAAAAGCGACTGCTGGCGGTAGGGTGGTCTCCCTTATGCACTTGTTGGCTTAACCTCAGTCAGCGGGACATGGCAGGTTTTGTAGTGGCTTTAAAAGCTGACCTCATACATATCCTCCCTGATAAGCCGCTCGTAAAATATGGTGGCGAAGGGCATCATTTGGTTGGTGGTAAATTCTGCAGCCGTCTGTCCTTTTTTGTACATATTCTACATACATTTTACACTGATTGATATATCAATGCATGTGCAAGATCTAAAATGAAATGAATTTTACACAACATGCATACCCACAATAACCTAACTAAATCACTTCAAATCACAAATAATAACACTCCTCTTTCTCCGTCTGAAGTTAAAAAAGCCAACCACCACCTTAACTTACTGGTCATATAAAGCAATGACAATTTTTTCCAATATTGTAAATGCCTGCTCTACATTTCCTTCTTTAGCCTGCTTAAATCCCTCTGTTGCAGTTGGATAAGCGCGCCAAGCTTCGAAAATACTTTTTTCCACCTTACCAGCAAAAGCCGAAACGGTATCACACCCGGTAAAGGCGTGGAACAGTGGCAATGCTTCCGCCTTTTCTGGTCCTAACTAAAAGAAAATAAACTTTGTACCTGATTTACTTTCAATTTGTAACGTGCAAATAATATTTATTTGGGTTACCTGTTGAAGCTGCAACTTTTTTTTAAATTGGTTTTTTTCTGTTCTAACGCAAATAACATTAATTTTTTTTTTTTAATATTTCGTATGTTAAATAAATTATTAGCATTCCTATGAATGGATTTTCTTTATTAATCATACTGTAATTATTTTTCACCTCACTAGCTCGAAAAGGTTTTCTTTTAGTTATTCTTGTATGTTTGTTAACTATTGAGAAAATCGCTTTTTATCCACATGTGAAGATACGTAGAACGTTAAAAATACTATGACGTAGCGTAGAACGTTAAATGTTTATTTTTGTTTTTTGTAGGTATATTTTATGACATATTTTTGTTTAACTTTTTTTTTAACCTTTTTTTGTTTTTTTTTAGTTTTTTTACCCTTTTTCTTATTTTCCTCGCTGTAGTGAGGTGAAAAGATTTGTGTTATACACGGGTGAAATAATTTTTCACAATCGTGTTATAATAGAGAGCTTTTTAGTCGAGTACCGTGTTTAGGCCACGAAGCTTGCTGAGTGGCCTAAGTAAGATACGAGATTAAAAAGCTTGATTATAACACTATTGTGAAGAATACTTATTGTACGAGTTCATTAAAATTAATTTTCTACGAGTCAACTGAACTAATTACACAAACTCGATACTGTTGAAACGAAGTGCAGCCTATCGCTCGTACGCTCGTTGATATCTTAAAAGACATAAACGAGTGTACGACATCAACGATTAAACTCAATAATCAAAGCGATTCTATTGGTCCAATTCATTACAGTTCGGTAAAGCAGCCACGTGATTGGTCGAATTTATTTTAGTTCTATTTAAAAAAAAATTTCGGTTGTTTAGAGCTTAGAGCGTATCGAAACAGTTATTTCGGTTGTTTCGGAAGTAACAGACTATTCAACGATGAAAAGAGTGACGTTGCAGTATTCTCTATGAAATCTTAATACACATATTTTAATCGTCGAGTACAAAAAGTTATTTTACGTCTCGTGTGTTGAAACACTCGCTACGCTCAGGATTCTATTTTTGAACCACTCGCTTCGCTCGTGGTTAATCATAGAAACCTTTCGCTAGCTCGTGTTTCAAATGAACACTCGCAGGTAAAATACAACTTTCCCCCCTTGTATAACAAATAACTATTACAAGGCTTTGAAAATAAGGTGTTCCTTATTAGGCGGCGGTACCTTTTAAACACAGATAGGAGGTTGTCTGTGCTTATAAATAGCTTACTTCTTGTGCATACTTCATGTAACCTTAATTTAGGTACTAGTTTTAAGTTTTCATGAAAGCGAATTGTATAAATTCTTATGGGAATAAATATCTTTATACCGATTTATCTTTATAACAACATAGAAAAGGTTTTACGTAGGTGGTTAAAAATCGCAAATTTGAAAGCATTATGATTTCCGAGTAATTAGTAATAATCATTTATTAAGTATGACTGTTGTCAATTACAGTAGGTATTGTGCTACCTATAACATTTTCGAACAACTAAGTTATGAGTAGTATGTACGGTCAACCAATTTGATTCCTAGGCCATCATAGAACCTTGCCGTTGTAAATCCTAAGTAAGTCAAATACGGGTTACTAGGATTATTGCGTCGCAATGTAGCAGTTAAAATGACAGGGTTATACGGTGGCCTAGGAATCAAATTGGTTGACTGTACTTGTCTATATTAAGTTAAAAATACATAACACTTACACTATATTAGCTATAATGTGTACAGATTTAAGTTGAAGGCTTCCCCAAAGGTCAATACAGTTTTATACTAAGTGTATACTAACATTAACTAATACTACACAGAGATGGAGCCACCATTACCTCGATGGGCAAGTAATGGAGAAACATTGTATGTCATTATCGAAATGGCTTCTATACGGTTATGGAAATTGTGGGCTAGCTTTCTAAACTGTTCCTGGTATAATGATGTTTATTACAAGCTTCCTATTAACTTGCAATATGTAACTATGTTAGTTCGGGTGGAATCTTGCAACTCAATTTCACACTCAAACAGAGAGTAAGTAGCGAATAAGTATAGAATACGTGTTAGTAGGTAGTGGAAGTAGTGTTAGTTTTTTTTTTTAATTACGTAAGTTTATTCTTAAAACAAATATAATTTTGAAGTAAATATCTTCAACCGATTGGGCTGAAATTTTGGGTAAAGGTATAGTTTGGATGACAATTCAATATTATGCAGGTACCATCGAGCTGATCTGATGATGGAGACAGAAGGTGGCCATGGGAATTCAGGCCCCGTTGCATGGATGGCCTATCACGCGATAAGTGACATGATAGAACAGGGTTGTTATTCGCTACGAGTTAATGCGGCTCACCCCGCCGGTCACCCGTTACGAAACTAGACCTCTACCTACGCTTAATTACTACGCATCGCGGTGTCAAGGTATAATTGTGGGTGAGCGTTGAGGTGAGCTTAAAACAAGTTGAATAGGGGCGATAAAGCATCCGTCCCTGGCTGACACCGTTCGATAAAACGAGACGACGCTGTTATCTTGTCACTTATCGCGTGATATCCATGGTACGGGGCCTTTTAAGGTGAAGCAGCTTCAGAAAAGTACCAAAATGGGCTTGGAAATTCCTACTTCATTACGCGAAAACTACATAAAATGTAACGGTTTCTTATTTAAATGCTATTTGAAGATATTTGCTACAATTATATAATGCCCAACACACGATTTGATTAATTTGTCTCGATGAATTAGGCTCGCAAAGTTAGCTCTGATTGCGCGTTTTTCGGTAGGTCGAGTTGACTAAAAACCAGAACCATTTTTTTGCTAGTCAATGTTCAGTATTTATTTTTGTATCCTTTTATTCCTTATTATATATTTGACAACGTAGTAGGCTAATTTTATTTTTAATTAACGTACATTAGTAACATTAAGCACATAAATATAAAATCTCGCTCAAAACGGATGCGCGTAAGTCATTCGTTTGAATTTTAGTAGGCAGATGGCCAAGGGGCCTCGGGCTGGACGGACGTCTGTCGCGATTTTTTGCATTTTGACAACTGTAAAATTCGCTAGTTTAATACCAGCTGTTAGAAAATAATACGTTTTCAGGGAGAATTAATAGGGTGTCATGTGGGTGGATAAACGTTTAAAATAGATTTTCGGTCATTTTTACAATTTGTTCTAATTTAAAACACAAAAGTTCGTTCACAAACCCTACGATTACAACCCGATTTTTCATATTTCTCATCTTAAGATCCCGTTATTAATGAAAGAAGTTCGAATACGTTTCTTTAGAATGTGGAATATTTTTTTATCACACGGGTCACATTGTCTAGTACGGTTTATGTGCGATACATCTCGCTGCCCCAATATTATAGGGTTCTATGTTACATTGTCGGGGTACTTCAATTTAGACCTAGTGTCACTCTGACAGACTTCAAATTTCAAGTTGATAAAAGTGCAACATAGAACCCTATAATATTGGGGCAGCGATCTGTCATATAGAAAGATTTGACATATGGCATTTACACTGTCTTAGGACTTAGATATATCGTTTTCAATAAAATAATAATATATTAAATACAATGAAAATCGTATAGTGTACAAACTATAACGATTATGATAGTATATTGTGATCCGCTGTAATAATGACGCCATCCAGTTAAATCCCCTGCAGTTCCAACCAATTGAATGTGGAAAGACATTGTCAGAATATTTATACCTACTCGGAATCTGCAAGCATGATGTAATTTGTGTTTATTGTGGTCAAATCAAGACGGATTATTGTCACCCAATTGGATACAGTTCTTCAAGATACCTCCTAACTACACTTCAACTCCAAGTTTTGAACACATTCACTGCCCAGAATATCTACGCACTACAAGGAGCGATGCCTACGGCGTAGGCGCCCGCTAAGCGGGTTCATGGCAGACCTGAGTGAGAGTTTGAAAGTCAAGTGAGGAAGAAGAAGTAGTAAATAATTATAATAATTAATATGCCTAAACAGTAAAGTATTCCATTGCATAATATATAGTTTTGCATAATTTTGTTGCCTAACATATTTTTTTACCTACAAATAATGAAGTAGGATGATTTCATTGTATGATGTTATTTACATTGAATGATATACTTTTTAGTCTTGTGGTATAAAACATTTCTACTAATGAAGAATTTGTTTCATTTTCTTTACCTACTCTGAGGCTAAGGAATTCACTAGAACAGACATATTTAGATTAAGTATGCTGATTTTGTAATCTGCTTGCGTCTTGGTCAAGTGCGAGTCGGACTTGTGCACGAGGGTTCCGTACCATACTCGCAAGATTTCAAGCTAATTAGCATGTCTAGTTTAACGAAGATGGGACACACGGAGCGTTATTATGAATCGATTGACACCTTATTAATCGGTTCCGTATCTTAAACGCTATGGTGGAATTGGTATGCCTATCCGGAATAGCACGTTCCCGCTGCCGCTCGCTGCTTAGCCAGAAACTCATGGCCAGGCCTTTAAAGCTTTATGGGAAGGATATAATGATGTGACGGATCTTGCCAATGAGAATACAATTAGGTAGCTAAAATCGACTTCCGAGCTATGTTTACAATTTGGCACCTTATACCTTTGTGATAAGGCGAAAAAGAAAAATATTCTATATATCATCATCATTATCATATCAGCCGAAAGACGTCCACTGCTGCTGGACATATGCCTCCCCAAAAGAGTGCCAAAATGACCGGTCCTGCGCCACCCATTCTATATATAGTAGTATAGAATATATAATTTTTTCGCCTTACCAGCTAAGTCTCATATCTGGGAAATTCTTTTTCTCTATTTTCACCCAAGCAGAGCTCAGGTTTATATGTATGTATGTGATACATACATATATAGTATAAAATGGCATATCATTTGTAATCCTATGCGTACAAAAGAAATATGAGTAAATAAAATACATTACTTACAAGCAGGAATCGAAATCGAGGGGCCATCCAGGAAGTACGGCAGTCAGTACAATTATCAAAGAATTATTATTAGTACAATTTTTTTATACCATGTATTTTGCAAACAAACACACGGTTTGCGAGATATCGAAGCCTATGGACGCTTGCTACTAAAGAGGATTCACACATTGGAGGATGCTTAGGGTTCATTTGAATTAACTCACAGATATTCACTAGTTTACGATATAATATTGCTTACCTATATTATTCTTTGTAGATATAGGTCAGTAGAAATCGACACAAAATAGGCTTAAATCGCAAGGGCATGGTTTTTCGGTATATTGAACCGATATATAGTTAGGATAGTGTGAACACGAAATTTTGGTTTAAAAGTCATAAACTATGCTACTTTGACCATCAAGCTGTAGTACACTTTAAAAGATAAATAAATTTGAAACAATTTGAGTTAAGCCACAGGTCTATAAACTCAAGCGATGGCCCTTCAAAGATAGTCTATTTTCCCGAAGATTGTCAATTTTAAGTCATGGTCCCGTCCGGATCAAAATATTGGCAAAATCCCTCGTCCAATGAGAAAAATTGTTGGATATAAAGTTTTGTTGATATGTAATTTTCTTTTATACAAACCTTTTATAAATTCTGTAAGACTACACGCACAATCTTGAAAATACGAAAAAAGGTAAAAATAGCTTTTTTGAAGAATTGAGTGCAAAAGGCCTTCGAGTACCAAGTATCAATGGAAAAAAGCAATAAATAATCATCATCATATCAGACGAAAGACGTCAACTGCTGTACAAAGGCCTCCCTCAAAGATTGCCACAATGACCGGTTCTGCGCCACCCGCATCCAGCGGACTCCCGCGACCTTCACCAGGTCATCAGTCCGGTCCCCACCTGAGAACCTTTCTGCCCCAACGGCCATCGGTTCGACGTGATTTAGGTTTAGATTTATTTCTTTCGAGATAAAAATTACAATATAGGTCCTTATCACGATCGTCAATAATAAGTAATAAAAATAAAATAATATTCAAAATGTTAATACACAAAGTGGAAATTGTATCTCCAATTAAGGATTGTCATTTAACAACTAATAGACACTTACTTTTGAACAGAAATAAACAATGTCAATTTATGCATTAGGTACCTAAATTTAAAGTTATCTAGGGAAACCTGTAATTGGCGCAATACGCAATACTGGATTGCCGGCTGGCGCCGATTAAAAGGTTTGTCCCGCCGCACCACAATGTGCCCCGCCCTCTGCCTTTTAAAAGCAATACGGAGGGCTATAAATCATGTAAAAACGATAATTACTTTTTAATTTACAGACTTCTTTTGGTTTCGTTCAGCTAGAAGCTTTTCTTCAGGTTCTTCCACGCTTTTTTCCTCAGGTTCTTTCAGTTTTTTGAGTTCGTGTTGTGCCTGGGCTTTCTCAAGATCGTTCTCGTCATCGCCTATCGAAATCAAAGCAATGATTTCGAATAATTTTCCTGAGAAAATTAAGCATAGAACTGAGCATTTGAGCTTAGCTCTCTGCTAGTTGGTGGCAAATGTGCATGCAAAGCCCTTTGAATACCTATACATTTGTCAGTATAGTAACACCAAATGTCTCATTATTTGATAATCAATTTTTACCTATTTTAGTGTTTTCGAGATTGTGATTGAATTATTAGTCTCACAGACCTCTCTGTGTTTTAATGAAAGCAAATTAAATTGAGTATAACTTTATTAATAATATTTTTTCTCATAGCGTGAGGGATTTATGATTATGTTTTGGTCCAGACAGGGCAATTTAAAATCGACGAAGTTCGGAAAAATATATAATTTTCGAAGGGCAATAGCTTCGTCCCCTTAGAGCTTACAGATTTGCAGTTTAATTCAAATAAAATTGTTGGAATAGGGAACTTGCATCTTTTTATTTTATTGCGAAAATCAAATGTATAATTTAGCATTAAAACAACTGTAGCACTAAAACTTTCTTATGATTTATTTTTCTGATTTTATATGCATTTGAAATCTGCACGCGCCAGCACCCCCCGAAAATGCTCTATATTAAACTGGCTTATGCTATGACGTCACAACATATATTCTCGGCGCGTTTACTATGGAGTAAGTCATTAATTTGCAATTATCTCCACAACATTTGCGTTTAAGTATATACTTGTCATACAAAATATCATTTTCTGTGCCAATTCAATATTCTGTGTAACTGTTATGTTATTTTATCGAAACAATAATAATTTTTTTTCGTCATTTTAACGTGAGATAAAACTAATACAATCGTTTTTTTTTTCTTCTGTATGATATTTCTACGTATATCCGCATCAATTGAGTGCCATTTATTCTAAATTGAAGTCCCATGCAAGTTCCCCATTTTAATCAACTTTAAAATTCAGGCGTAAATGTAAAAAAAGTCCTAAAATTTCGCAGTTTTACGCGTGTCGCGCAACTGGCACAAGCTTTTCGAAGTCGCAAATTTGTGTCTACACTACCCTAACTGATCCATAAAACAAAACCAAATAAGTTACTGACAAAATTAACCTACATACAAACAGGTGAAGTTAATATAAAGCTTGTAAAAACCAGAACTACATCGTGCTTTGCGATTTTAATGTCGAATTCTATAGTCCTAACAACGCATCGCTTTGAACCAGGTTCATTGGATGTGGTACTGGAGAGCACCGAAAGTTTTTATGATCTTCATGAATATACAAATGACTTCCACATAGCACTAACAAATTACTATAATTATGTTATTAGTGTCTACCCTTTGATGTAGGTATCACCATCACCTGCGACTACATTACTCACTTTCGGTTTGCTGACGACACTACTTACCGTACATCACAATCATAGAGGCACCAGGGGGTGTCAGTGACAGTGATTAAAGAGTACTAAATACGTATTAATATTTTTAGCGATGGCCAGGGCTTTCATTTAAATAAAGATATAAAACACAGATCAATTTATTATTTATTAAGATTTCAGCAACAACCATTTATTATTTATCTAAATCTAACCTAACCGAGCTTACATTAAATTACCACAAATGCAAAATGAATTAAATTAATTGGGCAAATGGCGTCACCAGCTTGTCACCACACGAGAACACGATGCGAAAAGAGGGCGATTCAGGTAGTGCGCTCCGCTTATAAAGGCTCATGGCGGGGGAAGGTGGCAATGACGTAGCAGGCAGGCTCATGGTGGGAGTAGACAGCAGTGACGTAGGATACAAACTTCATCTATTTCCTTTTAATATATGTAGGTACGAGTTTATTAGGTCTATTTAGTATAATTATATTCTGGCCTGATATTGGTTTACGGGTATACCTAATATATTGGTGTTACACTTTCATAATAACACTTACAACAGCAGCAGAAACCGAATGTATAATTATGTTTTAGGACGGTTTTTTATACTTAGTATTATTTGTAGTACCTACTTTTTTGCATTCTCACACTATAAAACTAAGGAGCAAAATAAGGATTACCTAATATAGATACCTACCCAGTAACGTACAAATAGGTACGTACCAACAAGGCTCTCATCATTCTGACTGACGTGATCGCTTAATGGCCCCTCTATTTTGATGAGTTGAGACTTGAGAATTAAACTGAATTTTCAAATTTAATTATCCATCCAGGCTCAAGCCCCCCAAAAAGCCAGTTCGATCTGAGTCCTTACCATAATGTTACCCCTTTTGTCAAGCAATGTTAATAAATTTTCGCTTGCTTATTTTCATGAAATTTTGCACCTTAGCGAAGACCGAATAGAGTTGCTATGACATTGCCAATCTAAAGACTAATCTATTGACTTATCAATAGTACATATTTCATATACCAAAATGTACCTAAGAAACATACGCAGAATCATCGCAGAATAAGGAAATGTCAACAAGTCTGACATTTTTCAATAAGATGTTTTGACAATTTCACTTTCTGTATGGAGGTTGGTGACTGATTTACATGTATAATATCACGAAAGCAAAAAAATACCGAGGTCAGTGACCTGTCACAGTAAAGTGAGATAGTGTGCGTGAAATGTAGCGGTGTGTGTTTCTGGGGAGAATTACGATAATGTTGCGCCGCCTAGTAGGTTTTTAGTGTCGCGTATGTAGCTTCACCCGAGATGCCTCACCTTAACCGACGTAACCCCGTTGAGTTTGGGCTCGTTAGAATCCTCTCAATGAGTAGTTGATGACGGTATACAGAAAAGTACAGTCGGCAATAAAAGCTTGTACCAAAAATTAATTTTGACAGTAACTTATAAAAAAAAAATTGAGAAAAGACAAGTCACAAAATGACAACAATTTTTATTATTTTTATTTTGATGGTGAGAGCCACTGTAGCGCGTAAGGCACGCAACTTCCAACCTGGAGGTCGCGGGTTCAAGCCCCGGCTCATACCACTGGGTTTTATCAAAAACTTATGTACGAAATATCATTCATTTGATATTTAACAGTGGCTTTTCCGTGAAGGAAAACATTGTGAGGAAACCGGTTGTACAAGGATGTACCTTGGGGTCTTGAAATTAAAGTCGGTAATACTTGTATCCGCTAAAATGATCTTAAATCTCCAAAACAATTTCACAAACAAAATATAAGAATACGCCCTTAGGGATTCTATGATGAATTGGGATATCATATCAGCGATGAACGCGCTATATCCTACGGAGTACCACAGGGTAGTGTTCTAGGCCCTACACTCTTCCTTATTTACATTAATCAGCTATGTAACATGCGTATTGAGGCGGGAACCGTTTTCACATATGCTGACGACACTGCTGTGGTATTCTCAGGGGATACATGGGAGGAAGTGCGCCTATCCGCAGAATGTGGCCTCACAAAAATTGCCGGATGGCTACAAACAAATCTTCTTACCCTTAACACAACTAAAACTAACTACGTTTGCTTCACAAAGTATAATCGTACGCAACGAGACACAGACTTCTCAATCAGGATCCATACTTGCCACAACACGCAAACCATCTGTGCCTGCCCAGCCATCGAGAAGGTAGAATCCACTAGATACCTGGGGGTTATGGTTGACCAGCGACTCACCTGGCACTTGCACACTGAGAGTATTATGGGCAGAATTCGCAAACTTATCTGGGTCTTTAAAAATCTAAAAATCACGCGCACGCACACGCACACGCACACGCGCACGCACACGCACACGCACACGCACACGCGCACGCACACGCACACGCACACGCACACGCACACGCACACGCACACGCACACGCACATGTTATGCCTAAATACACCTAAGTCACAACATGTGGAAGAGCGGTGATCTTCTTAGCACAAGAATATTATATACTTAAAAAGAGGCACCAGCACAGATAGTTGTTTACGTATTTAAGTTACTGAAATAAATTATTTTTGATTTTGATTTTTTGATTGTCGTTACCTAGTTTGCGCTAGTGACAGCGCCATCTCTCGGTTAATTGTCCCACTAATCGCCAGAGTATGGGCTTCAAAGTTACAAATTGGACACCGGTCTAATCCCAACAAGCTCTACTTTTCCCTCTGGGTTGGAAGGTTTAGATGACTAAGGTAAACCTAGTGCCTATGCCAAATCCTGGGATAAGGTGCCCATGCGTACCCCGAGCTCCTATAGGGCACAACCGGTAATAACGCTAGTTTAGTTTAGTTTATGAATCTCATTATATAAATTTATAGCTACGATGATGATTCATATTTCGATGGTGCCTAACAGGCGTACAGTCCGGCTGTAGTTAGCGGTCTTAAAGTGGACTCCAGATTATACTTAGTAGCACGATGCTACACGTTATATTTGGATGAACCAACTTTTTTCTGGAATTATTGTCATGGTTACCTATCCTGGGTCACATTTAAAAAAAAATAAAAAAAATTATGCGTTTCGGTCCAACATACTAATGTGGGGTCAAAAGTCAAAACTCGAATCAGGAAGACCTAGTTTACGGTACCATATCATTGATAAACACACGTGAATGCACAGATGAAAATGTTTTATTTAGGAAAAATGGAATGGGCCTAAAATATTACATATAGGTACTGCAAATACTACAATCTAGGAAACGATCTATTTTGTCTTACCCTTTGTTTGACCCATAGGATGCGTTTCGGCATATTGGATTTGGCAGTCAGATAATGAAGAAAGTCAATCGTATTCATAAATAGTTTAGAAATATTCTTCTCATTTTTGTTCCATAGGTCTGCTGAGGGGCTCCATTAACCAAAATAACATTTTCAAAATTTACTGGTTCCTTCGCTATCAATCCTTATTTAACAGTTTTGATGGAGATGTAAAATTATAATGGTTATTATAGAACACACAGATTTTTATGATGTTTTCCATAAACCATGGCATGATTTCTGTTTAATCCGCACAGGGAAGTTATTTTCCGAAGTCACTGGATTAATGACTAGAATTATGTATATAACATGGTTTTCTTCAGAATGTACCAGTTACCTTAACTCCCTGTTAACAGCTTTGATGGAGACATGTACCTACGTATGGTGGCCCAGAATCATTTAGAAGACACCGATTCTTAAGTTTCTGCTCAGGGGAGACATTCTATTTGAGAGACATACATTGGATTATCGGGTAGAAGGGCCATCCATACTTTAACATCTAGGTTTTTTGCAGAATTTACTGGTTCCTTTGCTTGCTTCAAGACCTTCTCTACTGCTTTGATAGTGACACGATATACCTACGTAAGGTTACCCAATTTTTTTTAGAGATTGCAATGATTCTTTTGAGGCTTCTTACACAAATAATTGTTGAAGGATTTCGATACTATAATTTCCTCAGGGGAGATATTTCCATATGCTACTGGATTAACGGCTAGTAACGTGACTCCAGGACGAGAACACGAAAGTGTTGCTGATATTGGAGTGGATTTAGGAAATGGGGCGATCGTGTACTTTAACATTTTGCGTTTTTTTTTAATGGATCAATCTACCAGATTTCCTCTCTGCGATTGTGGTTAGATGTAGGTATTTTGTTTATTCTTCTGAATGGCGGTCTACCAGTTTTCCTCTCTATGTGTGATTAAATGTACAACATATGACGGCATTAACAAGGTATGTTAGTTTTTCTTAAATTCATCAGTTCTTGAGTTTGTCCAAACACCGAAGCTATTTTGATTGAATTTGTCTTGGTGGCATGATTTAGGTTAGGTTTACAGTCATTGCATCTGGATAGGTCGAGGTAGGAATTTTGAAGCGTGATCAATAGAATACGGTTTAAGTTAAGTTTGGATTTGTGAGTTCTCTTTTTGTTTAATTTTCTTTGTTTTTGACAGTTTTATACATAAACTTGAGGGTCTAATGCATACTTAAACATCATGGAATCATTTTCAGGTTGTGTGGGGCGTATGCGTTCGTCACAGATATCTAAATTTGCGCTTGCTATCTGTTCATCATGAATCTGGAAGTAAAAGAAAACCGGATGAACAAAAACACATTGGATTTAAAAATCCACTGTAGCCGAACGGTAAGGTACATAATATATATGCGACTTTCAATATAGAGATCGTATGCCGGCTCGTGACAAAGGGTTTTTCAAAATAAGTTATAAAAATATATATATATTTTTTTAATGTATTTACTTATGTACGAAATAAAACTTTGATTTTTAACCCCTCGTATGCTTAAGCACAAAGGAGAAGCAGATGCAGAGAAGGGAGAGAGGAGAAAGGATAGGCAGGGGAAGAACACGGCGCAGTTATATGGACCAAATAAAGGAAAACGAGTCAAGGGGCGTAAGACTGGGGTGATTTGAAGGACACATTTTTCGGTTTTCCGCTAATATCTCGGAAACTTTGCGTCCTAGCGACATGACTATTCTGTAAATAATGAAAGCTGATTAAAATGTTTTATTCGGTTTAGTTTTTCGATATGTTGTATAGTTTTCGAGATATCTAATCTTGAGAGTGTAGTTTTGGAAAACAACAACTATACATTCTTCGTCTTTGACGCTATTCCTCATCAACCTCAAGCACGAAAGTAGCAGAGCATCAAAGCTGCAAAGGCGCTATCGATTCAGCAAGTTTGTTGACCTCCATTTCACCGAAGGCACCGAGACATAGTATAAAGAGGGCAAAGTATGTTACCTTCATACAAACGCACCGCGCGCGGCTTGTATGTGTGCGCCACAGTATCTGTCGCACACTCAAACAAAATCTCGACCTGCTTCGACTTTTCCCTCTTTATACTATGACCGAGATAAACGTCAAACAAGAAGATTTTGTTCGTCGTGTTTTCACATCGTGAAGAAACCGGTCTAATCCCCACAGAGTCAAGTTTTCCCACAGGGTTGGATTGGAATGTCAGATAGCAGGGCTAAGCTTTCCATTATGGACCGTCGCTTTGGATGTTCATATTTTTTTTTTGTAGATATTACTCATAAATAGCAAGCTATTTACGAAATTTCAGTTACAGGAAACTTACGGTTCATGAGATATAATTTTTTTAAGTTTTTTTTTTTCATACAAATTGGAAAATTGAACACGCAAAATTAAATGTTGTGTCATTTTTTTAAGTCTGTGCACCGTATTACCTACCTATTCTACTCTAAGGCAGGTCGGTGTAGGTACGACGACGAGCGAAGCGAGGAGGAGTGTTAGGTTGAACTGCGACCCTACAGCGCGCGAGCCGAGCTAGCGAAGCGAGCGTGCCGCGGCAGCGGCCGGCGAAGCACCATAACCGACTTTACGGATAATACAAATACGCCTCGATGGTTAACGGAACGTGAAACGACAACTTTGATATCTGACATTACAATTTGCGTGTTATTTTCTAACCTCAAAACTTTAACCATGGATATCTCCATAACCATGGGGTTCCTGGAGGTGGGGATGGTATTGGTGGGTAGCCCTCCCGCCCCCCTCCCCCACCCCAGCCCTCCCCTCCCCAAAATCGACGGTCCATAATGGAAATTCTTACCCTCGAACTTCGTATATCTCCGTCTCTATCGCACTTATGGTTTATGGTACTCGAGCTACAGAGACGGAGATATACGAAGTTCGAGATTCTAAGTTCGTGGTAGCGCCGCAGATCCGGGGATACAACCGGAAAAACTTGAGACCTCGTGTATGACGTTAATACGCGGTTGAGTCTCAACTCTCATGTTAACTCTTGCGAGATATAAAAAGTTCGTGCAGTTTCGTTCAGCCAAGTTCAACTTACTTACATGGTAATCATTATGTTTTATTCTTACAATTACATTACACAATCTAACGAAATAGGAAATCGGATGAACAATTTTATTTTCTTTTGACCTATCTTTTGACAATCAAATTACTCTGCGGTGACGTGGTGTTGACAACCAAAGAGAGTATAAACACTATAATTATACGTTTTACTTGACAATGCCATGCAAGCAAATCCTATTTCATTAATACAGTTTATCTATCCCATATAAAAATAAAAATAAGTAGACTGTTTTGTTAGAACAAATTTTTTATCTGTGAAAATGTTATTATCGCTAAATAATAACATCGATTTCGATAATATTATTTCATTCAAATTTCGAACATCTCTGAAATCAAAGAAATTTGATTTGACCTCTATTCTAATATCAGTCGAGATGATGTTTAGTTCGAAATGAATTGTCAATTTGCATACAAATTTGACAAATGTGACAATGATAGTTGGATTTGACTCTAGTTTGTCTCTGAATTAAGAAAAAAACTATGAGACAGCTGCCAGAAAACAACGCCGCGATGCCGGTCATAATATGCGGCTCCTGAATGCATCATGGATAGATAAATTAGTGTATGTAACTGTACATAATTAGGCATTAAAACACTCGTGTGATGTTATTATGAAACTTGCCTTCGGCTGTACTGCCCTTCATTATGTACAGTCACATAAACTACTATAAGTGTCACGAGAAAAAAAAATGTAATGGTTTATTTTAAGGCCTCTCACAGACTGGCGCCAAAGACTACAATATACATACTGAGATAGACAGGCAACTCGGCCAAATTGAGAAGGCATTTAATGCTTGCGTACAGGCGCCATCTCTTCTGCGATACTTAAAACTTTTCTTTGAATGTTAAAAGTTTTAACATTTGTATGTTTTAACTTATAAAGGCCTGTATCACTAGGCTACTGATGTCTTATGACATTACGGCGAATTTTGAAATACCTTGACAGCCTAGCCTAGCAATCGCTACAGCTTCAGAGAGTTCGCCGGCTATCAAGTAGGTAGCACTGTTTTCAATAAGAAACTGGATTTGCATTAAGTTCTAAGTTCCCATAGCATGACTGGCGCGGCCTGCGCTGGCGGGCAGGGGGCCGATTTCTGACTTTTGAGCGCTCGAAAATTAAATAATAGTAGTTTATGCAATCGTTATATAATGTATGATTATTAAGCCTCTGCTGACAGACTGGCGCGGCCTAGCCACGGCGGTCAATAGTAAACTTGTCATTAGCTGTAAAATTTACTATTGACCGCCACCGCCGGCCGCGCCAGTGTGTTGCAGGCCTTAGTCGCTTCGAGCAACAGGGCTTTCCTAGTGGAAGGCAATCGCCTTAGCTATGAATATTACAGTAACGCAGTGGTTAATTCTGTCATTTATTGCGGGTCGGGAGGGGGAAATTTCCTGTAATGATGGATGATGACACTTGGGCTTGTACTTTGACAGAAGGGAAATGGTGCGAATGCCTACCCTTCCGTGTTGCTCGAAGTTTTTTTTTATTACGAAATTACCATCACCGGGATTCGAACCGGACCGAAAGTTTCGTGGGCAGGGCACTAAATAAAACCGGTCGTTGTTTTTTTTAATTTATGTTTTTTTTTAGAAGACGAGAAATGATAAAATATCGTCAGTTTTGCATGTTTGTGGGGATTATCTCTACAGGGGGCAAGGACCTCGCGCTCTCGCACGGCAATTAAATAAAGTGCAGATAACCTGCCCTGGGGGTCAATCACACACATCAATTTCGCATAAGTGTTCGCACACTCGAAACCTTAAGTGGAGTAACCTCATATGATTTTGAAACGCTGACCTCTCACAGACTGGAGCGGCCAGGCCGTAACAGGCCTAATTTAAGATCTACAATGTATACATACCTATGTTTCACAAAATAAATTACTTACTTACTTACTTACTAAACGAATGGACCGATTTGAATGCGGTTTTTTTATCTGAAAGCTGACGTGATCGAGTTGGTTCTTAGCTACGTTTCAACAAAATCGGTTCAGCCGTTTTTGAGATATTGAACTTTGAAATGAAAACGTCGGGGGTTTTTCAACTTTTGCAAGTTGTGGTTATGTCAGATGTTTTACTCAAACATTAGTTGGTTACAGCGCGGCGGACGAAAAGAACAGCACGTCTGTCTTATCTGTTACCCTTAAACCACTGAACCGAACAATTTGATTTGATATGGACATCGTTTTACCCTGGGAAGGACCTAGGATAGTTTTATAAGTTTTACTACTGTTTCTATGCTGCGCGTGTGGGAAGTCTGATAGCATATTTCCCATAAGAATTATATTAATCCATTAGGCGATTAATGATTATAGGTACAAGGACGAAGTCGCGGGCAAAAGCTGATTGCTTGAGGAAAACGGAAAAAAATAATAGCCATTTGATACATAATTTATGCCACAAGCGATGGCGATGACATACACGTCTGGGTATCCATATAATCTATTATGTGGTGCTCTGTTCCTGCGAGCGGGGCTAGTAGAACTGACAACCCCCCCCCCCCCCCCCCCCGCCCCTATTCTGTAACTTGTTTTAAGCTCACCTCAACGCTCATCCACAATTATACCTTGACACCGTGATGCGTAGTAATTAAGCGTAGGTAGAGGTCTAGTTTCGTAACGCGTGACCGGCGGAGTGAGCCGCATTAACACTGGCGCGGCCTGCGGTAGCCGTCAATTTGACAGCTAATGACAAGTTTACTATTGACAGACGCGGCTAGGCCGCACCAGTCTGTGAGAGGCCTTAAGGTCCGAAGTTATGTGGTCTCTATGTTATCCATAGAGGAAGGTTATACCTACAGTGTGAGTCTCCATAAAGTGCACATATGAAAAAGGGTGAATCTAGATACAATTACTATGACGGGAAAACAACATAAAATAGTAAATAGTTTATGTGAATGTACATAATGCCTAATTATGTACAGTTACATACACTATTTTATCTATCCACATATCATAAGGAAATTTGAACGAAATAATATTATCGAAATCGATGTTTTTTTTTTTTTTTTTTTTTTTTTTTTATGCCATCGCGCTCTTGGCGCATTCAGCCAAAAAACGAGGAAACGGGTATAATTCAGGAAAATATGGATCGGAAATTTTGATAGAAAGGAAAGATCAGGAAAGGGTTATTATAATATATATTATAGTTTAATATTATTTACAGATAAAAATGAATACAAGGCTTTAAATATATACAAGGATGAGTCATTTATACATAGGAGTGAAGAAATGGATACAGGAAAAGGAACGTTAAGGGTTGACAGCTGATTTAATAATATTGAGCGATCGTATTGTTCACATTCGAAAAATATGTGGTTTAGGTCACAGGGATCAGCACCACAAATGCATGCAGAACTGGCCACAATGCCTAATAGTCTTGCAAGATGCTCCGGTGTACACAAGTGACCCAATCTCATGCGGATTACCATACTGGTTGCTGGTTTGGAAATTGTTATTTTAGAAAACCATGGTTTGGCAGGAATTACAGGTTGTATGCCCCGGTACCGTAAACCCGTCCTTGCATCAGGTGATGTCCAAAGTTTCATCCAATCGTCTCGTAGGTATACTTTGGGCAAAGCTAAAAGATCTTCAGGTATATTTTCATAAGGAAACATATCACCACAGTCAATGGCATCCCGAGCCAGTGCATCCACCTTTTCGTTCCCTTTTATGCCTCTATGCCCGGGGATCCAGGCAAAGGAAACAGAACAGTCATTAAGAAAACATTTCAACAAAAGGCTACGTATTTTATAAATTATTGGATTATTAGATTTTGAACTGAAAGGAAATTTTGCAATTGATTGTAAAGAACTTAATGAATCCGAAACTATTATGGACTTTTTAAGACGCATAATAATGATCATCTCTATTGCTTTCAGGATGCCAAAGCACTCGCCACTATACACGGATGACTCTGGGGGCAACTTGACTTTTTGATATACATTTGATTGAATGTGTAGAACTCCAATTCCAACACAACCATCAACTGATATCTTAGAAGCATCCGTGTAAATATGATGAGCACCCAGGCCCTCAGTTCCAATGAAACTCAGAAACTGCTTATTGTGTTCCACATCATTCTTTGAGATGCCGATATTTAAGAAAACTGAAGGAACAAGTGTGAGAGATTCATATTCATGCTGGAAGATCGGCAGTGTAGAAGCGCTAACAGTGGGGGCAGGTATAGATTTAACTTTTTCAAAACTTTTAATTAAGCAAGGGGGGCTCTTATGTTTCCAATATTTAGATGAGGTTATTTCAAAAGAGAGGTTTATTAAGATAGGCCAAAGTTGGTGATTTGAAAATTGAGAGCAACGGAAGAGATACCTATCTGAAAGAAATTGTCGCCGTAAATGAAGAGGTGGTTCACAACACTCAACCTGCATTGCATTAATGGGACTAGATTTCATAGCACCACAGATAATTCTAAGAGCTTTAGACTGTATACTAGATAGTTTCTTGAAACCTGCAACACTTCCTGGTTCTAGCAGAAATGTCCCATAGTCTAGAACACTCCTTATCAGGGCATTATACATCAGTTTAAGGCAAAAAGGATGTGCTCCCCACCAAACTCCAGATACACACCTAAGTATATTAATATTTTTTTCACATTTAGAAACTACATAGTCACAATGGGGAAGACCTGTTAATTTTCTGTCCAAAATGACACCTAAAAATTTTGTTTGACTTTTTACAGAGACGGGACTGTTACCATATTCTACAGTGACCGGAGGAGGAAATAGTTTTCTTGTGAATAAAACAACTACACTTTTAGGAATAGAGAGTTCTAAACCATTAGAGTCTAACCACAATTTCAATAGACTCAATGAGTAAGAAATGGTTCTACTGGCCTGTTGAACAGAAACATTTGGTGAGTATAATAGCAAGTCATCAGCATACTGCAAAACTCTAACAGTGCCATTTAGAGATGATTCTAAGTCAAATGTATAAATATTGTAAAGCAGAGGGCTTAAAACAGAACCTTGTGGAAGTCCTCTCCACACTAAGCGAGTAATCCTGTTGGTATCATCTATGAGAAGACTAATGGACCTTTGAGACAAAATATTAATTATAAAGTTGCTTAACATTATTGGTACTCCTAATTTGAACAGCTTTTCTGTTAACACTGAAACTAAGACATTATCATATGCAGCACTAATGTCCAGAAAGGCAGCTACCACTGATTCATCTCTGGAAAATGCCAACCGGATATCTGATGTTAATATAGCTAGACTATCATAAGTAGATCTACCTTTACGAAATCCAAACTGACTATCAGCCAGTAATTTATTGCTTTCAATAAAAAATTCTAATCTGTTTTTAATCAAGTGTTCTGTAATTTTAGCAAATACTGAAGATAAAGCAATAGGCCTGTAAGAAGTAACATCTGACGCTGGTTTATTGGGTTTTAAAATAGGAATGACTATTTGAGATCTCCATGAATCTGGGACTATTCCAGACTGTGTAACAGAATTAATAATGTGAAGATAATAAATAAGAATGCAATCACCGGCATTGGCCAGAAATGAATATGGGACTCCATCATGACCAGGTGCAGTATCTTTCAAGTTACTTAATACACCTTTTAACTCTTCAATTTTAAAGGGAGCATTAAAATTAGGACTGCATGTGGGATCATATAAAAAGGAAGAAGGGTGAAATACGTATTCTTCTGGAACTGAAGCTGGTGCTAATCTGTCCATAAATTGCTGAGCTAAACTTGAAGGAAGAATCTGTGTAGAAGGCTCATTAAAAGCGTGTCGGAACCTCTTAATATTGTTCCACACTATGGAAGGTTTAACATTAGGATTAAGAGAAGCACAGAATCTTCTCCATCCTTCAAATTTTTTCTTTCGCAATAACTTTTTAGTGTCACGCGCTACCTGCATGTATAGCTCAAAGTTTTCGTTTGTCATAAAGTGACGGTACTGTCTTTCAGCCTCCTTACGCCTACGAATTGCCTGAGTACACTCATTGTCCCACCAGGGAGGAGATGGAATTTTACCTGATGCTCTATTTTTTACAGGGAAAGTTTCATCAGCCGCTTCAGTCTATGATGGCTTGGGCTAATGCAACTGAACAACTCACTATGTCACTGTCAGCTACACTAGGCAACTGCAACAATTTATCTTCAATACGACTTTGAAAAACTTTCCAATCCGCATTGCATAAATTGTACTTTAGCCTTGGACTAGACTTAGGGGATGATGGAACAGGATTGGAATATGTAACTATGATTGGGAAGTGATCACTACCAAATGTAGATTCCAGTCTATGCCAAGTCAAAGAAGATGAAATTTGAGCTGAACAAATAGATAAGTCAACAACACTTGTTAATTCAAAAGGTGCTGTTCGTCGGGTAGGAAGGCCAGTATTTAATACACAAAGGTTTTGATTATCAAGAATTTCTATTATACGCTCCCCATGGTAACTAGAGATCGAACTACCCCATAGCTGATGTTGGGAATTAAAATCACCTAAAATCAGCATGGGCTTTGGAAGAGTACATATTAATTGTTCAAATTCGTGCAAAATAGATGAAGATGGATGAGGAATATATACAGATATGATACACATGTTATTTACAATGGCAGCAACAATTGAGACATTGTTACTATGAGATGGGAGATGAACTGGTGTAAATGAAATGGAATTCCTGATAAGTAAGGCTACTCCACCATACCCATCAGGACGGTCTTCTCTGAGACATGAATATCCAGTAACTCTAAGAAGAGCTCTGGGTTTGAGCCATGTCTCAGAAAGGGCAAAAACATAAGGTTCATATTTGTTTAATAAATAACTTAAATCATGCTTTTTATTTATTACACTTCTGCAATTCCATTGAATTATTTTGTCCATTATTTTGTATGACTACTAAAAGTATCTCAGCAAGAGGGGCAACGTGGGACGGTAAGTTAATATTCGGATTCGACAACAGATTAATTAAGGCTTGGATATCATCAGATGTAGACTGCCTCTCTTCTTTATTGGTATTGCTCTGAAGCGCACAGCCGTTTTGTGGCGATGGCATGGAATGCCCGCTAACCAAGGCAGTATGTGCGGCAACATCATAACCCTTGGTGGTTTGTCTCAGAGCCGTACGTGGTTTAAGGAAAATTGTTTTTCTATAACTATTGTGGCTATTAGACTGAGCGGTTGTTTTTGGGGATAGAGTAGGGATATTATGGGGTGGACTAGAGTAGATCAGTTGTGGCTGGGGTTGAGTCTGAAGAACATCAGCAAATGACTTGGAGGCTGCTGGGTGGCTTTTGACTGCTTCTCCATAAGAGATGCAGTTGTTAGCCATGGTTACTTTTATGTCCTTTTGACGCTTGTGTTCTGGGCAAGATCTATTAGTTGCGAAATGAAAACCATTGCATAAGCAGCAACTAGCACAATCTTCCTCTACTGTACAAGTGTGTCCAGCATGCATCTGCCCACACTTGAAACACTTAGGCTTCGATCTGCAGTTTGTTTTTGTGTGTCCAAATTTACAGCAATTGAAACATTGAATTGTTGGGAATATATATAAATCTACCGGAAGGGAATTATAGCAAGAGAATACTTTTTTTGGGAGGATTTGGCCATCGAAAGTGATTACTATGGTTTCGGAAGGTTGCCATGTAATCGACCCATTAACCGGAACTCTATGATTCAGGCGTCTTACCTTGAGTACCTTTCCACACCCAGCGGGTACAGAAATGTTCTCAATAATATCTTGTTCTGTCCACTCTGCTGGGATGCCACGGACTAAGCCCATGCGGGTCACAGAAAATGATGGAATGAAGGCGGTCAAATTCTCAGCTTCAAGGCGAGAATCACTCAAAAATACGTTGGCGTCATTATACTTCGAGAAGGCCATGGATATACGAGTCCTACCAATACGTTTCACGCTACCATTTATGATATTATTAAATTTGTTCCTCATTAAAAACTTCCCAAAGGATACCGGATGCAAGGACGAGTTTCGTTCGGTCTGCTTAAGTTGGACATGAATTGTAAATGGTGCTGCATCTGTGGTTGAGAATAAATCTCTGCCAACTTTTGTAAATTTATCTTTGGTTATATTCAAGTCAGAAACTACAGGAGATTTAGTCACTTGGTCATTAGTATGATTCGGAAGGGTTTCTTGGATCATTTTTATCTCAGAAGACTGACAAGCACAAACAATAAAGTTAATGCCATCCTGACTCTTTCGAACTTTTTTATCGCAATTTTTGCATCTCTTACTGTGTTTACGTTTTAAAGTATTTCTGCCACTAGCAGAAACAACAGATGCATCTGTGTCCACACTGGACTCGTTGTTATCAACTATAACATTGTAACCAAACTGAAGACCTCCCCCTCCAGGGTCAGGAGGTTCCTTTTCCGTCTCCATATTACATACAGTAAAGAAAACTTACCTAATCCAATGTAGATATTTACACTAACTACAAAAAAATAATATTTACACAAAATACAAAGAAACTACATACAAAATAACACTTTTCTGATCTATAATTTACACTAAATTTATAAATAAAAGTATGAGAAACGAAAACCTAAACCGCCGCGTTCCACGTTTCCCGCGCTTTTTTTTCGAAATCGATGTTATTTTTTAGAAATAATAACATTTCCACAGATAAGAAATTGGTTCTAACAAAACAGTTTATTTTTATGATGGTCATAATGTGCGGTTCTTGAACGCATCATGGAAGGTTTATGATATTTGGATAGATAAAAAATGGTTTTGGATTTATAACTAGCCAAAACAATTTTTTTAAAAGTGCTTGACTTTTTTTTGCTGTCCACCTACTTTTTAAATTTATTGTCATGTAGCATTTACGCAATGTGCCAATTGAACACAGATTTTAACAAAAATATCGATTGTAATTTAATGGTAATCGATTAAAAACGAACATTCATTTTATTTCTTTTTTTTTCCTCATAGTCGTTATGAAAAGTTGTATGTTGTCACTCAGGAGCAAAATATCTTGGTCGCCCAGGGACTAATTTGATTAGACAATAACGCCAAGAAAGCAAGCGGCGTGAAGATTTAAAGATCATCCCAGCGTATTATATTCCCGGGGTCCGCTATAGCATATGTGGCATAGGCACTAGTTTTACGAAAGCGACTACCATCGGACCTTCCAAGCCAGAGGGAAAACTAGACTTTGTAGGACCGGTTTCCTCACGATGTTTCCCTTCACCGAGAAGTTAGTATTAAATATCAAATAAATATTTCGTACAATAGTTTTTTTTTACCCAGTCGCACGAACCGGTGTTCGAATCCACAAACGACCCGGATTGAGCGTCGCGTGCCTTGCGGCTCGGCTGCCAGTTGTGAAGAGATGTTCTTAGTACTTAATTACCTCCTAATGAGATGGCCTTCCGCCATGACAGTTCAGAACCGACGCGCGCGCAGAGACGCCGCGCGCATCACCAAAAAAAGTGATTCGTTTGTTCTCATCACACTTGCTCGTAAAGGGCTTCATAACGCGCAGGTATACAGAGCTACAATAGCCTATATTACGCCTACGGGCGTAATGGTTTTTTTCTTAAATTGTAACTGTCACTCAATTGTCAGTTATAAAGCAAGGAGGTTTGAACTCGAATAAGGTATGATACAATTTTGAAAACCTAATATAAATCTAAACATATAAACACTAATAAAAAATGTTTAACTGATTTTTTTTAATAATTCTAAATTAAAATGTGTGTCTGTAATAGTGTCTGAAAAATATTTTAACCGTGATTTTAAACAGTGGCTGTATACCGAAGGGTCATTGCCTTACGCGCCTTACATCAAATTCAACAACGTGGAAGGTTAACATTTTGTATTTTTCTTTATATGTAAGGCCTGAATCAGGCCTCTCACAGACTGACAGACAATATAAAACTTTGTCATTAGCTGTCAAATTTACTATGGTCCGCCACCGCAGGCCGCGCCAGTGTGATGCAGGCTTGACACTGGCTCGGCCAGCGGTGGCGGTCAATAATAACTTTGACAGCGAATGACAAGTTTTCTATTGACTTCTATTGATTTCTATTGAGCCAGGCCGCGCCAGTCTGTGAGAGGCCTAATTGTATTCTCGCAAATGTGATGAAAAACATTGTGTGTGACATGTACGATACGAGTTTTACAAACTCGAGTCATCAAAGCCCTCCGCCTTCGACTTCGGGCTTCTAATTGACTCTCGTTCGTATGTACGTAAAGAAAATCTTTTTGAATTCCAATTGATTGAGGTCTAGTAAATATAACTTGCCCCTTGCATTTATCTATGGATAGTTATTAAAACGAGGTTCTTTAAAAGTTTAAATGAAGCTAATCTATACTTCAATAATATAATTATTTTTCAATTTTACATTTTTGATTTGTACCTAGCATCAACATTATCATTATTTCTGGTTATTAACGTAACAAATGGCATAAAGTATAGAGAGTATTGAATTTAGTATATTGTTAAGTAGGCATATTGACGAATAAAAAGGAAAATCTCATTCAGGCTTAAGGTATCTGCCCACTACACCGTATCATACCTACCATGACCGTGCTAGGAACGTAACCGGCAAAAAAATATTATTTGTATTGAAACGTATCCTTACCCATTAGACCGTTCCGTCACCGGTCCGTCATTTGACACATACGTTCATATGTCAAATACACAGTGTAGTGGACATAAACCTTTAATGGGAAAGTAGTGTAACTAAACTTTGTAGTTTCTTACTAAAGTTTTTTTTTTGTTTTTTAAGAAACAAATTGAAACAATAGGTAGATAATTTCAGAACAAGTATCCATACTCTTTTTTATAAAACAGGATTTTTTGCTGTACGACGAGCATTTCACTTCATACTGACAGAGGCTCAATATTATTCTGATTAAATCTATAAAGAAAATATTAACTTAATTATAAAAATATGCAGTACCGTTAAATGGGGTGAGTATGGATTGAGGGGGCAGATGGGACGCGAATATTTTCAGTTACTACTTTGATCTTCTGTCTCAGGTTGCCCTAAAAGCAATTTTATTACACTTTTAGACATATTATCTTATGTTGCGGCAACGCGGACTAGCTAAATTATAACATTTTAAAAAAGTGGAGTCTCTAGTAGTGATTAGTGACTGGTGAAAGATACGTGGCCGGGAGTGGGACCAGGGTTGTGGGGAGCGAAAATATGTGTAAAAAACTAGGTCACAACTCTGCGAAAAAAACTTGTCACTTATACGTTCATCTTTTGGTTCCACGACCACATGACGCAGGGTTTGTATGACCTTAGCACCTATAGTGTAATTAATTTGTATTTAAAGAACTTCCTATTGGCATCCAAACCTCCTGAAGGTTTTGCCTATACGATGGGTACCTATCTTTATCTATATATTATCTCTTAATTAATAAAAAAAGGATGTGAGCCTGGAAATATCCGCATCCGCGGATGTTTCAAGAACTGCACCGGCAACATTCGTGGTAAAGACAATTGTACGGTGGACGCTGGACTTACGGAACCCTAAAACCTGTTTATTGTTCACTACTTTTTTTAAAACCTCATACCTACTGCAACTAAGTTTCTCGGGAGATACTAGTGTAACTCGTTTTTAACCAGTTTTAAAGTTATTCAGTCATTTTTAGCGTGGGTAGACCCCCCCCACAAGGTGGACTGATGATCTAGTAAAGGTAGCGGGAGTCCACTGGATGCGGGTGGCGCAGGACCGGTCATTGTGGCACTCTTTGGGGGAGGCATATGTCCAGCAGTGGACGTCTTTCGGCTGATACGATGATGAGTCATATCAGCACGTCTTAAAATCAGGGCTGTAATATAAGTAGGTAGTAGATGCCGGTAATATTTTCATACAAAAACCGGTATTAAACTTGGGCTCGCTTATCTCATATTTTTGTAGGTATTCTATTCAACTCATCCGACATCTCAGCGTCATAACCAAAAGTTAATTACAGAATACTTACCGAAAAAATACATAATTATAGCGAGTTGAGGACGGTATATTTTGTTTTTACGAATACCGATATAATTCGCTGTTTTACCAATTTCGTGCACCCTAAAATGTACTGAGTTAAACTTGCATGCAATCTCTTGCATGTGTAAATTGCGCTTTAGGTAGATCTAAATGTCAAATGTTATATGGAAAAATTACAGTTAAACTGTCCTACGCACGTTTAAAAAGTTACGTGATTATACCCCTCAGGATTCGAACCTACGACCCTCTTTCCTACGGTCAGTCGCTCTCAGCCAACTAAGCTATCGGAACGATATGCTCTGTACAATTTTGCAACCAGCTCCACCTTGAAGGCGTGAACGTCTAAAGTGTTGTTCAATGTTGTTGATTAGTTAATGTCTCCGTTAGGTGTTGACGTGAAGCCAGAAGGTATTTGTGAATCATTAAGATAGACTGAAGTGTTCATACAACAAGATGATCAAAAAACTGTCAAGTGTCGTTGTGCTGTGTCTGGTCTACGAAGTGGTGTCTCAAGGTGAGTTGTTTCCAAATGTATTCTAAATGATAGATATAGATTAATGTCTTGCGATATCATCAGTGGTGAACGAACCTACCCCGCATATGGGGTACTTTCGTACGGTTTCCATATTTTAGGAAAAATATGATAGCTCAACTATGTTAATTTATATCAGCACCAAACTACTTACACCAAAAGTAATGCCAGATAAAATCCCGCTATCTATAGAATAAAACCTATCTGGTTGTTTAACCGGGGATTGAAAAATCGACCCTAAGCTAGTCTAAATTCATCTTGATTTGGCTAACAGTTATTTTATTACACCGCCCAGAGTAAAATGTGTACGAATGCCTATAATTAGGTACAGTCAGCGTCATATAGTTAGTAGCAGCCAAAGTAGCCAAATATATCGTAACACGTACTCCTATAGTAATAAAGACGTGTTGTGATATATTTGGCTACCTTGGCTGCTCCTAACCATCTGATGCTGACTGTGCCCAATTAAATTTGCAAAACCAACCGCGACTATTCATCATCTGTATCGAACTGAATGAATATACACACAAATCTGAGTTGTTGACTACCAACACGGTTCCAGATGCTGGCGACAGCTGCACCAACAACGGCGTTTCTGGCGTGTGCAAGCTGCTGCGTGACTGCCGCTCCGTCCACGACAGCCCGAAGAGTCAGTGGTGGAACCTGCCCGTAAGAACTAACAATACTTACAGGTACCGGCAGCAGCTGCACCAACAACTAAGTTCCCGGCGTGTGCAAACTGCTACGCCACTGCCGATCCGTCGACGGGAACCCGAAGAGTGTGTGGTGGAAGCTGCCGGTAAGAACCAACAATACTTACAGATACCGGCAATAGCTGCACCAACAACTACATTCCCGGCGTGTGCAAACTGCTGGTGCTGAGCCATTGCCGATCTGTCGACGATAACCCGAAGAATCAGTGGTGGTGGAAGCTGCCGGTAAGAACCAACAATACTTACAGATGCCGGCAATAGCTGCACCAACAACTACATTCCCGGCGTGTGCAAACTGCTGGTGCTGAGCTACTGCCAATCCGTCGACGACAACCCGAAGAATCAGTGGTGGAAGCTATCGGTGAGAAAGAAAAGAACCAAACGGTATGATGTTATCGACCCACAATTACGCAAGAAACAATAGATCAATTATTTTCTAAAGAACATACAAGTAGATAATCAAAAGCAAGCAACAGCTAAGCAACAGCTAAGCAGCTGGTAAGCAGCTGGTAAGCTGCGGGTGCGCAGAGAGCTGTGCCTGGCCACCTACATATTTAAATGACTGCGGGGTAAAATATACAACAGCCAGGTATTGAGTGGTGTGAGTGTGTGTGTTCCCGATAGGTACAGTCGGCCCATGAAAATGTTGAGCACTTTGGGACTTTGTCAAATTAAATCACGATAAGGGAGAGTGACGCGCGTGATGGTTAGATGTCAACCAATTAAATTTAGAACCCATTGTTATGAGACATGCATGCAAAAGAGTGTAGACATGTCATTGCATATCTCTGTCTCTGTTCTGCGATGGTGACAGACTGCAGTTAAATAGATTAGGAAGAATAGATGTTTCACGACCAATGTCAAACTTGCAAGCCACATAATATATAAGGAGGCTAATTTCGACTAATAAAGTATGACTCCTCGTGGCGTTGTCAGTAATAGCTTGCTTTCTAACATCGAGGTCCCGAGTTCTAATCCCACATAACGATTCTTTTTGTTTATTTTTATTATAAGTTTAGTACAGTCGCCATCACATACATAGGTACACTATAGGTGTTCAAAAATATCGGCACATGCACCCTAATGCCTTGAAAATAGAGGTGTGTTCCGATGTTTGTGACGTGCTTGTTTGCTCCGATGTATGTGATGGCGACTGTACCTAATTGGTTTGGTATTAGAAAAAGGTGCAAACACATATTAAAATTTTAAGCAACTTAAATGTTGGTGAAGTGTTATTTAAAATCGGATTATAAGTGTCGGAGATTAAATATAGGTATATATGTAGAAAATCTACAACTTAGAAAAGTTGAAAAATCCCCGACTTTTTCATCAAAAAGTTGAATATCTCAAAAACGGCTGAACCGATTTTGTTGAAACGTAGCAAAGAACCATCTCGATCACGTCAGCTTTCGAACAAAGAAACACATTAAAATAGATCCATTCGTTTAGGAGCTACGATGCCACAGACAGACACACAGACACGTCAAACTTATAACACCCCTTTTTTTCGTCGGGGGTTAAAAATACAAACTTGCAAACTTTAACTACTGCTTTATTGCTGGAAATCCACGGGAGTCCAATTTTAAACCCCCGGGCCCCGACGCAAAAAGAGGGGTATTATACTCGTACTCGTAAGTTAGACGTGTCTGTCTGTCTGTCTGTGTGTTTGTCTGTGGCATCGTAGTGCCTAAACGAATGGACCGATTTGAATGCGCTTTTTTTATCCGAAAGCTGACGTGATCGAGATGGTTCTAAGCTACGTTTTATCAAAATCGGTTAGGGCGTTTTTGAGATATTGAACTTTTAAATAAAAATGTCGGGGGTTTTCTATTTTTCTAAGTTGTTAGTTATCATATTAGTCTGAGCTCGATTATTGAATACAAATCTACAAAAATTATAATGAGGACTAATCTTTTTTCCTGCTTGGTTGCCATTATGTCATCTAAAACATCTTCATTAGGTGATCTAATGAAATAAAACCGATATTTATCCAGGAATTTTCTTTATTACAAAGGAAAATATAAAAATGAGCGTTATTGCAGAATCTGTAGTGCAAACTAGTGATAACAAATAATATCTTATCACTCGGAGACGAGTCCCTAGACGTTCAGTTATGTTTGTTGTAGGAAAATGCGTTTTCTTCATTAATAGATATTAGAATAATAGATGTTAGACCTGACCGCCGACGTTTGCCACGAATCTTTTCTTCGACAGCATATCTCCTTACCCATTCACGGTTCTTTAGTCACGGTATTACCACGTATTACGCTGGAAATAATAAATAGTCAGTATACTGTTCCAATACAATAACAAAGATACGTTGAAAACTAAGACAACAAACAGGAAACCACCGGGAAGACTCAGACTAATATCAATAAGTTTGGAATTTGTAGATGTTTCAATAGGTACCTAATCGGAGGAGGTTTCAAATGTAGGTATATGACATTTCAGTGTCAACGAAGTTGCTTGCAATTTGATGCGACACGGTTCTAAGTATGCTCAAGATTTTCATGGGCCGACTGTACTCTGTTGGTCCCGTACAACTAAATAAAATAAAATCTGTTTTCGTGTTCTCTGAATGAATTCACAAATGCAGCATTGCTCGTAATATGTTATAAGAGTACTACGTAAAAAAATAGATGTTATATTATAAAATAGTTACACTGTTGTCTTAGGTTCGATGCCTGTATAAATAGTTGTAAGTGTGTATAATAATAAATAAAATTAAATAAATAATTTATATGAACTTAATTTAATTAAAAATAAGATAAGTTGGGCTGATGCTCTCGAGGCATATTATACCGGGGATGCCAGTCACCAGTTACATTAACCAGACAGGTTATAAGGTCAATTTCCTCATGATTATCAGGTCTTGTATGCAGCATTGTGTGCTGCTTCCCTTCTTTTATTAGATGCATATTTCTTTATTTTATTTTTATTTGATTTATTAGGCACACAAAACAGAAGGCAAATGTAGTAAAAATTTTGTCTCGATTGCTTGCCAAAGTTATCTATATGGGCTGTGCTCTTCGCTAGCCCACGGAAGGAGGCAAAAATCGGTATAAAAAAAGTTATGGTCAAATCAAAACGCATCATTATTTCAAAAGAAGGAGCATGACATTTTAGACTAATGCATTTTAATTATTTTGCCGAAAGAACTGTAAATGAGATTTAAGCTGAAGACAGCGTATATAATATTTTCTTTTATTTTCTTTAAATTTCCTCCTCATGTGAACTACATATATCTACAGCCGTGTTTTTGACTTTGGGGCTTTAAATGCCAATGTCGATTATGCTCCTGAAACTGAACGTTTTTTGTTCTACAACTTTTCAAAAATACGTTCTTTAAACTAATAAAATCATCCATTAGTTAGTTTTCATACAGTGTCATGGATGTCAAATAATGAGGCCATGTTTGCAATACATTGATGGTACAGCTAAAGTTCAAACACTAATAAATTGTAAAAATAATAGTTATTTTACAAAGTTGCAGAACATAAGTGGTTCAGTTTCAGGACCATTAATCGATATTTGCATTTAAAGCCCCAAAGTCAGAGACACGCTGTTTAAGTAGCTCATATCAGGAGGAATGTTAAAGATGTAGGTATACGGGTATGTATGGTGGGTATGCATCTAATATAAAAGAAAATATAACGCTGTATTCAGCTTAAATCTCATTTACAGTGCTATTGGCAAAAAGGTCAGAGACACGCTGAATATGGTAAATTTTCTATACCTACCAGTACATATCCTTTTGATAAACTATGACCAATGTGTGATATAAAATCACCTCACCATTACAGAGATGCGGCTTCAAAGGTTTCGACGTGATCATTTGTTGCGTGGAGACACCTACCACCACTACTGCAAGACCTGTTGCAACTACACCTCGCTTAGGGTAAGACTTTACGGATAAAATTCATATTGGAATCTTTAAAAGAGTCGGCGTAGTCATCTTATGCGTAGAAAACCTTGCCACAACCACAACACATGTAGATTTCTCCTTTCATGAAGCTGCAATTTTACCTGTCTAATTAACAACACTGAGGCGCTTGATCAATGACACCTAGGCATTTGCCTGTGTTGTTGTAACCTATAACTTCATGAAGCAGGCCACTGTTATCTGTTCTTGAAGTCCTTTTCAACCGAAGAATTCCTTCAGTGCCGTGCCTACTTTTTTCCCTAACCGCTCCTTAACCGACTTGATTATAACTGTTCTACAGAACGACAACAACGGAGTTCATCCCTCCAGCAGTCGATTATAGGCTGAACACGCCCATAGAGGCCGGCTGCGCTGCGCTGGAGGCAAGGCGTACAACAGCGAAGACCGGAAGGAAGGCTTGGGACAGTAAGTGGATAAGTAGTTAGTAGTTTGTACTAGACATTTCAATTTTTTTTACATAGTTCATATCATTTATTCAAAGCATAACCATCCACAAAGTTAAATATCCACAGCGCAGGTTTCGTTGAAAATTAATGTCTCCATTATTTTATCTTTTATTTCTTTGAGTTTATCGGGATGACGCTGGAGACTCTTTTTGCCGATATATGGGCAAAAGTGTGGCCAGGTGTTAGTCTATCTTATCTTATCTAGATGAGGGCCCTTTCGGATGCACTTCAACCCAGTGGGATCTTTTGTGCATTTGCCCTCTCCTTTACTTAGGAGGAATGGAGCTAGCTGATGATGCAGTTCAGCGGGAGCACCTTGAATTCCTTTGGTTGCATATAGCCGTTACCAAAGTAATTAATTATTTGTCTGACAATAAGTGTTTCTTAGTCTCATCCTCCTCGACACACATTCTACAGTCTAAACTATCCGATAGTCCCACCTCGGCCAAGAGATCGGCGAAGTGACCTGTGAACTGTGACTATAATTCTGAGTTGCTTCTGGATTTCCAGAGTTTTCTGGTGCAGCCAGAGTCCACTCCTTCTATGAAGAGCATAGAGTACCTTAAGCCAGCCTCATTCCTCCACTCATGTTGGTGTTTGGTTTTGGCGTAGGCTTTAAAGGCTGATATTATGGTTCCCTGCGAGAGTCCCACAAATTGTTCTGGACCTGCAAAGTGATTTGTAGACCCCCCTCTTGCAAGCTCTAGACAAGCAAGGTGTTTGTCTATAGTTAGTCATACTCAGAGGGTTGATTCCACCTTAAGTAATTGACTTGAATCACAGGAGTAGAACTACCCTGAAAAAACTAAAAACTAATTATTCAACGAGGAAATGCAGCCAGCATCCTCGGTACAACGCCTTGCGGGTATTTTTAGGGTTCCGTAGCCAAATGGCAAAAAACTGAACCCTTATGGATTCGTCATGTCTGTCTGTCCGTCCGTATGTCACAGCCATTTTTTTCCGAAACTATAAGAACTATACTATTGAAACTTGGTACGTAGATGTATTCTGTGAACCGCATTAAGATTTACACACAAAAATAGAAAAAAAAAACAATAAATGTTGGGGGTTCCCCATACTTAGAACTGAAACTCAAACATTTTTTTTCATCAAACTCATACGTGGTCCTAGGTCTTCAATAATGATATTGCGGTTTCTTATATTTTTTTTTCTAAACTGATAAGTTTGCGCGAGAGACACTTCCAAAGTGGTAAAATGTGTCTTGTGTGATTTTTTGCAAATATATCACTCCCACGATTAAGAGGAATCCAACGACACCTCACATGTCGAAATCCGTCAAACGGTTTAGGCTGCAGGGCGTGTCAAAGAATAAGACATACCCACATACATACATATTTACTTACATACATACATACTTACTTACATACATACATACATATGCTCGAAAAACATAACCCTTTCTCCTTCGGCAGTCGGGTAATTAAAACCATAGTGATCCATATTTTTTTAATTTTTAAATAAGTACCTAAACTGTATTATTTTCCAAATAACAACACAAAACTGGTACCTAATCAACTTCTTTACTATCAAAAATTAAGACATTCGGTACATAAAGTTTAAACATACCATTAATTCTAACAATTAGACTTATCAGCACGGGTATCACAAGACGGCCGCGACATACTCTCGAGCTCTCTCGCACTATCCGTCTCTCTCTAATTAGACCACTTGGAAAGAGACGAATAGTGCGAGAGGGCTCGAGAGTATGTCGCGGCTGTCTTGTGATAGCCGTGCTGTATAATTATATATATATATAATATGGAAATTATATTTCTGATGTAAATTATTAAAAAAAAAAAAATAATCATCTCACATTTTAATAATCTCGTCTCTTGTCTTATAGGTACTTCCGCGCCATGATTTCCTAAAGAAAAAGCAAAAAGTTTAGCCTGAAATAAACATATGAATTTAATTGATTATTTATTACGTATGTCAATGTCAAACTGTAATGATTGCACGAAATACCCTTAAAAATGCAATCTGCCAGTAGCTATAACGTTAACAATAAAGAGGTTGCAATGTGCATATTCCCTTTTGCGACTAAAATATCTGGTATGGGTATACCTTATCCTTTAATTTTCCATTTTCTAGTATGAAGTACCAACTGGATTATTTAAAAAAAAATACACATTGCAGATCTTTATTAAATATTATTTAAAGAATACGTGAGTCTCTATATGTATATATACTACTCAAAAGAAAAAAAGGGCCACTTACATATTTCTGTTTTTGAGTAAATTTTTAGATGTAAACTAATTAATAAGTGACTAATTAATGATGTTCGGCCTCCTTCAGTATCCAACCTCTTTAATGCTGGTGTTTAAGTCTTACAGCTGGCCAGAATTTGAAGCAAATAAAAAAAACGAGTTTCAGGTCAAATTCCTTTCAGATGGAATCACAATTTTATTATGTTAAAAAACAATTTCTGTCCATCTTTTGCTTCTTTTAACATCTTTTGTTAATAATGCCACGTCAACGAAGGCATATGGATACCATTACTGCCACCAGAGCCGTTACATTGATTGCTGAAGGTCATTCACAGCGGTCTGTAGCTTTTTCGTTGGGTTTCTCTCGCCGAGCCATCCAAAATGTGTGGGATCGGTTCCAAGAGATTGGCAGTGTTGCAAGAAGGCCTGGATCGGGCAGGGTGCGAGCGACTACGGCACAAGAGGATCGCTACATCCGATTGAGTGCCCGTCGAGAGCGCTCTGTGACGGCACGTAAGTTACAAAATCGCCTACGGTTGACAACGGAGACTCGTGTTAGTGACCAAACGATACGTAATCGACTGCATGAAGACCAGCAAAGGTCCAGACGCCGAGTAGTACGAATTCCTTTATCTAGGGTTCAACGTGGAAATCGTTTAAGTTTTTGCCGCGAACATTCAGATTGGAGCATGAATGGTGCTCTTCACAGATGAGTGTAAAGTGAAGCTTTGTAGTGATGATCGGCGGATAAGAGTATGGAGACGACAGGGTGAGAGATTTTCCGATGTCTGCATCAAGGAAATTGACCGCTTTGGAGGTCCTAGTGTGATGGTTTGGGCTGGGATTAGCTTACAAGGCAAAACTGAGCTGGTTTTCTTAAATCAAGGCACAGTAACTGCACAACGGTACATCGATGAAGTCATCAGGCCTCATGTGATTCCATTCTCACATAGAGTGGGGCCAGGGTTCTGGTTAATGCATGACAATGCCCGCCCACACACAGCTCGGGCCACTCAGACTGTACTGGATGACTCCCATATTCGTGTCCTACCATGGCCAGCGTATAGTCCGGATTTAAATCCAATAGAGCATATGTGGGACCAATTAAAACGAAGGGTTAGGGAGCATGAGCAAGAGGTTCACAACCAGCAACAGCTTATGGATGCTCTGAAACGTGCGTGGGAAGAGATACCTGATGAAAACATCAGAAACTTAATCGAGAGTATGCATTCAAGGCTCCAGGAATGTGAAAACAGGAGAGGAGGACACATCCGTTACTAAACCATTAAAAAAAACAGCTTGTGTCAGTTTTTGTTTTGTTTCGCAAAGAGTTTCTGTTTAGTTTTTGCTGTTGACAATGGACTAATTTCATGTTAATTGAAATAAGTGAAACAATTGACTACACAATTAAATGGTTATTAGCATAAGTTAAAACAAAAGCCTTGTTACATGTTATTTTAATAAATATACATTACTGTTTACTATATTTTTCACGTAGCAATCAAACTACTTAGTGGCCCCTATTTGTTTTTGAGTAGATAGAATACTGTACCAAAAATTTACGTAGGTAAATCGCATTAGCCAGTGTGGGTTTTTTTTTTGTTTTAGTAAAAAGTTTTAAAAATCATATCTCAGAAAATAACAAAGATAGGAAGCTGAAACTCACAGGAAATAATATTTGCCATAAGGTCTTTTAAAAAAAAATACAGTAGGTATACATTTGGTCGAAGGGCCGATTTTCCATGAAAACACGGCTACGCTCTTTTATGATATACCTAATTACAAATGTGCAGTTTTTAGATTTTCCCCTGTACTTGAAGTATAAGACGTACTTGCCAAATTTCATAGTTATAGGTCAACGGAAAGTTCCCTATAAATTTTGATTCCCTTGAGAGTGTCGAAATATACTTACGTTTCTTTTTTTTTAATTAACTTAGAAATTTGTTTTTTTCACAGCTTCAGGCCCCGTAGCATGGTTGGCCTATCACGCGATAAGTGACAGGATAGAGCATCCGTCCCTGGCTGACACCGTTCGATAGAACGAGACGACGCGCTTATCCTGTCACTTATCGCGTGATAAACGCCATCCATGCTACGGGGCCAAGGGACTGTAGATTTGAGTATATGGTTTTAATGTCAACTAGACAGCTCCACGCGTTCCCGAGATAAAGGGACTTGACACACGGACAGACAGACATACGTACAACAAAGTGATCCTATAAGGATTCTGTTTTTTTTTCCTTTTGAGGTACGGAACCATAAAAAAATATCACGTTTGGTAGAACTTGGAATCAAGTTTACCAAGTGTCCGCTAGGCATATCCTCCCCAGGTTGACAATGATATGGTGTGGCTGTTAGCTAGTGCAAGCTTGATAACCTATTTGGAATGACATGCGACCAGCAATGCGCTGACGAGAGATTTCAAAGAAGCGAATCGTTATATGAGGAAAGTTCTCGGTTATGTTGTAACATGTTAATGCTAAATGTTGCCTTCAGGGAACTTCCTAAACGGAACCATGCCTTAAGTTCTCGTAAAAGTTTCCAGAAATGTCTCAAAATATTACCTTTTGGGAAAGTTCTGCAACTTGAACATTGCTGATTCCGCCTTGCCCAACCTCTGGCTCCTCATATTTACTTTCACTCTTTTGTCTTCCAGAATGCATCGACTACCAGCACGAGCTAGTGTATCCCTGCGAGCAGACCGCGCTCTCGGGCAGCATGGGCCGCACCAACCGCTGCAGCCACAACGTGGACGAGCTCGTCGTCGGTGGCACCAACGCGAAGCGGAACGAGTTCCCTCACATGGTACTGTAAAGGAGAGCTCTGTGGTGGTGGAATGACGAAGACAATATACTTTTCACGCCACTGCTCGGAAATATGGCCAAAGATGGATTGAAATGAGAGTAGAAAGTAGTTCTTAGTAGTACAATTCAAAAACAGTCAAACAATGTAGATTTGCAAAGTAAAATGTAGTGTTTAGCGGCCTTTTTTACTTTCTACTCTGCTATTGGTCGATTATTTTTGACATTAGTAACTCGTTCAGAAAATAACAAAATTATTAGAGCAACATTACATTTGTGCGTTTAATTAAAAAATTAAAACGTCAAATTCGCTCAATGAATGTGTACTTTTACGATTGTAAGCGTTTTTTATTTAAGTATGTGAAAACGCCTTTGCATGCTTAAAAAAAGTATAAATAAAAAATTTGAAAAGGCGGGAAGGAAAGTTTCTTCTGTCTGTTTAGATCGGAAACAAACATTTAGATAATTGTGTATAATTCTGTACGATTTGAAATAAAAAAAAAAAACAATGAGTGACACGAGTACGGACATGGATCTTACACCGCCGGAAATTCAAAACACTGCAAAGTCAGTGATTCGAAATTGATTGCCCATTAAATCCCGAAATAAATATAAGAAAGTGTATGAAAATTTCAAGACATGGCAAATAAATAAAAAAACAAACTCTTTCTCTGAAAGTGTAATGCTGACGTATTTTGATGAACTCTCGAAAAAATATATATAAATGTTCCGGGAAGTAGAAAGTGCTTACTTTCTATACCTGGGCAACAATGTACTATTTATAATTGTTTAATTCCGTGCATAGTGAGTAGTACAGGAGTTTAGTGGCCCTGAGGTCAAAGCCTTGATGGCGACTTTTTGAAGTCTTCTACTGTTCATGGACTTCCAGACTTCGAGACAGCTTGAATCAATATTTAATCTAATATACATCCTCTTACATAATGTTATCTTAAAATTAGCTTATACTATTTTTTGATAAAGTGACTGCCATTTGACCTTCCGGCCCAGAAGAAACCTTAAATTAGGATTAGGCTAGACCGCCAGTAATAGATGTCTCACTTCTAAATCGTTACGCTCTTGATAGAGCGGTCGTGGTCGTCGTGTAGTCCCATTCCTGTCATCTCGCCATTTCACTCCGATGGTCATAGTTTTGGTGCATTACTGCAATTAGATTTCTAACTAACTAGAAACCACATTATTTACTTATTAACAGAAGATGGATACAAATATGCGCTGGTAAGAAACTACTATCAGATCATTGAAAAGTTTTTTTTTGTTCTGAGACTATAGGGGCGAATATAAACATTTCCATGGATATAAAACACCAATATTATTAGGTGCTGCTAGGCTTCGGGCAGTCAAATGGCATACCAGTATGGCAGTGTGGAGGAACCCTTTTGAGTGACCGGTTCATCCTCACAGCGGCACATTGCACGTCCACCCAAGAACTGTGAGTCATCCTCTTACTGTTTTTCCCGGGGGTCCTTATCCCAAGATTTGACGTAAGCACTAGTTTTTCGAAAGCGACTGCCATCTGACCTTCCAACCCAGAGAGAAGACTAGATCTTGTTGCGATTAGACCAGTTTCCTTACGATGTTTTCCTTTACCAAAATGCTACCTACTGTTACATATCAAATGATATTTCGAGCATTTTTTTTAAACCGAAGAAACTCTTTCATACGAGATAGCAAAAGAGAATCCGATGGTGTTCAATTGACAACATTTCATTTTTTCAAGTGGCCAATTTTATGATAAATTTCGCTAGAAAATGTTTTTTTAAGAGGCACGTGTTTTTGTAATTCTCCTTAAATTGTAATTTATTATTCAGAAATACCAAATTGAAAAGTAGCGAATGATGACGTCAACATTACGTCTCTGTATGGCAGCTTGCACACCTTTCATATGACTTTCGTAGTATTGACGTCACACACGGCTTAATCACATTTATACAATTTCGCGATTTTCTTAAAAACGGGTGAGAAATGAAATCTTAAAACTACTTAATTACGTTCAGGTAGCATAATTACCGAAATGGTTTTCGAATTAGGCATCATTACATAGTTTGAAATGTTGTCAATGAGCGAAATTTTGGTGCCGGCGACGTCATTATGACGCAAAGTCGCATATAGGATGTTTTTTTAGAATAACATTGCAACACCTCAATGATTCTTAATAATGTAATAATGGTAATATAAATATTATTGTTTATTTATAAAAATGTTTCGTATTCAACAAATAATGTAAATATTTTAAAAAAGCGGCCAAGTGCGAGTCGGACTCGCATATGAAGGGTTCCGTATAATGAATTGCAGTTTACGATTTATGACGAATTAAAAAAAAAACTACTTGCTAGATCTCGTTCAAACCAATTTTCGGTGGAAGTTTGCATGGTAATGTACATCATATATTTTTTCAGTTTTATCAATATCTTATTTTAGAAGTTACAGGGGGGGAGACACACATTTTACCACTTTGGAAGTGTCTCTCGCGCAAACTATTCAGTTTAGAAAAAAATGATATTAGAAACCTCAATATCATTTATGAAGAACTATCCATAGATACACCAAACGTATGGGTTTGATGAAAAAAAAATTTTTTTCAGTTCTTAGTATGGGGAACGCCCAAAATTTATTGTTTTTATCTATTTTTGTATGAGAATCTTAATGCGATTCACAGAATACATCTAATTACCAAGTTTCAACAGTATGGTTCTTATAGTTTCCGAGAAAAGTGACTGTGACATACGGACGGACAGACAGACAGACATGACGAATCTATAAGGGTTCCGTTTTTTGCCATTTGGCTACGGAACCCTAAAAACGATACGAATAACATTTTTTATTGGGTAAAGTACTTCTAACAAAAAATATGCATAGACTATCCATAGCGACTTCGCTCAAGCGAAACAATAATACTTTGATTATATTTACAATTTAAAAATAAAAAAATAATTAAACAGAAATTGGTTGTTGTTTCCAACAATCTTGTTTTTAACATGACAGTTAGTTATGTTTTTATACGCGGCCAGTACGTATAAAAACTCTCAATTCAAGCTTCAATATCAGTAAATTAAAGAGGCCAATAAGTTGTTATTTGATTAGGTATCTATAATCTAGATAAAAACCACTCTGTATGAACCTTGATGTCATAATTCTGTCATCGGCACCATAGTTTTACTCCCTGGTGAAAACCATTCGATATACTATACGCCCTGGGCCCAAATAACCCCGACACATTTGAACAATGCATTTCTGATATTGCAGCATCTGCTGCTATCTAGCAAACCTAAAATGTTGTGATTTACTGTTTTCTCTGCTCCCTTTTTTGTTTCAGGGGTCCAGTAGCGTACGCTATTACAGGTACACTGAAGCGGACAGACGACCTGTCTGCTACTCAGTTGCATAGGATCCGTCGCATCATCAAACACCCTCAGTACAACGCTACTTCCAAGTATCATGACATCGCGTTGCTAGAAGTTGAGAATCCGTAAGTTAATAATATATTCTTCTTCAGCATTGTGGCGTCACTCCTGTCAAATCTGACGAGTTCTGCATCACACTATCGAAGTTTCTTAAATCAGTTGCATAAATATAACATCCAAACAACTCTCATTGGACTTCGGTCCCTGAGAGATCTCTCTATTGTCGTATCTTCTACATTGGTGACCCCGACAATGGACATAAGCGCAACTCTGAATATCCTGACTGACGCCCGACTCTTCTCAGCAAGCCAGACTCTCTCTCTCTCTCTCTCTCTCTCTCTCTCCGCTCGCCACCCTGGCTCTGAGCGCTCGCTCGCCACGCTGGCTCTGAGCACTGGCAAGCTGCACCCTCTCTTCATACATCACTGACCCCTCCGTCTCAAAGGGGGGCTGATGTGGCGTCACTCCTGTCAAATCTGACGAGTTCTGCATCGCACTATCGAAGTTTCTTAAACCATTTGCATAAATATAACATCCAAACAACTCTCATTGGACTTCGGTCCCTGAGAGATCTCTCTATTGTCGTATCTTCTACAGCATAATTGAGTACACTGCTGGACATATGCCTCTTGCATGGGTTTCTATACTGTGGATGCAGCTGACCTGATCCAAGGCTCTAGTATCAAAGCTCACGTATATCTCCCAAACTGTTGTGTTAACTTGCACCAAGTGCGCTTTTGTGAGAAAGATATGGTACATAAGCCACTTGAGAGCGCACCAGAGAGTAGAAGAATAACACTCTAGTAATAATAATTGTTAATAGGTACCAAATAAAAACCAGAATACACAGTCGCTGTGGCCGAAATCGGTCGGGACAACATCATCATCATCATCATCATATCTCCCAAGTATTTAAGCATGAACTGTTTGCAGGATCAAGCTGGACTACACGGCGGTGCCAGCGTGTTTGGACGTGTTCGGTGGAGACCACTCGAACGCAACCGCAACAGGTTGGGGGGTCACTGAGTGGTTGGGGACCAACGCTGACTACCTGCAAAAGGTTTATCTAATTTATTGACATTCAACCTGTTCCAATGCTGGCAGGCAGACATGTTCATCTTGTCGCTTCGGCTAGACTCAGCTATCACACATCTTCAAGGTGAAACTTCACCATGTATTACTTACTATTCTGTGACTTCACGCAAACGCGATTGACTGTAACGTGACGGTGACACTCAAAAAAAACAAACAAAATTATTTATTCGTTTTAACACGCAGGTTCAAATCTGGGACCACTCTTTTTCAACATATTCATCAACGATATCACAAACATTTTCTCACATTCCACTTGTTACCTTTTTAGCCGACTTCAAAAAATAGGAGGTTATAAGTTCAAGTGTGGCGATATTTTTGCCGAAATCTTTTTTTCAGATAGTAATCTTTCCATTCGCAAAATTTACCAATGGTTTTTTTTTTCTGTAGCTTATTTCCCCGGTTTGCTTTTTTCCCCAGTAGTAACAATCCCATTCTCATAACCTCTCAATCTTTATGTATCCGAATTTAAAATTTCCCATTCTCTTTTGTTCTTAGGAGCACCATTTCTTATGGCTTAAGCTTTCTTTATTATGGCGAAGGATTGAATTCAAGAGTTAATTATTAGTTTTGTTTTAAGTTATGAATACACAATTTATTTAAGTTAATAATAGAAGATTTGTTTTTTTTTCATATTTACCTATTTTTCCCAATTTTTGTTTTAATTTTGTATTTAAGTACTCAAATATTTGTGTACACTGTGTACTGAAATTAAAAAGTAACGATATCAGAAATAAGACAACCCCCAAGTAACTATTGGAATTGCAACTATGACAAAAAGTATAGATTCCATTATTAGGCACAGTATAGATTACCGGTTAGGTATTTATAGATTTCACCAAATTGATAAAAAACTGCTCTAAGGAAAAAATAAAGCATAAAAAAAAATATTCGGAAAAATATGCGAATGGAATTATTGCATTCGGTAAAAAAAGATACCAAGAAAATAAACTTTGGCAAGACAAGCAAAAGAATACAAAACCATTGGTAAATTTAACGAATGGAAAGATTAAGTAGTTGTCAGAAAAAAAAGATTTTGACAAAAATATCGCCACACTCTTCACCAGAAGCTAACACAGATCCGTCTCCACACGGTCTTCCTAGGTGGATTTGACATACGCTTCAATTTTCCCAGGCTTGTTTCAAACGTATGTGCTTACAGGTCACCCTGTACAAGTTCAAGGAGGAAGAGTGCCGGGCCAAGTTCCGTCCCAGCAGGACCACCAACGGGTTCGACCCCATCACGCAGGTCTGCTACGGGGACTACACTGAGGCTAAGGACACATGTCAGGTACATTTTAACGTCCGACACTGACTCAATATTTGACACGAGCTAAAGAATAGTTTAGGCCAGACCACCTGCGGCTATCAGTCTCAACGGCAATATTGTCGTGGTTGCTGACGACGTTGATAATATAAATAATAAACAAATATTAAGGGACAATCTTCATCTTACACAAATCAAAGTAGGCATAGTAAGCTTAATAAGGCTTGTGTTATGGGTACTAGACGACGATATATATAGATATATATAATAACTAGATTTAAATACATAGAACCATCACACAAATATTTGCCTTTACCGGGATTGGAACCCAGGACCTTCAGCTTCAGCTAGATGGCTGTCTCTGGAAACTGTTGATCCTAGCAACGGCACATCACTAGGCTCGTTTCCTCTGCTCATGTGGACCAATGCGCAAAGCAGTGTCTGCCTAAAGAGGCACATCATGCAACCAAAGGAGATACATAACATCTCTTTCCAACTTTCAAACATAAATAAGATAAATTTCTAGATTAGATAAATTTCTAGATAGATTTTCGCCCGTCCAAATCGATTGTGGAACTGTAGTTGCAAAGCGAAGTATGGGCGATTTTGAAATATTTTTTAAAGCAATTTCAGGCTGCCATTTTTAAATTTGACATCAAGCGTGGGGAAAAGCAAAGAAATATATAAGAAGCGGGTACACTACATAATTTCAAAGACTCATTTGTCCGAAAACATATTTTATTTGGTAATTTAATGACTCTTTGGAATTGTTCAGTGTTCCTGTAAAAAGTTGCCACAATACATCAATTTCTGGTCGAAGCGGAATGTAAAGTCCCAGGACAAATCAACAGGCACGTCTTAACCGAAATTATCCTCGTTTCGCAGGGTGACAGCGGCGGTCCCCTAACCGTCCAAAACCGTCAGCTCCACTGCATGTACACCGTGGTTGGTGTGACGTCGTACGGCAAGGGCTGCGGCACCATCGGCACTCCGGGGATGTACACCAAAGTCTCCAATTACGTGGACTGGATCGAGAGCATTGTTTTTGCTTAGCTTTCAGTGCCGGGAAACTGGTAGGCGTTTTTCTCTACACACGGAGTTCCCCGTGTAGCAACGAGCGTAGCGCTACGAAATGTTTGACTCTGAAAGTTAGTTTATCACTTCTCTGTGCCATTTACTCATATTATTTTTATTTCAATAAATGTATGACAAAGTATGCTGATGCAGTCAGCAGAGATATGGTTGTTTTTACTCTTCCGCTGACACTTTTCAGTGATAACGGCTATAATTAATCGATCTATTTCCACTGGTTTCCTACGTTGTGGAAGTCTGCTGTGGTCACACCATTGCCAAAGGTGGATAACCCAAATGCATTGAAGGATCTACTGCCAATTAGCATTCTACCTTTTCTTTCTAAGATCTTGGAGAAAACGGTGTACGGTCAGCTTGTTAATTATGTAAAGAATAACAATATATTGCCTTAATTGCAATCTGGTTTTCGTAGGTGCATGAGGACGTTGACTGCCTTAATTGATGTGGTCGATAATATACTTTTTGAACAAGACTCCGGCAACGGAACTTGCTTAGTTCTATTAGATTTTTCTCGAGCAATTGACTGCGGATTGTAAGTCAGTATAAATACTAACTATGAATAATGATTTTATATATTTGAACTCGAATTTTTCTCCTCTTTCATTTGATCTCCCACACGCTATGATAGCAAAAGATTTTTTTGAAAGTCAGTCTTTTTATGCATTAAATAATTTGACTTGACTTGACTATAGTGCCCCGCCGCTATGAAGTCAATCCTGAAACATGTCTCTAGTGATGTGACACGTTCGAATATTGTGTCGATAAAGTTGGGTCAAGCGTGAGTTGTCTCAGACCTAAGAAATATCGTGTATTATTTTAGTTATTTTATTCTTTGAAAAATTACTAAACTAAATATGTGGTTATTTTATGCGGCGTATGGGCCGTTGCTCGGTATCGGTCATTGCCACTGCTGAATCGATCGTCAGTATGAATGTTTTTTTTGTATTCTTATTATTATTCTATTTTGGACAGGCAGCTACTGACGCTGAATTATGTTTTTTTTTGAGAAAGCAAGAAGCGATATCATCGGTAATTTGCATATGTGTATGGATTAAGTATCTCTCCGGAGACACGGACCTTGCGCTCGCGAAGGTGACCTGCTGGGGGTCAATCACACACACATAAACTTCGCACGTGTGTTCGCTCGTAACGTGTTATTACGGCCCGGCCACGACATTCCGCGAATTTCGGCGCGGCAAGCGTTTTATCTGTTCATTGCGCGGTCGAGACACGCAACGCGCTGTGGTTAGTTGGGATCAAACGCAATGAATTAGAAAAACCGCTGCCACTGCCGCCGCCGCGCAATGTCGTGCGTGCCGTAAAGCAGTAACGCCTGCACGGCTATCATAAGACGGCTCGCGACCTGCGGCGCTACCACAGACTTCGAATCTCGAACTTCGTATATCTCCTTCTCTATCGCACTTATGGTTTATGGTCCTCGAGCGACAGAGACGGAGATATACGAAGTTCGAGATTCGAAGTTCGTGGGCGCCGCTGTTTCGCGGCGGGATACACTATCCGTTTTTAGGGTTCCGGACCAAAAAGGTAAAAACGGAACCCTTATGGTGTGACTGTATCGTGCTTACAATGATCTCGTTACAGAACAGGAAAATATTGATATTATTTGTGATTCTCATATTAGCATCAAATGCAAAATCAGGGATCTTTTGTTGAACCTTAAACCATAGTCTGACCGAATGTGATTCAATTCATATTTTTAGAGCATTTGCAGTAACCCCTACCTTGTAGGCCCATTATTCTTTTTTTTTTGGATTCGCAGAAATTTTGATCTAAAGTTTTGACCTCCAAGTAATGTATCTTTGCACCACGACATCATAGCACAGCAGTCAATGCAGATTTAGAGGTAACATCAAGTACCTAATGAGTCAGAATAGTTTTTACATACATATTTTTGTTTTCAACGATATTTTTGTGATGATTTAATTTTTATTTCGTTTTTTTTTAGCTTTTTTCAAATAAAAAGTTACTTATAGCACCAGAAGAGGAAAACAATACAAGTAAACATATTTAAAAAAAAAATCAAAATATGTTTCGCTTAATAATCTACGGTTTATTTTTTTGCTCCTATTACATACGGGGCTATTTACAACTTAAAATAATCTTCCAAACTTCAAGTGTTATTGACATGGTATTTTCGATAGGTTTTTTTGGTAGTTAATTAGGCATTCTTAATCGCTCGAGGCGATTAATGATTATACGAAGACGAATAACAGATAAAATACTCGACTGAGGGAGGTCATTAAATTGCTTGAGGAAAATGGCACTAAGTAATAACCATTTGCAACATAATTATGCCACTAGCAATGAGATAAGCACTGGATACCCGTTTTATCAATTATGTGATGCTCTGTTCCTACGGGGCTAGTACAAGTCAGCATCAAAAGTAGCTACGCAATCGAAGACCGCAAAACTTCTTATTCGCTTTTAATAAATATTTTTCACGCTTTCTTTTACGTAGCTACTTTTGATGCTCACTGTACAACTGACACCCCGACGCGACGCGAAACGAGAACAATGTACCAAATCCTCCTCTACTACCACCTCCTCTGTCAAATGTATACAGTGCTCGAGACGTGAGACACTGAGTAGCACGCGACTAAACTTGGCAGCAAGGTACTATCGCCCAAGCGTACGTGTTCACACTTTCTCAACAAAATCGTCTGCGCACACATACAGTGCCTTCGAAAAATTACCCTAGAGGATTGTACCCATACTCTTGGGTATACTATCACCTACCTATTACGGGCCGGACACGACATTGCGCGGCAGCGGCAGTGGTTTTTCTAATTCATTGCGTATGATCCCAACTAACCACAGTGCGTTGCGCGTCTCGACCACGCATTTAAAACAATATAGAAAAACGAATGCCGATTTTAATAGGGAGATGTTTAGGTATTATAGACGACAAGCTAAGTATTTGATTGATATTGCGTATAAAAATTATAAAGCAGGTATTGAGCGTGATATCACTGACGATCCTACAAAGTTTTGGAATTATGTAAAAAGTAAACGCAAGGATTTGAGACGACCTGACGACTTTACTTACCACGACAGAACTGTTACGGGACAGGACGCCGCAAATGCTTTTGCCGAGTATTTTAGCTCTGTATTCCATAGTGAGGTACCTCGCCTGGACGCCGAGGAAGCGGCGCGGGACAGCGCAGCGACGCGGGGGGATGCACACGACGCAGCGAGAGTCGCAGTAAACGCTGTCAACGCTGCCGATTTGCGGCGCGCTGCCAAGCGGCTCAAACCGCGCTCCTCGGCTGGACCTGACGGAATACCCACGTTTTTGGCCAGGGATTGTATATCTGTTTTAGAGTCTCCTCTTTTATTTATTTATAATTTATCCCTACAACACGCCGCGTATCCATCGTACTGGAAGTTATCAAGAGTAACCCCCGTACCTAAGAGCAGTGCAGGGTCCGACGTGACTGGATTTCGTCCTATTGCTGTGCTCTCTGTGTTTGGGAAATTGTTCGAATCAATCGTGGACCATCTTATCACTCAGCAGATCACAGTCAAAATGGACGATGCTCAGCATGGTTTCCGTCGAGGTCGCTCAACAACAACTAATCACATAGTCTTGGTTGATTACGTAACCGAAGCTATGGATGCCCGAATGCAGGTAGATGCTGCATACTTTGACTTTCGTAAAGCTTTCGATCTTGTAGATAACGATATCCTCCTGCGTAAATTCGCAGACATAGGATTTACGCCCCGGCTTTTACACTTCTTTGCCAGTTATCTACAGGATCGGAGACAATATGTCAAACTTGCTGGATTCGAGTCTCAACAATACTTCACTCGTTCTGGTGTAAGTCAAGACAGCACGCTAGGACCTACACAATTTCTTGTCATGATTAATGATCTCCCGAGGGTCGTCAGCACGTCTAAGTGCCTAATGTTTGCAGACGACATAAAACTATTCCACAGTGTTAGGGATGACAATGACAGAGTACAATTACAGAACGACATAGACGCTATTTCTGAATGGAGTGAGACTAATCGGCTGGAGTTTAACGCCTCGAAATGTGTGCACATTTCCTTCGCTAGACTCCGCTCACCTATCGTTACCGAATACAGCCTTCGCGGAATGCCACTTCATCAGACCGACGAAATACGTGACTTAGGACTGACTTTGGATAATAAACTTGACTTCAGACAACATATAACGACGACCTGCAAAAAGGTATCTAAAACGCTGGGATTTATAATGAGGATGGCTTCCCATTTCTCTACCATCAAGATAGCAGTCATGCTATATAAAGCATACATTCGTAGTAGGCTCGAATTCGATGCGGTAGTGTGGGCTCCGGACGAGTTTAAATACATCACAATGCTGGAAAGAATCCAAAAGAAATTTGCCAGGTACATATACAAGCGACAGTACGGATACTACCCGTATATGTATCCGTCCCTCTTCGTTTCAGGAATGGTTGGGCTTCACATTCTTGAGACACGGCGCAAACTGCTGCATGTAGTGCACTATTACCAACTGCTCAACAATAAAGTTGACAATGCGTCCGTGCTGGAGCGAATGGGCTTGCATGTACCGCGTGCGAGTGGGCCGGCGGTCGGTGCGGCGGGCGGCGCGGGCGGCGCGGGGACGGCGCGGCGCCCGCGGCGTCTGTTCGCGGTGCCCGGCGTGCGCACCAGGCGCGGAGCGAACGCTCCCACTGCTAGAGCGCGAACCATCCTAAACAAGATCATGCAGGAAACCGACGACATTGATATATTTGCCGACAGTATTGGCGTATTTTGTAGAAAAGTTTTAGCCATACTTTCCTAGTTTCACGAGTCTGTACAATGCTTGCTCAGCTCAATCTTTGATTGATTAGGTAATTTAGGTATATTTAGTTTATTTTTATGATTGCTTCTTTTTTAATTGTTCCTACCTAAATTGTTGTATTTTTTATAGTCATGCTACCTCCTATGAATGTGTACCTACCTCATAAGTGTTTTGGTTATAAACTGTAAACTTGTGTGTGATTAATAAATAAATAATAATAATAAAAATTAACAGATGAAACGCTTGCCGCGCCGCAATTCGCGCTGTCGTAGGTCCGAAGTTATGAGGTGTTGCGTTTCTGGTGGTGATTAAGATGTTTTTCATCACACTTGCTCATAAATGGTGTTTTTCCATGCCTGTATACAGAAGGACAATGGCCTAAATTGTTTCCGCGGGAATAATGGTATTTAACAGCTCCCAAGGGAAGTAATGAGCTTGTGTGTTATTTGATTGGTCAAGCAAATCTCGACGGCCGCGCGCTACAAGAATTCTGTTCTGTGATTGGTTGAAATTAAAATCGAGCAGGCCATGCGCTACAAGAATACTGCTCTGTGATTGGTTGAAATATTGAAGCTGCGCGCTCCACTCGCACTGATCTGGAAGTGTAGTTGTCAATTTCGTCAATATTTGTTTGGTGCGATTGTATGAAACAAAGATTTTTCATTCTTTTCAGGTCTTTTGTAGTTATTTATTTCCTCGCAAATGTGATGAAACTGATGAAAAACATTCTGTACAACACGAGCGTAAGAATATTGCAAACTCGAGTCATCAAAAGCCCTCCGCCTACGGCGTCGGGCTTCTGATAGACTCTCGTTTGCAATATTCCTCATTTGCCCCTAATAATGTACTATTGAGTGAGGGACCCGCGTTCGCTATCAATGCAAAGAATCCTCAAAACAACCAAGGGTCGTAAAACTCACTTGGAGTCGTAGGCATCCATATTAGGCTACTTGTCAGCTTACCATTGGAGGCCGTATTCCCATTTGCAACTGTCGAGGTATAATAGTTGTTAATATTCTCCATGCAGGATTGTCGGTTTAGTTTATTGTTACCAACGTCAAAAAAACCCGGCCAAGTCCGAGTCCGGCTCGCGCACGAAGGGTTCCATACCATTAAAAATCTATAAAAACAACACGTTTGTTGTATGGGAGCCCTTAAATATTTATTTTATTCCGTTTTTTTTTAGTATTTGTTGTTATAGCGGCAACAGAAATACATCATCTGTGAAAAAGTCAACTATATAACCATCACGGTTCATGAGATACAGCCTGGTGACAGACGAGCAGACAGAGAGACGGAGTCTTAGTAATAGGGTCCCGTTTTACCCTTTGGGTACGGAACCGTAGTTTGTGTCCATAGGTTACGGTTACCATCAGACGCGTGCTTGCCACCAAGCTAAAAAAAAACCTACCCAACTTTACAATAGTTTTATTAGAACTTTACTTTTAGACAGAAAGAAAGAAAATCTTTATTCGTGACAACAACGCAAGACGAAAATAGAAGAAAAATTGAAATAGAAAAAAATATTGGATAAAACTCTCTCTCTCCTCTAAGGCCTCTTTTAAGATGTTTAAGAGCGTCAAGATTCAGAGATCATCCCAGCTTTGTCCCGGTTGCACCCTAAAGAAGCCTGGACAGCTTTAGCACCTTATCCCAAGATTTGGCATAGGTACTAGTTTTACGAAAGCGACTGCCATCTAACCTTTCAACCCAGGGGGAAAACTAGACTTTGTCAGGATAGATCGGATTCCTCACGATGTTTTCGTTCACCAATATTTAAAATATCAATTAGGTAATATTTTGTAGAGATTTTTTTTAAACCCAGTGGTACGAGGCGGGGTTTGAACTCACGACCTAGGCAGATAAGCGTCGCGTGCATTAACGCTCGGCTGCTGTTATCAAGATTTGAAGATACTCTCAGTAATTATAACCTGCAAAAGTTAACTTGAGACTCGAGCGCGTACTAACGTGATACGAACGAGGTCTCAGCCAAGTTAACTCTTGCGTAATCGTATAGCATACATTATTTAATTGGCCTTTGAGTTGTCACTCTTTAGTACCACCCAGGGGATACGTGCAGTGTTGTAGTAGGCAGCTCCTGCGGATGCAAGAGTGGGTAACTCGACTGTTAGAGGTTCTTAAGCCGCCCGAAGGCCTCTAACTCGGCTTAACGACTACTGTCATAGACAGCAGCCGGGATCAACTGCTTAGCGTGCCTTCCAAATCACGGAAGCGCTCATTTATAGTAACCACTTCAAACAGAGTGGTTACTATAAATGAGACCGCTGCCATCTTTGCTTAACCTGCGTTATTGATGAACGCTTCATCGCTCTTGCGGGTTGTTATACTTGGTATATCTCCCAATGAGATCGCCGTCCGCCATGACAGTTCGGAGTCGACTCGCGCGCACGCACGCCGCGCGCCTCTGTAATAATAACGTGATTAATTTATTTCCGACCTTCAACTTTGTTTTTGCGTAGTGACTATAGGCTGTGATTGTTTTTAAACAGGGTTGAATATGTGATTTTGTTTGTAATATCCGGTAAAGTTAATTGTCTATTATTATAGTTAACTTAATTAAGTTGGAAACAACGGAGCTAAGAAAATCTTTACTAACGTCTTAATTTGACTTTCCTTATTATTTGCATTGTGCGATATTCCGGCTATTTCTGATGGGATTTTCAAATTGGTTTCCTTATTTATTTTTACTATGATCCTTTTATAAGTAGGTGTACACCGTGTTTTTTTTGATTTCCGTTAACTTTAAGGGAAGAATCCTCAGGTTAAATGAAACTAATTTATCTAAGAAACTAGTGTCTTAATTCTTACTATTTTTCAGATATTCATTTAATCAATTTAATGACCGAGTCAGTCCTTTATTTTATTTACGTTTTAATTTTCGTTAAACGAAAAAGGGAATTATTGGGATTTGAACCTGGGACCCCTCACTCCATAAGCAAACTATTTACCACTGAGCCATGTGTTGACAAGTGCTGTCGTAGGTGAACATTAACTTTGTGTTAATTGAGATTAAGTGTTAGAGCCCTCCCACACTGTAATATTGATTTAGTTAGTATGAAAAATAAAAAAAAAAAATTCGAATTTAACAAAAAGCAACATACCAGGTAGCTTCTGTTAATGAACCGAACATCGTGTCGAAATTAACGGAAATCAAAAAATACACATAATTATGTATAACATTTTGGTCATGTTTTGGTCTTTGACAGTTGGATAAGTAACAATAATAATAATTCAGTACTCCATGATCCATCCGGGGACCAATTTGAAATAGAACCGATTTTTAACTTTGGACATTGGATGACGGTAGTGATATTTTTATTAGGGGGCCATTCAAGGAATTAACAGGATGGTCATAGGGGGTCAAAAATCATCAAAAAATGAAGATGTATATATAGACAACCCCTTTCGTGCGCTCAACAATTAATTAAAAGTACCTAAAAGTGATTCTAGTGTCCAAATTGCAGGCACTTACTTTCTACCGCTAGAATTGAATACGAGTGGTCAATAGTTACCACTCGTTTTTAGGGTTCCGTACTCAAACAGTAAAACGGGACCCAATTACTGAGACTTCGCTGAACGTCCGTCAGTCTGTCTGTCACCAGGCTGTATCTCAAGAACCGTGATAGCTAGAGAGTTGAAATTTTCACAGATTATGTATTTCTAATGCCGCTATATCAACAAATACTAAAAACAAAATAAAATATTTTTTGAAGGGGGGCTCCCATACAAAAAAAGTGATTTTTTGCTATTTTTATGGATATTCTGTCACCAGGCTGTATCTCAAGAACCTTGATAGCTAGAGAGTTGAAATTATCACAGATTATATATTTCTAATGCCGCTATAACACCAAAATATTTTTTTTAAGGGGGCTCTCATACAACAGACGTGATTTTTTTGCCGTTTTTATAGATAATGGTACGGAACCCTTCGTGCGCGATTCCAACTCGCACTTGGCCGGTTTTATTTCAAAATAGCATTTCAAAATTTTTGGCAGTTTTCGAGTGAATGAGTCGAGCGCTCAAAAGTCAAAAATCGATCCCCAGAGGTATATTTTCTCATTCCTGTTTTTGGGTGTTTCTGTCATGAAATATACCACAATATATAAGCGAGATTTCACGCAAAATAGGCACGGATGTGGACTTGCGGAAAAACGCCCAGTATAACTAACTAACTATAATCAAGCAAGATGCCAAAATTGAAAACTTATCGGTATTTTCGTATGAAAAGAATACCGGTCCACAACCCATGTTACTATTGTTTTGACGGTCATTAGTTATTAATAAACGTTTAACTTGTTAATTAGTTAGTTAGTTATCCTAACGGTATAATGGATTCTACAATGTCCAGTTATTTGTCTGTAAGTTGGTAAACAAGTCTGCAACCGGTTGGCTTGGAAAGAATACGTGCAAATCCATGTTTATAATTATGATTAAAGAAGACCCGCCACCATGGATATGCGATATTATTTTACAAGCTTTCTATATATTTGTATTATTAACTTGCATGTATGAAACTCTGAGTATGTATGTTTGTCACTATTTTTGTTCGTGTGAAATCTTGCAACTCAATTTTGAAGCAGAGCTGAAATTTTGGTGATAGATTGGATGACAATTCAATATTATGGTACCATTGAGCTGATCTGATGATGGAGACAGAAGGTGGCCATGTGAATTCAGTACTTAACCGACGTATCCCCGTTGAATTTGGGCTCGTTAGAATCGTCTCAATGAGTAGTTGATCATGGTGTACAGAAAAGTACAGTCAGTTATTGAAGCTTGTACGATAGAATTTTTGACAAAAACTTTTAATATTTACACACCAATTACACACGTAAGTGTCAGTCATGCGATGTGTCAAATATACGGGTTGCTTGTAACAGGAGCAATAAATGAAAAGGTGGATAATTAAGCCAATCAGCAACCAGTTCCAAGTACCTACATAATTTAATAAAAAACAAAACCGGACATGTGCGAGTTGGACTCGCGCACGAAGGGTCCCGTACCATTATCTATAAAAAACTATTTTATTCTGTGTTTTTAGTATTTGTTGTTATAGCGGCAACAGAAATACATCATCTGTAAAATTTCAGCTGGAACTATCACGGTACCAGTGAGATACAGCCTGGTGACAGACAGACGGACGGACGGACGGACGGACGGACAGCGAAGTCTTAGTAATAGGGTCCCGTTTTACTCTTTGAGTACGGAACCCTAAAAACGAACAGGATGCGGACCCCAAACGCAAACGCGGCCAGTCGCTATCAACCAACTAAGCTATCGGAACGATTTGCTCGGTACAATTTACCATCAGTTCCATCTTACAACGCATTAGGGAGGCGTGTACATTTTGACTGTTATTCAATGTTGATGATGTTTTAAATGTCTCCATTAGGGATTGACGTGATATCAGAAGCATTTTTAAATCATTAAAATAAACTGAAGTGTTGTGTTGAATTTATTTTGAATAAATTCTTTTGACTTTGATGAAATTTGAATTTTGAACCAACAAGATGTTCGAAAAACTGTCAAGTGTCGTTGTGCTGTGTCTCGTCTACGAAGTGGTGTCACAAGGTGAGCTGTTCTCAAGTTTATAATAGTCTAACACTAATCTATACCAATACTACTTATGAATCCATGGATAAACTCCCGTATTCAATGTCACTACGGGTGACATGGGAGTTGTTCTTCAGGATGAGTGTCACTTGAAGCATTATCATTGATTGTCGCTGTTATTATTTCTAGATTTCATTGTGATGGGTGTACAAAAGGAGACTAGAAAGAAAGTGCAGAGAATGTCCTGTGATGATAGCAGTGGTTAAGGAAGCTAACTTGCAAGCTTAGAATAATAACGCCTAGAAACGCAGTTCACGCGCAACGGTGAGGCCACCAAAACTCAGCCATAAATGACGTAGTACGCCGATCGGTGGAACAAAATTGGTGCGTTTGTGTGGCGCGTGTGAATACGAGTTGATCACAACTACATGAATCCATTTTATGCCTCACGCTTGGCGCGTCAGCCGTATGAAACTATCATTCTAGGCGTTATTATTCTAAGCCTGCAAGTGGGGTGCTCGTACAATTTCCATATTTTAGAAAACTATCATAGCTCGGCTAAGTTAAATTATATCAACACCAAACCACACCAATATTAAAGCCAGCTAAATGACTTACTCACTTAACAGTTCTTTTTTCACAAAGCCCTGAACAAAAAGTGCATGAAAACCAACCGCGACTATCCATCATCTGTTTCCAAGTGGATGAATATACACACAGATCTGAGTTGTTGACTACCAATTACGTCCCCAGGTGCCGGCGACAGCTGCACCAACAATGGCGTTCCTGGAGTGTGCAAAATGCTGCGCGACTGCCGATCCGTCTACGATAACCCGAAGAGTCAGTGGTGGAAGCAGCCCGTAAGAACCAACAATACTTCCAGGTGTTGGCAACAGCTACACGAACAACGGCGTTCCCGGCGTGTGCAAACTGCTGCGCCATTGTAGCTCCGTCGACGATAACCCGAAGGGTCAGTGGTGGAGGCTGCCGGTAAGAACTAACCATACTTCCAGATGTTGGCGACAGCTGCACCAACAACGGCGTTCTCGGCGTGTGCAGAATGCTGCGCCATTGCCGATGCGTTGACTATAACCCAAAGAGTCAGTGGTGGAAGCTTCCGGTAAGAAAGAACCAAACGTCAAATGTCATGATTTTTTCGACCCACGATTACGCAAGAAACAATAGAACGTTATTTACCTATTTTCTAAATCATCATCATCAATGGCCTTCAAGTCTATTGCAGACTATCCAAGCAGTGTCAAGAATAGAGACAACAAAGTTTTGGTCAAAACGGATCATTATTTCAAAAGAAGGTTTTGATTATTTTGCCGAAAGAACTGTATGTAACTGAGATTAAAGCTGAAGACTGCGTAATATTTTCTTATATTTTATTTGCGTTATATACAGGGTATCAGGTAATGAATGGTCAACCTTCTAACCACGAATAGGGCAACTTAGACTGCTCCAGAAAATCGACTTTAAGGTTTTGTAAAACTCCCCTTGTTTTCGAGATATCGCATTTTTCGAAGAGCTAATCTTACCAAAACAAGGTGTTCAAAAGTGAATATTAATAACTACATCTTTATTTGTAAAGATCTAAATGGGGTCACCTTTGTTTTGTCAAAAAAAAATTGACAAAATTATCAGTTCCCAAAAAATTATTCGTAGAATTTCATTTGTCAAATAATAATTTGCCAAATTAACACTTGACAAATAATTCTTATGCAAACCTGATGTTTGGCATGTTCATGTTTAAGCAATATCTCGTTTACCAACTATTACTTTGACCAAATTTCATTCAGTCAAATACGTTAGTTGGCATAATATGTTTTAACCAAAACAAAATAAGGCAAATGATTTGTATAGTCAATATTCAATTTACCATTTCTATTCCGTCGGTTTATCAGCAGAGAAGCTCTTCAATTACAAATCATTTCCATCTTTATTTCAATGGTGTATAAGATACACAATAAAATAACAACTTTTTTTGTTATGTGGGTAGGGAGTATAAATGACGTTCAATGTCGCTTGATTATGCATCGTACTCGTACTATCTTTGGTTGTAGTTGCACTTCGTCTGGTAGCAGTTCTATTTTCTGATGGACCGCCAGCATGTCGACGACGCCCGGCTCACGCCGGGCGTCTACTTCCGCGCTAAGGAACACAAGTGAAGTCTTCATACTTTTTTTTTCACCACAAGCTTTCAGACTTGTAAATAATTTGCATTTTTTTCACTTTAATGACCTGGACGGTTATAAGTTATAATTCTCGGAAATAGTCTGTAAATACCTGTACATACCTCTACAACTTTGAATTTCCTCCTGATTTGAACTACACTCAAGAGCAAAAGTTTCGGGTCACCCTAAATTAAATAACCGCAATAGGTTTTTTTTAAATATTTTTCACTAGTCTTATTTACATAACATACTAGTCTTCGTAATACCCAAATGTATTAGCAATTTCCAGGATCCTGTCATAAAGATATCAACATCCAAAAATGACGATTTTTGCGATATCTCGCTCCGTTAACGTTGTTTTTTTCATGGGTTTTAACGAGTCCGATTTAAACCTATTCATATTCATATTCATTTATTTGCTGCAACCATGGTATTTACAGGATGTTCTTAATATTAATCAGTACAGACATGGACCCTACTAGGGTGTAGCAACATGTTTAAATACTAAACTAACCTAAACATACATATATTTAAAAATAATCAACATATTGTTATATATATTTATATAAAATCCGCACATTAGATAACAACATACCTACTTGATTGCATTTGCATCATCTATTAAATTGTAAAAAATTATTGGCCCATGAACTCCTGCAGCGAGTATGGGCATTCAGTTAGGAGGTAAGTTTTAAGTTTATTAACAAAAGTGTTATATGTAACTTCGTTTCTTATAAGCTGCGGGATTTTATTGTAGATTCTAATAGACATTGCGTAAGGGCCTTTACTGAACATTGTTAGTTTGGCGGGAACTGCTTGAATTATTTTATTGCGATGACGTAAGTTGTGTGCATGAGAGTTGAAGTTTTCCGGTTTGGGATACAGAGTAGGATATTTATGGACAAATTTGCACGTTTCCAATATGTGTTTCTTTTTTACTGTTATTTCTGCAGTTTAGATGCAAAATTTAATAAAGATCATGAAAGGATTAAAAAACTGTACAACATTTGCACTATTTTAGGAAATATTACGTTATTTCATTGACCTGAAACTTTTGCTCTTGAGGTATATGCTTAATTTTCTATACCTACCAGTACCTATCCATTTGATGACGCTTCAGAAATCCCAACCACTTTGTGATGAACACGAATATTTGTTCCTGAGTCATGGATGTTTTCTATGTAGTTAAGTATTTATTTATCTATATAAGTATGTTTATCATCGTCTAGTACCCATAGTACAAGCTTTGCTTAGTTTGGGATTAGGTCGATTTATGTAAGATTGTCCGCAAATATTTATAATAAGTATTTATTTTATAGTTTAATATCCCAACCGTGTCGCCTTTTTTGCTGTGTGTTTTTTCATCCAATTTATTTATTTATTGATCGTATGGCGCTTACACACTGGTACATATATGTATCCCATTGGCACACTGCTACATATTTTACTTACTACATGAATTATTTATTTATTATGTGTATACAATAATTATGTGGCATTGTCTATAACATGTATGTTGCGGTCACGTACGGTGCTGTCTGAAAACCACCGCTGTAGGTAAAGTGCATCCTATAAAAACATTCTATGTAAAAAATATGCCAAGTCTCGAAACTCGTTCACAGTAAAAAGTGGTGAGATATTTCGAAGAGCCAAGTCAGGCATTCTTATTAATCTTTTTTTGCTTGTTTAATAAAATTCTGCAACTTGGGAATAACACAACTTTACTGCATTTACCTACTTATTTTTGCATATGTACCTAAAACTATGTATGTGTGATTGCCAAGTCACAAAATAAAGATTAATAAGAATGCCTGATGACTTGGCTCTACGAAATATCTCACCACTTGTTACTGCGAACGTGTTTCGAGACTTGGCCTATTTTTTACATGGAATGTTTTTTTATGGAAACTTATTTCTTTTTGTAGACTTTGTATGGGAATGTTATTTTATCAACCGCAAATAACGTTTGTATAGTTTTGCAGGAAGAAACTGCAAAAATAACTTTGTAATCGCATGTATTTGTATAGGATTACAAACTTACTTATACAGGTTGTATATCTCTGAAACGTGATGGAAATTGCAATATTTTTAGGTTTGTTATGAGTTATTAGGCTAAAAACTAATAATGTTTTAAATTTGGAGCTTGTGCGTCTGCTAGAAGTACCTTAGAATTAGCGTGATCATTATCAGCAGTGAGTATGTCAGTGACAAAACTAACGAACTTTGACGGACTAGTTCTTAAACTAAAAGTTCAAATTGAATGTTATTATCATCATATGTTAGTAATATTATGCCCTACATGTTCCTAAAAATTCAGGGTTCTAGCTTTAGCCAGCACAAAATTACAGGATGTTGAAAATGGCCTGAATGGCTTCGAGAAAAGGATGGTACGGCCGTGCCTCTTTGTTTTGCTCGACTTGGCGGGGGCACTGCCGTGCCCCCAGATTCATCCTTACTTGTTTTATTTGGTAAACAACATTCTAACCTCAAAATGTATATTTTTAGGCTATACTAGCTATTTTATCGTAAATGAAGCATTTCCAGACAAAAAAAAGTGAAGTGATGTCCGTTAAGTCGTCTCGGAATGATCTAATATTCACAAGAATGCTATTCTATACCAAAAAGATGCATTTTGAGGTTAGAATGTTGTTAACCAAATAAGACAAGTAAAGCCACGTCCGCTGCGCCATGTTTCCGTGGTTTTTTAACGTCAAAAATGTTTTGCCAATTAAAACAATACCCTATTTGTTTGCCGAAACTGACGGAAAACATGTAAGATGTTTGCAAACACCGAAAACACGGCGCAGCGGACCCGGCTTAAGAGTGCTCTTCAAAAAAGCGCTCGCTCAGAATTCGGTATTTTGACACGCGTAGTGCGTTTGTGTGTGTAAATACTACTACCACCCACACACACGTACCTAACCCCCACATGCACAGCGAGATCGCACCAGCCGCGGGTGCCGTCCCTTTCTAGCTATATGTAAGTGCGATCGGGATAGAACTAACCGCGGAGCTTGCCGATGCAAATATCTGTATAGCGCACCGTTGGAATTCACTCCGTGACCGATATTGATACTTGCACTAAAAAGTGGTAAGTATTACTTCGCTAACATGATGTTCTAGAACATCATGTTAGCGAAGTTAGATAACTTGAATAAAGTAAGTATTTGATTTTTGAGCACAAGTTTTCTATTTGTATTAAAATACTATGATATGAAAAAGTATATTTAGTTTCGTTTTTTTAGTATAAAATAAACTAACGAGTTTTAAAGTTGTCAGTAATAAGAATAATAATTTGTTTTACGGATATTAATAGTTTGCATGTTATCTGAGTCTTATTTATATATAGTAATGTAGTGAAATTATACCAGTAGACCCACTACTAGGAAATTACTGGGTACTTACGTATTCATTTCTTGAAGAAATTTTTTTTTGTTATGGACAGTAAAAAAAAACTGCCCTTCATAGAAATTGCTATGTCCGTTTCTTACCAAAGGAACTGAAAATTATAAATTATACAAACACAGCTTTTTATCTAGAATACAATTAATTAATGCGTGATTTTATTCAAAAGCCTAAAACCTCAGATGATAAAAAGGAATAGATATGAAACGGGGGCTTGGCGCGTGTCGGTGCGACATGGCCAAATGGGCATGTCACTGCCCACCGCATGTTAGTCGCAATTTGCCGTGAATCTGAAATGTTTTTCCACGTTTACTCAAAATGCCGAATTGTAGCGTGGTTACATGCAAAAATAGGAATGAAACTAAAACCTACATGAATGGTGGAGTCACGCACCACATGTGAGTATTAGTATTTTCACTTAAGTCAGTAAAAACTAATATTTTAATAAATAAACGCAACGCCGCATCATTTCTCGGGATCGAACTAACATATCGAACGAAAAAGCATATTTTTGTTCTATGCGTTGTACATTGAACGTTCAATACAGTAAACCACGGCGCAATGTATTAAACCACTATGGATATGGACGATGCTTGATTTTTTTAGTGGTACGGCCGCTGCTTGGCGTCGCAAACTAGAGCAGTGCCAAAGTGCAGTTACAATTTACGTGTAATCGATAAAATAGAAGTACGATATCATACTAGTTATTTTATTTCGACTACTTTCGCTGTTTTATTTTATTTAATTACTTGTTTTGGTTGGGTGCCTATCTTAAAGGTAACTAATAACATACTAATAAGATTAAAAGTTACAAAATGTTTACGGTACCTACTAATAAGATTTTCACTAAGTTGCAGTATGAACGGTAAATAGACATATTAAAATTGTATGTACAAGTATATAATTTAGTTGCAAATGGCTTCAGAACAACTTTAAATGTGATATTATTACCAATAATTTATTTTAAATGAGTATTTTTTACTTTCATTTGAAATGTGATAATTGAAGAAGAAATCTCGGTTTCTTATTACAGTTTTCCAAAGAATCCGAGTAGGTACTAAAAAAATGGATAGATGCTACTGGCAGAGGTCCTAACTGGTTTCCTGTACAGAGAAGAGTTAATGTGTTCGTAACATTTTCAAGAAAAATGTTTCCAACCACTTAATAAGAGCCGTACACTTTTCGAATATTTGACACCTCGCTTGCTTGAAACCTAGGTGTAAAATGTATGGTAACACATCTTCGCACATCTTTGGTGGATACTCGCCCTTAGCCGTAAATCTCGTAATATGAGTAATGGACATATTATTTCGCGCCAAAATGCGAGTCGGATCGGTCTGGTACCTACAGGTCAAAAATATCGATGTGACCAGAGTTTTAAATGTATGTGAACACGAACTTATAAAAAGCCGTTTATGTTACTCTGTAGGTATTCGTCAATATTTTTTACTTTTGCGATTTATGGTAAGTTAACAACCCGTGTTATTTAAACTTGTAGCTAGAAGTTTAAATACCACCACATAAACTTACCATGTCGTTGAAGTTGTTACCCATCAATATCTTAACATAATATTAATTTTAATATCAATGTCGATAAAACATAATTTTATCGTTTGTCGCCCCCCTAGTGTAGTGCGTTTAAGCCAATCACAGCCCTTGTTTGCATGTTGCCGTAGACTCACTGGCAACGCCCGAGTCTTTGTTTTTACACGGTTCAATGTGTGTGCCTGTGGGCGCTGCGGTGGGAGAAAACTGGGGACATCGGTATTGGTTGAAATTAAGCAGTACGGCACTTCTCCCTTTTTTTATGTTCTGAGCATAAAACCTATGTCACTTTTTAGGATTCCGTACTCAAAGAGTAAAACGGGACCCTATTACTAAGACTCCGCTGTCCGTCTGTCTGTCCGTCTGTCACCAGGCTGTATCTTATGAACCGTGATAGATAGAGATTTGAAATGTGATGTATTTCTGTTGTCGCTATTTATAACAAAAAATACTAAAAAACAGAATACATAATTTTATTTACGTCATACCTGGCCATAAAGTAGGAATTACCGCACGCTATGCGTGCGGAAAACCCCACTTCCTGGCCAGATAGAGACGTAAAATTTTGTACTCACCACGGGCGGTAATAAAGAAAGCCTCAGAGCGCATATTTATCGCCCTTGCCTTCGGCTCGGGCGTCAAATACCTGCGATCTGAGACATTCTTTGTTTAACCGCCCTAGGTAAGTAATGTACTATTTTATTTTAGTTTTTATCGGTTTCTTTTTCTTTTACAATCTTACACAAATCGACCTTGCCCCAAACTAAGCAAAGCTTGTACTATGGGTACTAGACAACGATAAACATACTTACATAGATAAATAAATACTTAAATACATAGAAAACATCCATGACTCAGGAACAAATATTTGTGCTCATCACACAAATAAATGCCCTTACCGGGATTCAAACCCGGGACCTCCAGCTTCGTAGGCAGAGTCACCACTAAGTTACTAACTAGGCTACAGGGGGTTCCTATACAACAATTTTTTTGCCGTTTAAAGATGTAGATAATGGTACGGTATCCTTCGTGCGCGAGTCCGACTCGCACTTGGCCGGTTTTTTAAACTTTTATTTCGAAATAAAGAGTGATACTCGGAAATGTCGAAGGGAAGGTCAATCGTCGAATCCGACTCGGCTGGGCAGCATTCGGGAAGCTACGGCACATCTTTTCGTCCAATATTCCGCAGTGTCTCAAGACGAGAGTCTTTGACCAGTGTGTGTTGCCAGTGATGACATATGGCACGGAAACGTGGTCGCTTACTAAAGGCCTCATAAGAAGGCTCAAAGTCACTCAAAGGGCAATGGCTCTCCATTGCCCTTTGAGTGACTTTGAGCCTATGCTATGCTATGCTGGGAGTTTCTCTGCGCGATCGCATCAGAAATGAGGCTATCCGCAGCAGAACCAAGGTAACTGATAAAGCCCTCCGAATTGCTTAACTTAAGTGGCAGTGGGCGGGGCACATTGCACGTAGAACCGATGGCCGTTGGGGCGGAAAGGTTCTCGAGTGGCAACCACGTACCGGAAGGCACAGCGTGGGTAGGCCCCCCGCAAGGTTGACTGATGACCTGGTAAAGGTCGCGGGAGTCCGCTGGATGAGGGTGGCGCAGGACCGGCCATTGTGGCACTCTTTGGGGGAGGCGTATGTCCAGCAGTGAACGTCTTTCGGCTGATATGATGATGATGATGATGATGATGACTCGGAAATGTAATAAAACCACGTAAAAATCTTCCTTTCCAGTGTAAACCCCCGGTGTGTGTTATTATTATATATAAACGAAAATAATTACTAAATGCAAGGTAGGATCGTGCTGTACTTAACAAACGCCATATAAGCTTGTTTTTTAAAAAGATTTTTATTCATCTTGTTATTTTCAATAACCCTGCATATTATGTCGCTGGTTCGTGGGTACTTGTACAGACAAATCACACAAACCCAAACAAGATAGGTCTATCTATTTTAGTTAAGGAGTTCCCATGACCACCTTCCATCATCAGATCCTGGAAATCATCCATCACCAAAGTGTTTACCAAGACAAAACAGATAAGCTCAAACTAGATGGATTTATCTAGTTTAGTTTAGGAGTTCCATGACCACCTTATAGCTCCATCATCAGACTCTGGAAATCATCCAGCACCAAAGTCTTGCCGTGCCATGACCAAATAAATGAGCCCAAATTCGATGGCTTTATCTTGTTGAGTTTAGGAGTTGCTATGGCCACCTTCCGACTCCATCATCAGACCAGCTCTATGATATTATGTCACCGAAGATACGCAATTGTACCTAATTTGAAGATTTCACCCAAACTCCCATACATACTAACAAGGTGGACTGATAGTAACAAGTAAATAAATTAAATCTATCAAGTATCACGATCACTCGTACAATAATAATTGACTATAGAACGCGTAGTTTAGACAAAAGGATCCAACCCACAAGACATCACCATTGAAATGTATGACTTTTGTTTTAGGTAGAAGGTTCAATTTTAAATGTTACGTATCCGGTGGGTTTGAGCCTTTTCGCTACACTACGTCATATATGGCAGCTATGCAATTCATAACTTGTCTCGATTAGCCTCACGAATGTATCCCCAGTATAGTTTGACCCCGAGGTTGGTAACAACTATGCCTAGTCGGAGATCAAAATAATATTATTTTATCTGAAGAGTGGCCGGTTAGCTTCGTGAATAGCCACAAATAAACACACTACACGTCTGTCTCGGAGGGCTATTCAGCCGGTACTGAGATATATTCCCGCGCGACGGTAAATTTATACTAGTTTTGAATAATTATTTATAAATATAAATTTTGACAAAAGTTATATTTTTTGGACTGGATCTTGTTGGTACAAGCATGAACTTTAATGTTGTGTAAGATTCAATACAAAAATTATTCAACAATAATGAGAAAATCCTTGAGTTTTCAGTACGATTTTGTTGACAAATATGGTGTAATTGAGAACAGTTTACATATATATACGTGCAGAATAAGGAAAATTCGAGGCGGCTAGGCGCAATGGCAACATATTACGCTAGTGAAAATAGAAAAAAACAAGTAGGTTCTCATATAACATCATGGAGTATTAGGGGCTCAAACTTATGACTCTGCGCTCTCTTCAGAAAACTACTGTCGGTAATCGGGTATTTTCGGTTAAAGTATTCAGTTCTTCGTAAATTGGAGGCGGCTAGGACCAATATGAGGAGTTTACCTATGCAAATAAGTAATCAGGATCTAGAAAAAGCTCTCCGTTTCTTAGAATTACAACGTCAAAAATCCGTCATTCTCGCTTATTCCTGACCAAAAAACGAGCGCCCTCTTAAGGATGAATGCACTTTTAGGTGTTTGTCTGACACCTCGGCATAATTCTGAGACAGCGACCGATTCACTGCCGCGAAGAAACACACACTGTCTATCAATTGTATCGATGTCTACTCCCTTGTCCCTTTGTGTCTTTTGTGTCGTGAATAACAGTCTTCTTTCTTTATTTTCCTTCTTTCTGATAAACTATGACCGGTGTGTATTTTAAAATCACCTCACCGTTCCAGAGATGCGGCTTCGTAGGTTTCGACGTGATCATTTGTTGCGTGGATACTCCTACCACCACTACTGCAAGACCTGTTGCCACTACACCTCGCCCAGGGTAAGACAAGGTTCACATCTGAGTCTTTAAGGGAGAAGAGGATAGTCTTCTTTTGCGTGGAAAACCTTGCCACAGCACATGCTGATTTCTCGTTTCATGAAGCTAATGAAGACTGCTCATTGAATCTGTGTTGCCTGTTAAGACTTGAACAAAATTTAATGTAAACTGTCGCTTCATGAAACGGGAAACTGATGTCTGTTCTGTTTAATTGCTCTTGAACCAACGAATTCCTTCATAGGAAGTAAGAATATGACTTCAGCAAAACGAGGTTTTTATATCAAAATTCCATTTAAACTATAAAAATTTTTCGTAGTTTACCATTCATACAACTGTTCTGCAGAACAACTACAACGGAGTTCATCCCTCCAGTATACGACTATAGCCCGAACACGCCCATAGTGGCCGACTGCGCTGCGCTGGAGGGAGGCCGTACTGCAGCGAAGACCGGAAGGAAGGCTTGGGACAGTAAGTGGACAATTAGTTAGTAAATAGATACTGTACATATTTTTTTTTTTTTATTGAGATGACGCCAGAATACATATCTCGGCAAATGTGTGCCCAAGTACTTATTTGTCTATAGTTTCATTGTTGCTGTAAACATGTCAGTAATGGTCCCTCGCTCTCAACACGCGCATGCTCTAGAGCGCTGGCGACCTTACTCACTACCAGGAACAACTCTAGTAGTGCTGGCTGTGGTCTTCTGCAAGGTGAAGGTCTACAGTATAGGTAGGCCTCTCCAAATATGAGCGAGGTTAAATTCCACTATTCCCTCTTTCTTTTTCAAAAAATTCACCCACTAGCGATGGTCCAGTCCGTGGGGATCACCCCCCCCCCCCCCCCCAGCCCTCTAAAGTAGCTAAATACCTACTAAGCAGAGAGTTTTTCTACTAGCCAGTAAAGCCAGTAAAACGAATCAAGCCCCCCAAAACCAAAATACTGAATTTACCGCTAGAGTTCAACCCTTTTGTCTTCCAGAATGCATCGACTACCAACACGAATTGGTGTATCCCTGCGAGCAGACCGCGCTCTCGGGCAGCATGGGCCGCACCAACCGCTGCAGCCACAACGTGGACGAGCTCGTCGTCGGTGGCACCAACGCGAAGCGGGACGAGTTCCCTCACATGGTACATATACATCCTTCATGTGTTCTAAGAACGCATTTGCCAGTTGCATCCATGAAGAAGGCCGGGGTTTATATGCCCAAGGATTGGCGTAGGTGCTAGTTTTTGCGGTAGCGACTACCATCTGACCTTCTAGCCCTTCAGAAGCTAGTGAGTGGGTAGGGTGAATGTTTCAATTCCCTTGATGACTGCTGCTATAGACAGCAACCGGATTAGTGTCTTTCGAATCACGAAAGCACTGTGATTATTCAGGTCTTCCACCCAAAAACTAACAGCGGCCTAAGTTTAACTACGCTTAGCGCCCCGGGACGCCACTAGGACATAAGCGCTCCCACCAGCATTCGCTGATGTGGCTTATCCCTGCGAGCAGACTGCGTTCTCCAGCAGCATGGGCCGCACCAACCGCTGCTGCCACAATGTGGACGAGCTCGTCGTCGGCGGTACCAACGCGAAGCGGGACGAGTTCCCTCACATGCTACTGTAAAGGAGAGCTCTGTGTTGGTGGCATGACAAAAACTGCATAGCGACAGGTACATGAGTTTAGTGGCCCTGAGGTCAAAGCCTTGAAGGTGACTGCTTGAAGTCTTTAATATTCTTCTATGTGTCACAGACAGCTTGAATCAATATCTTATCTAAAATACATCAGCCAACAACATCCTCATCTTAACATTATCCTTGAAAGAGCACGGAGTCCGCATGCTACTTTAAGAGAAAGTGATTGCCATTTGGCCTTGCGGCCCAGAAGACGAGAAACCAGCCCTTAATTAGAATTAGGCTAAACCTTTCAGTATTAGGTTTCTCTCTCCTCAATCGGTTTGCTCTTGAGCTGCTGTGGTCATCGTGTAGTAGTTCTTGGCAGTTATTCTCGTTACAATCTCTCGCCGTTTCGCTCTGTTGGTCGTCATTTTGGTGCATTTGTGCAATTAGATTTCTAACTTACTAGAAACAACATTATTCGCTTATTAACATAAGAACTATAACCTATGTCCAGCAGTGGACGTTTTTCCGCAGATATGATGATGATGATATGATGATAAGAACTTAATCTGAAAGAAAAGGTTCGTCCAGGACACCGTATAGGCTGTGAGCAATATTACCGATGCCATTGTTGCGTTGACCAAGTAACATGCTGTCGTAGTACTTTAATTCCGAGAAGGCGTGACGTAGCTGTGTCCAGACTATATAAAATTGTTGCTGGTTTTCTTTAGCGCCACATAATGTTTCCAAATGATTGATGTATTTTGTAATTACTCTCAGATCATAGAAAGGATTTTTTTTGTTGTGAGACTGCTGGCGTATATAAACATTTCCATGGATATTAATACCCGTAATTTTCTATTTTAAACCGACTTCAAAAAAAAGGACCGACGACCGCCTTAGCCTAGTTGGTAGTGACCCTGCCTACGAAGCAAGAGGTCCTGGGTTCGAATCCCGGTAAGGGCATTTATTTGTGTGATGAGCACGAATATTTGTTCCTGAGTCATGGATATTTTCTATGTATTTAAGTATTTATTTCTCTTTATAAGTATGTATATCGTCGTCTAGTACCCATAGTACAAGCTTTGCTTAGTTTGGGACTAGGTTGATTTGTGTAAGATTGTCCGCAAATATTTATTTATTTATTTATTTAAGGAGGAGGTTCTCAATTCGGACTTTTTTTTTTTTTTAATGTTTGTTACCTCAGAACTCCGTCATTTATGAACCGATTCGTACAATTCTTTTTTTAATTGAAAGTATATGCTTCCAGATTGGTCCCATTGTTTCCAGAGCACCAGTTGGATGATGGGAACCACGAGGAATTGAGGGAACTCCTCAAATATATTAGGCACGCGTGTAGTAATTTCGATATTTTCTATTATAACTCGTGTATTTACACCCGGAAATCATAAATTTGGTGAAGTGGAAGTGATGATGAAGACCACAGATGGCTTGTGGAACTTCTCAATGATGTACTTCAAATAATATAAAAGTACGTCACAGATTCTGATATGATTCCGTTGAAATAGCAAACAATGAAGTGCCAAAGGTAATTTTGAGAATTGACGGAAGTCCTCAAATATTATCGGCCCACATACAGCGATTTGGTTTATTGTTCTAAAAATCAACGCATTTACTCTCGGAAATCAGTTCATGTGGTAAATTGAAAAAAAAAATTGGAAATGTTCATATGGCTTGGCGGAGTACTGAATTGAAGTCGGTTAAAACTTTGTTTTGAAAGTAAATTATGCATTAAACTTTTACCGTTATTCACAGGTGCTGCTAGGCTACGGGCGGTCAAACGGCACCGCACTATGGCAGTGTGGAGGAACCCTGCTGAGTGACCGGTTCATCCTCACTGCGGGACATTGCACGTACGCCAGAGACCTGTGAGTCATCATCCTCCTGGCGTTTTTCCCGGTTGTATCCTAAGTGGCTTCTAAAGGAGTCGGTAACCTAACCCCAAAGTTTCACTTCAGTTTTACTTGTTTTTCGAAAGTGCCTGCCATCTGACCTTCCAAGACTAGATCTTGTTGCGATTAGGCCGGTTTCCTCACGGTGTTTTCATTTACCAAAAGGCTGCTGTTAATATCAAATAATACTTCAAGTATACTTTTTAAAACCAACCTGCAAACTGTGAGCGACATTACGTATACGAAACAGCAACACAGAATGGTGTTCAATTAGTGGCGATTGTGTGACAAACATTAGATAAACTATACACCGCCCAAATAACCCTACAGATTTTAACGATGCATTTCTAAGATTATAAGGAGTACAACGTTCAACTCCGAACAACAAGAAAAGGAGACCTAAATATATTTCCACAATCCTCAAATCAATAGAGGGCCGACACCCGGCTTGTGATTCTTCTGAAGTCGCATGCATCAAAAGGTAACGGTAACGTTTCTGCTTAGTGCCAAGCAAGCCGTAAGCTAACCAAAGGAATTCAAGGAGCTCCCGCTGCACTGCATCATCCGTTTTGTGGAAATTATGGAGCCAGCTTAGGAGTAGGCATAAAAGAGAGGGCAAATGCACAAATGATCCCACTGGATCGAAGTGCATCCGAAAGGGCCCTCATCTAGATAAGATAATATAAGATCGTAAGCTTGTTTACCACCGTTGTATAAAAAATAACTAAATGACGATGGTGTTGCCTAGCCCAGCAGCAAGCTCTCTTGAGACTTTGTGTTTTTTTTGCAGCTGACAGTACTCTTCTTGTTTCAGCGGTCCAGTAGCCTACGCTATAACAGGCACACTGAAACGAACAGACGACGTCTCTGCTACTCAGGTGCACAGGATCCGCCGCATCATCAGGAACCCTCAATACAAGGCTCCTTCTAAGTATCATGATATCGCGCTGCTTGAAGTTGAGGATCCGTAAGTTGATGTCATGATCAAAAATCATGAAATAGGACTGTAATCATCCTATCTATGATTATTTTTAGAACCACAACTATTCATTTATTTCATTTATTTCATTTATTCACAATAATACAATGCAAGCTTACAGTTAACACCAAATCGCTTACACGCTAAAATAAACAAAAAAGATAAACATGCACAAGTAAAAATGTCAACAATCATAATTATAATGTCATTCCATTAATTAAGTGCCAATTCAAAAATATCCTAGCAATGTGGCACAAGTATGTGAAACGATCAGCGAACATGTCAGCGTCTTCGTGCTGAGTGAGCATTAGATGCAGCCATATCAAAGTACGTGCGGTAGGCGCGTGGCTCGCGTAGCGCGTGCGAGCGGACGGCCGGCCGCTGCAGCAGGCGCGGCCGGCGGCGCGGCGCCACCGCCCCGTCCGCGTCACTGCGTATCCGCGTCGGAACTACTTATCAACCCGATCTGAGCCAACACCTCTGCACTATCCACTCGGTGATGGACAACTGATAGATAGTGGACTAGCAGCAATAACCTTCTTCTCAGTGCCAGCGTATCTAGTCCGACCATGCCCGAGACAAAGGAGGGATAGAGGTACGGGTAGTAACCGTAAGCTTTTTTATACAGCCAGCGAGCAAATTTGCGCTGTAACTTCTCAATCATGAGAGAATATTTGCTCTCGTACGGATCCCAAACAACAGCACCATATTCCAACTTGCTCCTTACAAATGCGCCAAAGAGAATCTTAGCCACTCCGAAATGAAATTGTTTTGCAATCCTCATCACAAATCCCAAGGTCCTGCTAGCCTGCTTACAAAATACTAGTTACGTGCTTATGATTCATCTGATTTATTTTCAAAATATCCATTCTACCGTGTACAATTTCTTATTTAAATAACATCAAGCGCTTAGACTTGTGGCCTATACCTATCATCGACGACTGAAAATTGGAAGGTCAGCTAAGCCATCTGATATAGGAAGATTTTGCTGTCAAGTGGTTGGATGATCATGAGGGTAACGGGAAACCCAGCATCGCACCACGTAGTATGCTGTATTAGCCTTTGTTTATGAAGAGGCGATGTCCTATAGGCGTACGTTAGTTGGTATCCACTATAACGTGAACTGTCTGCAGGATCAAGCTGGACTACACGACAGTGCCAGCGTGTTTGGACGTGTTCGGTGGAGACCACTCGAAGGCAACCGCAACAGGTTGGGGAACTACTGCGTGGAGGGGAAGCAACGCTGACTACCTGCAAAAGGTCAATTTCATACATTAATTTTTAACCTATAGCATTGCTGGACATAGGCAGGGCTCTTGCCACTTCGGCTAAACTCCGCTTTAGCACACCTCAGAGGTGAAAAATCACCAGAACAAATTCACACAACGACCCCAACTAGACAGGCACTTAATACCATGATTTGAGTTTTTGTAGGTGTCAAACATCCTTTTGTTAGACAGAGGACCTCCTGCACGTAATAGTACATTATGATACAAGTGTGCTAAGTTGGTCATTACACTCGAGTCGATTTTTAAGCCTGAGCCGAAGGCGAAGGCTTAATGGAGACGAGAAGTGTAATGACCAATGCTCACGTGTTTCATACGACGTTTTTCAACACATTTGCAAGGAAAAAAAAAAAGAAAAAAAATGAATATGTTAAAAGATATGTAATGAAAAGGCACTAGTGCGATAATGTAATGTAAAAGTCACGGCATGGGTAATATTCTGCATTATTTTGCTAATATTTAAAAAGATATGTAATGAAAAGGCACTAGTGCGATAATGTAATGTAAAAGGCACGGCATGGGTAATATTCTGCATTATCAGTGTAAATACGCTGTAATAAGACCTACTTTACGAGCAGGTGTGTTGAAAAGACTATAACGTACTCGTATTCTGTGATTTTTGTGCTTCACCAAAAGTTGACACATATCCGTCTCCAAGTCCAGACAGTATTTCCAGGTGGTTTTGACAGACGCTTCAATTTTCCCAAGCTTGCTTCAAAGATATATATATATATATTTTTTTTATTTTTATTTATTTAGAACACAAACAGTCACATATACAAAAATATAAAGGGCACACAAAGGGTACCAATAGACATAAATCAAAAGACCTGGAGGTTCATTAATACATAAAAACTATGTTAACATAACAAAATAGGTAATCATAAAGAAAAAAAAAACTTACTAAACTAAATTCTTTAATATAATACAATACCGGTCGTCGACGCAGTATGCACAAGTTAAAGGTAGGGTAATAAGTAGGTATATGAGATTAATGAAGACATTTTGGATTTAGACTTTCAGGTGTTGTGAATAGTAAAATTTATCTTAGGTATGTAAATATTGTTCTCATGGATGACCTAAAGATAACTTACTTTTTACTAATAATTTAACACTTAACAATGATTTGTGGAAAGGATCAATATCGCTCAGATACTGGTTATAAAAACTAGGGACTCGTCTGAAAAAAGTATGCCGAGAGTAATTTTTTCGGGCAAAGCTGATATGAAATAATGGCCTAGAACATAAGGGACGATGCGGGCAACTAAAAGTAACCAATTCCAAGAGGTTAGGATAGTGTATCACACCTTTAATAATTTTAAACAGAAACATCACGTCTAAAAGCTGTCTCCGGTTATGAAGGGAAGGAATACAAAAATGCTTCGCAGCTGACGCGGAACGCTCGAAATAATTACCTGTTCTATAACACAGTGACTTAAGAAAAACTCCAGGCTACTCCTTATAAAAGAATAAAATAATAGTTTATAAGTATTTGGGCGCCTGATATATATGTGCTTATAGGTGACCCTGAACAAGTTCAAGGAGGAAGAGTGCCGGGCCAAGTTCCGTCCCGACAGGTACATCCTCAACGGGTTTGATCCGGCCACGCAGGTCTGCTATGGGGACTACACTGAAGCTAAGGACACATGTCAGGTATAGTTTATATTATAGTGGGCTCATGAATGGTTCTTTGTTAGCCAGGTACACAATGCCCTTATCTGCTTTTGTTTGCGAAAGCGTGCCATTTTTTCAAGAAAATGGTTCATTGAAGGAAAATATTCATTGAATACATATTAGCATCCCAGTGCTTGACTGACTAAATATTTGACACGAGCTATAGGCCATATCACTTGCGGCTGTCTGTCTCAAAGTACTGTTTATTCATGCCAAAAAACTTAAATTTAATTACACACTTCTGCCAAACCGCAGTGCGGTTTATTGGCAGACGAGACTCCAATTGCCGGCTATATTGCATTTGTTGCTGACAACGTTGATGCCCGTCTCTGAAAATTTAAATTTTCCAATGTTCCTAGCAACGGCACATTACTAGGCATGGATTTCTTCTGCTCCTGAGGACCAGTGGGCAAAAGAAGTATCTGCCTATAGATAGACCGCTCAGACCGCTGCGTGGTGCGTGGGTGCAGTGGTATGACAATAAAGCGGCGCGCGCAGCGTGCGAGCGCTAGGTTTTGCCTCCCGCACGTCGCCCAATGCTCTATAGAGAGGCACATCATGCAACCAAAGGAGATACATAAGAAGTACACACGAAGTTCTCACACGCCCACATTGATTATGGCAACTACTGTAGTTGCCAAGCGAAGTATGTTATAGGCGATTTTGAAATGTTTTTAAAGCAATTTAAGTCTAGCATCCTCCGCGAAATCAAAATCTATGCATAAATAATTTTGGCAACATTAGATTAACTTAGAGTTTCACTACTTATGTCCCTCGCTATGTTCTAATTTATTTGATAATTGATTTGGTTAATGAACTAGAACCTATTCTAAAACGCTAAACATACATTAACTTTACCATCGCATAGTTCCTACAGACTTCAAATGTGCAAAAAGTTTAAAAAACTAAACATAAATATAGCCATAGTACAACTCGTCGTTAATCTATTATTAGATAATTTACTTTCAAAACAAAGTTTTAACCGACTTCAATTCAGTACTCCGCCAAGTCACATTAACATTTCCACATTTTTTTCCAATTTACCACATGAACTGATTTCCGAGAACAAAAGCATTGATTTTTAGACCAATAAACTAAATCGCTGTATGTGGACCGATAATATTTGAGGACTTCCGTCGATTCCTCAAGGATAACAGAATTACCTTTGGCACTTCATTGTTTGCTATTTCAACGGAATAATATCAGAATCTGTGACGTACTTATATAGTTTGAAGTACATCATTGAGACATCACACAAGCCACAAGCCATCTGTGGTCTTCATCATCACTTCCACTTCACCAAATTTATGATTTCCGGGTGTAAATACACGAAATATAATAGAAAATACCGAAATTACTACACGCGTGCCTAATATATTTAGAATAAGAATAAGAATAAGTTTATTTTGGAACAACAACAGGCATATACATCATATAAGGCTTAGATCTAAAGAAGGAATCTAGTGTTGCTTCAAAAAAGGAGTCCACTCAGCATGAGTCGAGACACACAGTGCAACGACGCTGATTTTCAGTGGATCCGTTAAACTAAAACTAACTTATTAACCTATATAAGAGATATTAACCTAAGAATATACATACTGTACGGTATACAGAGATAGTCCACGCTATGTCCAGCGAAAACCAAACCAAAACCTGAGTTGCAATTACTATAATAATATCCTACTCAAAATAATATTCTTAGCACTGACGCAGATCGAGACGCAGATTGAGACGCAGATCAGCTAGGCCAAAGAAATTTGTTGCTTTAGTAGGTGGAGTTTAAGCTTATTTTTAAATGTAAACAGGGAAGGAGACTTTCTTATTGGCGGTGGGATATTATTCCAGCAACGTGTGGCAGCGTAACGAAAGCTGCCACGGAAACTAGCTGACCTGCATAGTGGACAGATGAGGCGGGGGGCTTGTCTAACATGCATACGGGAAAATATCAATTTGTCGTAGAGGTAGGAGGGTTGCTTACTATTAACAATTCCAAATAATAAAGAAGAGAGGTGAAGTGTCCTTCGGGCATTCATTTTAAGCAATTTGCTGTTATTTAAATATGGTGTAACATGAGCTCGGTGTGGAATCGGAAAACAAAATCTAGCACAGGCGTTCTGAACCCTTTGTATCAGCAGTTTTGTACGTGATAACAGACAGTCTCCAATAACCGTGTCCGCGTAGTTAAGCTTCGATAGAATAAGTGAGTCACATAGTTTAATACGCATGTCAGAGTTTAGGTTATCACGAATTCTATATAAGACTTTAAGGCGATAAAAACAATTTCGAACTATTTCAGAAACATGATTTTCAAATTGCAGTCGACCATCCATTAGTACCCCTAGATTTCTGGCTTCTGATACTCGAGCAATGCTTTCATCTAGGATACGGACTTGAGGATTGCGAGATATCGTGTCGGCTATTTGGAGTTTCGTGCCGAGTACCAGAAACTTCGATTTTAAAGGGTTCAAAACCAGGCTATTAGTCTTAGACCAGTGCGTAATCAGGTTTAGATCTTGATTTAATTTTCCTACGGCTAGAGCAGTATGTTGAGGTTTGAACGATATATACAGTTGCAGATCATCTGCATACTAACAAAATACTTATGGACCAACAACAGTAGTCTGAAATAAATGATTTTTATTTATTTTTATTTTATATAATTGACATTTACAATTATTTATATTATTTATGATATCTGCACTGTATAATATGGATAAAATGGGTCCCAAAATGGATCCCTGAGGAACGCCCCTGGTGACAAGGGCCTCCTCAGATACCATTGACAAACCCTCAGAAGTTTGCAATTCAACTCGCTGGGTGCGCTTCTCAAGGTAGGTAGCAAACCAATTTACGGCTTTGGAGTCCAATCCATAGTAGGACTATTTGGATAACAGCAATGTAGTGTTTATAGTATCGAAAGCGCGTGAGAAATCCAAAAGAACGAGAATTGTGGCATTTCCGTCACACTGAGCAGCGAGGATATCATCGACGACATCGAGAAGAGCAGTTGCTGTACTATGCTTCTTCCGAAAACCTGATTGCTTAGAAGGGAGAATATGGTTACTTTCCAGATATTCCACAAGTTGCATACACACTACCCTCTCAAGTATCTTTGACATAATAGGGATAATACTTATAGGCCGCTAATCTTTAAAGTTTGTTGGTGACGTTATTTCAGGGATTGGTCTTACCACGGCTCTTTTCCAGGGTTCGGGGAAGATGCCCGTCTTGAGGGACTGGTTAACAATTGCCGTGATAACAGATAACGTACGTGGCAAGGACATTGACAACATATTGAGGGATATACCGTCAATGCCCTGGGCTTGGGTCTTAATGGATTTTATTATTTTACCAACCATAGCTTCTGTTACACATTGAAGTGTGAATTGCGCATCACTGTGCCTGTTGAACTCATAGTACGTCAACTCAGATATATTGATTTTAATTTCGCCAGGAACATCAAGAAAAAAGTCATTTATGCCATTGGCGTCTAATAGATGTTGGGGTATATCAGTATTATTTTTAGAAAAATTTGTTTCCAACGCATATTGAGCTACTTTCGTCAGATTGCTCGCTGAAACCCCGACAGCCTCTAGAAGCTCATCAGCAGGTCGAAGGGAAAGATCTCGGGGATGTTCACCTAACCGTTAGTCGTCAAGGCAATCACTAGTTTCCGAATACCTGATGCGATTAGAGCTCCCAAGGATATTTGAGGAGTTCCCTCAATTCCTCATGGTTCCCATCATCCAACTGGGGTTTTGGAAACAATGGGACCAATCTAGAAGCATATACTTTCAGTTAATAAAATAATTGTACGAATCGGTTCATAAATGACGGAGTTCTAAGGTAACAAACATTAAAAATAAAAAATAAATAAAAAAAAATACATCCGAATTGAGAACCTCCTCCTTTTTTTGAAGTCGGTTAAAAATTCGTTTCATCATCATCATATTATTATCAGCCGAAAGACGTCCACTGCTGGACATAGGCCTCCCCCAAAGAGTGCCACAATGGCCAATACCTAGGCCATTTATTTACATAGGTCTAAATTTGACGGGGAAAATAGGAGACTACGGCGGCTCAAAATGCAAATTTTTGTATGGGGCGCGTGCCAGCTTGCATTTCCTCTTAACCGAATATCTCTTCGATTCCCAGGGTGACAGCGGCGGTCCCCTAACCGTCCAAAACCGTCAAATCCACTGCATGTACACCGTGGTCGGTGTGACGTCATTCGGCAAGGGCTGCGGCACCATCGGCACTCCAGGAATCTACACCAAAGTCTCCAGCTACGTGGACTGGATCGAGAGCATTGTTTTTGCTTAGCTTTCAGTGCCAACCCGGTAGGCGCCCTGAGGGCCTACCGCGAAACGATCACGAACTTCGTTAATCTCCCTCTCTATCGTACTTGCTAGTTCGAGCGATAGTTCGACGAAGTTCGTTTTCATGTCACGGCAGCCCCTCTGCTCGTCGCTCCATCATGAGTGGTCGAATTGGTATAAAACTGTCATTGTAATTGGAACCTTCTGCGCTAGCCGGTAGAGTTGCTTTTTGAATGGACTACTTTGACGCAATTTGGCCAACTCAAGTAACATGTAGCTCCCCAAGTCCCCATCTAGCGACGAGCGTAGCGCTACGAAATCTTTGGCACTGAATGTGTTGATTTATCACTTTTCTGTGCCATTTACTCATATTATTATACTTTTGAAGTGGATACTTCTTTGCTCGCGTTCTTGTACTCGTAAAGGGGTACAGTTCAAAATGTATCACGTGACTTCCGGAATAACTTTTTGTGGATAAGCCTAATCTGATTTCAAATAATTGTTTGTTACATGTTTTAATTTTTTAATCCTTCTTTATTTGCCATTCGTTGTTAATCACAAAATGTTATTTAGCTTATGTGGCGGACATGAAAATAATGCTGAAATTACTGCCATTTTCAATGTATCGCGAGTCAAATGAGCTGCGTCAGTCAATGTTGCCATATATACCGAGTTATCAGTACTTATACAGATTTTAGTGAATTAATTCAGATATATATTTTACGGGTACAGCCAAAAAAGAAGTATGCACTTAAACTTATTTAACGGTTGTATCTCCGACACAACCCACTTCTTTTTTTTAATGTGCCCTGGGAACACAGGCGTGAATGTGTATGTGTGTTATTATCCTTTTTTACATCAATAAATTAGTAACAAAGTGTGATATTGTTTATTAATTCTAAACCATTGCGAATATAATTAACCCTGATAAACACATGGGTCGTGTTTATGTGTATTTATTTGGCATGACTAAGTGTTCAGTCTTCGGACACAACTATAGTTCTAAGGACGTTGAACGCCTAATTTTTGCGAGTTATGACTAGGTACTGTAAGACTGTCACTTAAGGCGACGTGAGCTCAGAAAACGGATGTATAAAAAGTCGTAGCTCTTGTTTGGATTATAATACGGCTGCCCTAAATTTAATTAGCAATTTCGAGGCCTTTATCGAGGGACAACAGCTATTCGAATCCTGAGTTTTTGACTTTCGCTTGATAGAAAATAATTTACTTTAAAAACAAAGTTTTAACCGACTTCAATTCAGTACTCCGCCAAGCCACATGAACATTACCACATTTCTTTTGCAATTTACCACATGAACTGATTTCCGAGAGCAAATGCGTTGATTATTAGAGAAAAAAACCAAATCACTGTATGTGGGCCGATACTATTTGAGGACTTCCGTCAATTCCTCAAGGATCTCAAAATTATACCCTTCATTGTTTGCTATTTCAACGAAATCTTATCAGAATATGTGACGTACCTACTTTTATAATTTGAAGTACATCATTGAGAAGTTCCACAAGCCATCTGTGGTCTTCATCATCACTTTCGGGTGTAAATACACGAGTTATAATATAAAATACCGAAATTACTACATGCGTGCCTAATATATTTGAGGAGTTCCCTCAATCCTTCATGGTTTCCATCATCCAAGTGGGGTTTTGAAAACAATTGGACCAATCTGAAAGCATATACTTTCAATTAAAAAAAGAATTGTACGAATCGGCTCATAAATGACGGAATTCTGAGGTAACAAACATTTAAAAAAAATAAAAAATACATCCGAATTGAGAACCTCCTCCTTTTTTTTGAAGTCTGTTAAAAATCACGAACATAGGTCTAGAATACACTTGAAACATATTAAAATTGGTTTTAATAAAAATCGGCAATATCATGTTTGAGGAAGCTTAGCTATTACTTTTTTATTTATTAAAACACACAAAAAATAAAATTAAAAAACATGATTTCCGCGCTTTCGAACACGCGCTTCCATCCCGCTCACGCTTATGCTCAGCGATGGGATAGAGGACCTAAATATAAATTGTTATCCAAGGGCGGGTTGCACCAACATACGATTACAGACCGATCAACGTTAAATATGGCGCAGGCAGCTGTCACTCCATACAAACTTGTCAAACTTTTATACATTCCGTTTTTAATGAGCACCGCCTACGATTACAAACGGTTTACACATACACCGTGGGCCTGAGGAACCCGACCAACTTTAACTATCGATTCTAGAGCCTATTTGGAGTATATAATGTGGTATAACATATAGTCCAATTACGCATAATCGTCGAGATACTTGCTACCAGAGGAGATAAAACTATCAAAATCTGAAAAAATGTTCGACAACAAACTTAAAACTATGTTAAACAACATAGCATGCTACAGCGTTGACGAATTTGTTGAGACGTGCACTGGCCCTAAGTATTAGGAGCACCTACATAACCTTACAGTTAAGGCATCACAATTTAGTAACTAATATTTTTGAATTGAAACTTCCTGTATCACTCAGACATATAAAGCTATATGCGACCTTATTTGACATCCGATGTAATTAATAAATAATACTACTTATTATGTACATACCTGACTTGTAAAACATTGACTTTTATGAATAAATATCTTGTATCTTGATATAAATTATTTAAACTAAAATTAAAATTTTAAAATCTCAAGTCTAACACACCCTAAGAACGTGACGTAGATACATGGACGCGTTTAAACTGTTTTAATGAATATGCTATTCGCAGTATTTCTGGCCAGTTCCTATCAACAAGTTTGTCATTCAATTGTTTGTCGTTTGATTACTTACTTTCTCGCCTAGGGATAGGATTGTCTTTCTCTCACTCAAAACTAAAGATTTGTTCACAAGGAAGCTTAACTTTATTAATTAATTTGGTTCTAAAAAAATATTTTGTTTAAATGCTTAATTGGACCTACGTTTATATAACATTAATAAATCGTAATATCTTTAGGAGTACGCTGCTAAAATCTGTCGGGTTCCTCAGGCCCACGGTGTATACCCACCCTAAGCAGCCTAGGAGAGAAAGACCCCTAGTTACAAGCTTTTATTTAGCTCACCCCGTTTGTTTTATTCTATATTATTTCTTAGGTCAAATTTAGTAATTGAAATTTGACCTTCCCGGTTTCCGATTGAGCTGAAATTTTTCATGCATATGTATATCGCATGACAATGCAATATAATGATGACTTGGAGCTGATCTGATGCTGGAGCTGGAAGGTGGCCATAGGAACTTCGCAATAAAAGGACACAACCCCATCGAGTTTGGGCTCTTTAGATTATGATGGTATGCAGAAAAGTACAGTCGGGAATAAAAGCTTGTACCAAAAATTACATTTTTGACAGAAACTTGTTTTTACAAGCTTTCTATTAACTTGCAATGTACGGTCAACCAATTTGATTCCTAGGCCATCATAGAACCTTGCCGTTGTAAATCCTATGTCAATACGGGTTACTAGGATTATTGCGTCGCTATGTAGCAGTTAAAATGACAGGGTTCTACGGTGGACTAGGAATCAAATTGGCTGACTGTACCTATGCACCTAACTATATGTATGTTACTATGATTGTTCGGGTGGGATCTTGCAACTCAATTTTGAAGCAGATATCTTCAACCGATTGAGCTGAATTTTTGGGTAAAGGTATATAATAGTTTGGATGACAATTCAATATTATGTTACTAAGGAACTGACCTGATGATGGAGACAGAAGATGGAAATTCAGGACTTAACCGACGTAACCCCGTTGAGTTTGGGCGCGTTAGAATCGTCTGAGTGAGTAGTTGCTGACGGTATACGGAAAAGTACAGTCGGCAATAAAAGCTTGTAACCAAAAACGTTTTTTTTACAGAAACTTATTGTTTCTGATTTTGACCCTTATGGATAGACGCTTATGGGGAGTGCGGTGTGGGAGACGGGGATGCTGCCCATAAATAGTTGGGTCTTCATGAAAATAAATAAAAAGTTTCCACATGTGAATTTGTAAGAAATAAACCGGCCAAGTGCGAGTTGAACTCTCGGACGAGGGTCTGTACCGTGCTCGCATAAGGGTTCCTTATGATGTACGGAACCCTAAAAAGCTCAGGGCAATACCCAAAACTAATTTGGGGTGGAAAAAATTGGATCCAAAGTGAACATTGTTTCAATCTATACATCATTTAATATTTTGCTCCCTTGTTCTACAATCATGACGTCATTATAAAACCGGTAATAGAATACACCGAATAATGCTCTTGTGTAAGAAATTGCTAATCTCGAAGCGTCTTTCGCACTCACCGCAAAATATATTAAGTTCACTAGCTTCATCGTAAGCTAACATATATTAGGGTATTTTTATGGGGTTAAAGTTTCTCTGCATCTAACTGTACGTATGACCCAAAAGAAAGTGTTTTTGGAAATTAATAGTAGGTAGCCTAGTGGGTAGTGGCCCTGTGGGCGAAGCTGTCGGTTCTGGGCTCGAATCCCGGTATATAAGGGAAAATAGTCTTGGATGTTTTTTGTTTATTTAAGTATTTATATGCTGTCTAATAAATATTGTCGTACCCCTTCCAGTTTCGAAACCAGCTTAGAAAACAAACTTAGTTATTTTTCTTTTTTCGAAACCGGTTTCATATCTAGGTACTCTACTTTCTATGGACTAGTATGTTTCCGGAATAACTCATTTTCATTTTCATAAAATAATTCTGATTTCAAAACGAGTTGCAACCATTTATTTCGTAATTTAAAAGTTCTCCTATCTCTTAGCGGTTTGCCCTTCGGGCAACTGAACCTACAATACCTAATGAATGACCCTACTGAAGCTACCTAATGACCTTAACCTACCTAGTGTTTCGCGTATGCAATGGGTTTCTTATAAGGAAGAAAAACTCTCCGTTCGCAAATGGTTTTGAAAAAAGAAAATAATTCTCTAAATAAGTGGGGAATTGCCATTTCATAGTAACGTAAATGTCCGAGAGCACAACGCTGTACTAGTAGGTTTAAGGCATGGGCACTTTATGTCATTATGGATTAAATTCGAATTAAGAGGAATTTTCTTCATTCGAATTTTAGCCATGACACTTTGACATAGAGCGCCCATGCCATAAACTAGTACAGCGTCGACCACTCGGATGTTTACCTTATAGATCTAAATGTCATTCGCTATATGGGAAAATGACAGTTGAGTTGCCATCCCTCAGGTACCTATGACATGACATGACGTAAATGATTATTTTCACATCTGCTATCAGAAAAGAGACATTGTTGTGCTCAAAATAGGTATCGAAGTTGTACTTTTCTTCCCTGATTCTGCCATTGAGAAAAGTCATCCTAAGTTCCAGTTCCCACGCGTGGACTTTCCAGGGAAACAGCTTCGTTCTACAGGGCGGCTGAGAACGGTTCCTCGTCGCATGGCGCTTTCAACAAAGAACCCCCGAGTCATCGGCCCCACATACTATGAACGATTACCCGCCGATATCAGAAATGAACAATCTGACGAAACATTTCGGCGCAAGCTGAGTAATCTTTTGTTGATCAACCCTCTGTACTCCGTGAACGAGTACATGGAACTTAACTTTTTAAATAATGTACCTATTGAATTGACATTGCCGCCTGTTGATTGATTTTAATTGAATCAAATGTTATTAAGTGTTATTAAGTATTATAATATTCTGTTTTAAGTTTTAGTGATAGTATTTATTGAGAGAATTATGTTTTGATATTTTTTTATACATTTGGTTTTTATTATGTTGACATGAAAGCTACGGTAGCCTAGTGGTTCAGGCATGCGGCTGTCAAGCGGCGGTCGTGGGTTCGAATCTCGGCTCGTACCAATGAGTTTTTCGGAACTTATGTACGGAATATTTACCGTTAGCTTTTCGGTGAAGGAAAACATCGTGAGGAAACCGGTCTAATCCCAATAAGGTCTAGTTTTCCCTCTGGGTTGGAAGGTCAGATGGCAGTCGCTTTCGTAAAATTAGTGCCTATGCCAAATCTTGGGATTAGGTGTCAAAGCGGACCCCGGGCTCCTTTAGGGGCACAACCGGGAATAATAACGCTAGGAGGATGATGATTATGTTGACATGAATAGTTTTAAATTTTATTATTATACCTACTGTATAACAAATGACGATCCTTTTTGGGAGATATAATTATATTTTATTTTTACATTTCAATTATATTGACGATCATGGTAGAAATTCTTGTAATTTTGACATATTGTAATTTTTATCCTGAAATAAATGAAATGAAAAATGAAAATGAAAAGCAGTATGTGTCGCTCGGTTGCAAATTTATTCCGTCTTGAGCGTAAACACTTAAATCTCTGACATCTTTCGCTTCACTCAGGATACAATATACTGCCCTCGCCGTAAATACAATTTTGCTCCTGAGACCCAATATACTATGTGTCGATGCAATGGGGGTATAAAGAATGGCGGCTGGGGGACAGGGTCATTCCCAATGGAGATCGATCACGACTGCAGCATAAGATTAAACACGGTGAATGCAAAGATTTCGAGCTAAGTCTCGCCTGCGAAGGTGGTTCGCTCTCCATACAGAACGTTATTTAACATTCGCAGGCTAATGTCGTGACATTTTAAGAAACTTATGTAACAAACTTTCATAAATTGGTCATTTAGGTTACGCGAAATTCCCCCTTTCCTTGAATAAACCTTCTTCCGGACTTCCTAACACAGGTGTCTTACCTACTAGGAAGCTACTACTACTACCTTGTTGTTATTTTGTGACTTGTTTATTCTCAAATAAATTCTGTTTTTATTTTATTTTAATTATTATTTTTAAACCCGTATAAACTAGAATAATGTGAGAAGTTAGTTTGGTACGTGATCCTTTGGGAAAACTATTTTACTCAATCTAAAACCACCAACGACTGTTTTAGATACGCATCAAACAGAATACTTATTTTTTGAATGAAGTTAAAAACAAATTCATTAAACTTTGTAATCGGTGGATAGCTCTGTTTGTCTTTGCTAATTTTATGAGGGAAAGTCGAAAAGTTAAAACTTTCAGTTCACTGTGGTCAGCAAAACAGGGAGTACGAACGAGGCGAAGATGTGATAATAAGTATTTTCTATACTAATCTATGAATCGCTAAACTTATGTGGCAGTGGGCGGGGCACATTGCACGTTGAACCGATGGCCGTTGGGGCGGAAAGATTCTCGGGTAGCGACCACGCACCGGAAGGCGCGGCGTGGGTAGTGGACTGATGACCTGGTAAAGTCCGGAGTCCGCTGGACGCGGGTGGCGCAGGACCGGTCACTTTGGCACTCTTTGGGGGAGGCCTACGTCCAACAGTGGACGTCTTTCGCCTGAAATGATGATGATATGATGATACTAATACTAGTGGTTCTGTTTTTAAATAGACAGGTTCGCGAAATCTACAGATACGCGAGCCTGTCTATTTAAAAAAAAGCTTCTTTTTATATAATTAATTAAAGAACATGCTCACAAAATTTGACAAGAATCGGTTGAGAAATGCGACCTGAAGAGGAGAATAGTGGAACAGCGGGACAGACACGGGACGCCGGACAAACGATTTTCGGCCCAAGCTGAAGCATAAGAACTTCGTTCGATTCGCTCGCTCGTTCGATTATTCAATTCAATTCAAATAATTTATTTCAGAACATTGTCCATCATCATCATCATATCAGCCGCAAGACGTCCACTGCTGGACATAGGCCTCCCCCAGAGAGTGCCACAATGGCCGGTCCTGCGCCACCCGCATCCAGCGGACTCCCGCGACCTTTACCAGGTCATCAGTCCACCTTGTGGGGGGCCTACCCACGCTGCGCCTTCCGGTATGTGGTCGCCACTCGAGAACCTTTCCGCTCCAACGGCCATTGGTTCTACGTGCAGCACATTGTCCATAATTATTAGTAAAAACAAAAACATATGAAAACTTAATTCTAGTGTTAACGGATACAGGAAATATACACATTATTAAAACAAACAATGAATATCGTTCCAGTGCTTCTGGATACGGCCTTCATCTGTATTATGGTGACAAAACGCTAAAAAAACGTATCCCTTATCTTCTGAACAGTTTACCAGAAACTATCAGCCGTGAAATGATAAAGAACGACTTTAAAAGAAAATTAAAACGGCAATACCGACATTATATTAACCCCTAAGGCATAACTGTATGCAGTCTATGTAAAATAACTTTAACCTAAACCTATTTACAAATTAACTCTGTACTATATGTTTACACAGACAAACTGTGCCGACAGTTTTGTGAGACCCAGTTCTTTATTAAATAAATAAATATTACGGGACACTCTTACACAAATCAACCTAGGGCCAATTAAGTTTATATATTCTGTTTATTAAATAAATAAATAATAATAATAATAATGGTATTCAGAAGAGTGTTTGGGCTGCCCCGAATTCTGCGCGCCACGGATGCTAGCTACCCTTTTGCGCATGATGGCGGCAAAACCGTCAACATGCGCATCAGCGAACATCCCGGATGCGCTACAGAAACGAGGCAGCCTCAACAGTATCCTGAAACCATTGTTGTACTGTATTCTAAGAGCACTGATACCCTTCTGCGTTTAGTTAACCCACAGGCTGCACGTGTAGAAAGTCTGGCAAAAAACTTTAAAAAGCGTCAACTTAAAAACTCTATTTTTATAAAGAGGGAAAATACTGTGTGGTTATAGTTCTGAAAATTTGTAATGTAGGGGGTAATAATCTTCGGATTTCATCATCTGATGTCAAAAATGGCGGTTCCGATCTTGTTTGAACAAATTTTTTTGTCAACCCAATCATTCTTAATAGCACGCGAAAATTGTTAAATTTTTAATCCAGTACAGCCAGACTTTGGTCAGTTCTCTAATTTCATTACTTTGTGGCAAAGAATGTAACGATTATATTCTCAAGTCAACTTAAATGCCAAGTTTCACTAACGGCTGCGTTTAATGTAGGTAGATTAGAACTGCGTTCTACGGGTAAACAACAGTCCGTGTAGGTATGACGACGAGCGAAGCGAGGAGGAGTGTTAGGTAGAACTGCGACCCTACAGCGCGCGAGCCGAGCGAGCGAAGCGAGCGTGCCGCGATAGCAGCCGGCGAAGCGCCAGAACCAAATATGTAGGCCCTATTTCACCATTTATTTTTTTGGTGATAGGAATAACCTTCCTTAGCACCAGAAAAAAGTTGCAGACTTGTCAGCTGCGTCAATTATTTTTGAAAAATATAAACAGTTTCCTCACTAACGTTTTGTGGTTAGGACGGCGAATGAGACACTGTACTTGATCCGTCTCATATTACATAAAATATTTTAAATATCTGACCCTGGCATTGACCAATATAGCTGCTGCAGCTGTCAATATCATTGCCAGTGTCAGTTTACCACGGATGTTTATGATATTTTTATGTAATTGAGACGGATCAAGGAAATTGTCTCATTCGCCGTCCTAACTTTGCTGGTTCCACAAGTAACCTAGCGACCACATTAACTTCTAGAACAAGCAATGTGTGGCGAATTGTCAGTGTCAGGTGACAATTGTCAAGATGGTGAAATAGGGCCCTGGGAAGCTAAGCTGTCCAGCAACCACCATAACCTGACGACGCAGTCATGTAAGTCGAATTGTCATTGTCAGGCGACAATTGTCGATTTAGGGCCTGGGGATCGATTCGACATTCATTTTTAGGGTACTCTTTAAGAGTAAAACGGGACCCTATTACTATTAAGACTCCGCTGTCCGTCTGTCTGTATCTCTGTCTATCTGTATGTCTGCCTGTCCGTCTGTATCTCATGAACCGTGATAGTTAGACAGTTAAAATTTTCACAGGTGATGTATTTTTGTTGCCGCTATAACAACAAATACTAAAAAACTGAATTAAATAAATAATTATAGATAATGGTACGGAACCCTTCGTGCGCGAGTCCGACTCGATTTTTTTTCTATCTAACGGGGGTAAAATAAATAAGTATTTGCGGACAATCTTACACAAATCAACCTAGTCCCAAACTAAGCAAAGCTTGTACTATGGGTACTAGACGACGATATAGATACTCATGTAGAAAAATAAATACTTAAATACATAGAATGACTCAGGAACAAATATTCGTGCTCATCACACAAATAAGTGCCCTTACCGGGATTCGAACCCAGGACCTCTTGCTTCGTAGGCAGGGTCACTACCAACTAGGCTAAAGCGGTCGTCAAACAAGCGTACGGTTTGCCTGATGGCAAGAGATAACCGTGGAAAATGCCATACGATTAAAAAAATAAAACCATAGCCTATGGAAATTCTTCCTTCTTGGCCAGGGGCATTTGCATTCACTACAGGCGGTAATAAAGAAAGCCTCAGATCTCATTATGGTCAATCGTCGAAGATTTCTGCGTTCTGAGTCATTCTTTTTTTTACCGCCCCCGGTGAGTACCTACTATACCTATGCCCATATTTTGTAATAGATAGTACCTGGGCGTCCGAGCTCTGCTCAGGTCAAAATATAGAAACGAAGTTTCCCCGATATGAGACCCACCAGAGAGGTAGGGCACAGCGCAGAGAGGTAGGGCACAGCGCAGAGAGGTAGGGCACAGCGCAGAGAGGCAGGGCACAGCGGAATGTCATCTCGCTCGTATGTGGAGCAGCCGAACTGGGGAAGTTAACTTACAGAAGACTGTAGCCATAATAGCACCACTGCTTTGTAGTGTTGCTATATTATTGCATGCTATGGAGCATGTGGTGTTGTGTTCCTGGTGGTGAGTAAGGTCGCCAGAGCTCCCTAGGATGCGCTGTGTTGGGAGTTTGGGAGTGAGGGACCTGCGTGTCTCTATCTGCCAACACAGAGAATCCTCAAGTGAATAAAGGGTCGGCAGCGTGCTTGTGATTCTTCTGGAGTTACAAGTGTCCATAGGCTACGGTAGCTGCTTAAGATCAGGCAGGCCGTAAGCTAGTTTGCCACCGTCATTGTATAAAAAAAAAAACTAAGTATAGCTAAATAGATTTTACGCCCATGTCATATCACAAATTTCAACGAAATCGTTAGAGCCGTCTTCGAGAATGGGATTACAAATATACACAAATATATTGCTCGTTTAAAAGTATAGGATAACAATTGTTTCAAAACGCTTCCACATGCGACCGCCATAGGTATAAGAATTAATTGAAATTTTCAGCCCACTGGGCTCTTTTAAAAGAACGCTAAACAAAGGGAAATGGGTCATCTTGCGGCATTTGTAGCGATAAAATAAAATATGCTCATAGAAAACAACATGAAGCGTGAAGCGCTCATAGCCTAGCGGTACCAGTGTTGGCGCAGACCCGGTGATGGATGTAGCTCGACGACTAAAAACTTCGATGAAAAGTTGACTGTTGTATGATTTCCAACAGGCTCTGATTAGTACCTACATAAATAGTTTGGCCGAAATGCGAAAGATAGATTATGCAGAAGTGGTGTTTGTAACTTTACTGTGCCCGCGCGTTTTGCTACTGCATAATAATATGAAGTAAAAACATGTATACAAAATAAATAAGTTTCTTTTTGAGTTTCAGTTTTGTGTATGGGGACCCCTAAAACTTAATGTTTTTTTTCGATTTTTGTGTAAAAATCTTAATGCGGTTCACAAAATATATATCTACATACCAAGTTTCAACAGTATAGCTCTTATGGTTTCGGAAAAAATGGCTGTGACATACGGACGGACAGACAGACAGACAGACAGATGGACAGACATGACGAATCTATAAGGGTTCCGGTTTTTGCCATTTGGCTATGGAACCCTAAAAAGGGTTGCGTTCGCAACAGCCAGCATGCACCGATTGTGCAGATTAAGCAACGTTGGCCGCTTTGAGTAGATAGTAACTGAGTTTGGCTTCACGGTTTATTTAATTTTCAAAAGACACCAGATTGCTTTTGAAAATTAAATAAATCCAGTTGTGCCCTCGCCATGTCGAGTTAATGCTAATAACTATAAGGTAGGTACTTACCTACTGCAAAAATGTAACTTATTGTAAATTCAAATTAGGTACCTCTTGTATTACAAGTGTAGCTGTAGAACTCACCAGCTTGTCTTAAAGCTTTTATTGCCGACCGTACTTTTCTGCATACCATCATCAACTACTCATTGAGACGATTCTAACGAGCCCAAACTCGATGGGGTTGTGTCGCTTTATTGCGGAGTTCCTATGGCCACCTTCCAGCTCCAGCATCAGATCAGCTCCATGTCATCATAATATTGCATTGTCATGCGATATAGAACATCCAAAATTTCAGCTCAATCGGAAACCGGGAGGTGGGTCAAATTTAACTTTTTAATTTAATTTAAGATTTGATTACAGACAGACAGACAACGGGACAGGTGAAACTAAATAAAAGCTTGTAAAAAACCAGTTTCGAAAATTTAAATCGAAAATAAAAAAAATCAAATATTGACCCTGCTCACATAATTTCAAGAGATAATTTCACAAATGCGACCTGTAGAGGAGCGCAGCTGGACAAACGAACATACGAAAGAAATTTGGTCCAAGCTGGCAGCGGACTTCTTTCTCTTCGCTCCCTCGTTCAATTACAATGCTAATAACCCTCCTCCCCTTCGGCAGTTAGGGAATTAAAAGGGTAGATTACAAGGATTGATTCCTTAGAAATAACGAGGTAAACTATAGGAACACCCTGAAGTTTAACAGGAAAATAATTAATTCATATTATGTATCAAAGACCTTGTGTATGGATCTTCGTATACGGGAGTCTGCCAATTTTTTTTTTTCTAATATTTTTTTTTAATTTAATTCTTGGGACTACTCAATCGATTCAAATAGTATTTTTCACAATCGTGTTATAGTAGAGAGCTTTTTAGTCGAGTACCGTGTTTAGGCCACGAAGCTTGCTGAGTGGCCTAAGTAAGGTACGAGATTAAAAAGCTTGATTATAACACTATTGTGAACAATACTTTTTGTACGAGTTCATTAAAATTAATTTTCTACGAGTCAACTGAACTAATTAAACAAACGAAAAAAAATTTGAACGAACGAAATTGAAACGAAGTGGTTGTTTGGTCCAATTCATTACAGTTCGGTAAAGCAGCCACGTGATTGGTCGAATTTATCTTAGTTCTATTTTCAATTTTTTTTTGGTTGTCTGGAGCGTATCGAAACAGTTATTTCGATTGTTTCGACAGTAACATGGACTACAACTATGAAAAGAGTGACGTTGCAGTATTCTCTATGAAATCTTAATACACAGATTTTAATCGACGAGTACAAAAAATATTTTTCCTACACGTCGATACACCAAAATATAATGAAGTCGTTATAGTTTTAATTGTATACCGTCCTTTCTTTCCACAACGTGAGAGGTGCTACATATGCATGACTTTGTGGGTATCAGTGTATTCAGTGGTCTTTTTATAGCAACATTTATTTTAGCGTTTAGTGTTTGTGTTTTATGTGGTAAGATTTTTATGTCACTCCAACAGAACTCTTGTCGAAGTATCCCCTCTTCCACAAGGGCTCCGGAAATATTCGTACAGTGCCCACACTGCCCCCAAATCCGTCACTACAAAGGACAACGTGGCCTGAACATTCACATTAGCCGAGCCCACGGAAATGTGAATGTTGGGGCCTCTGGCGGCCCCACGCCGACCGTTCGCCCAAGCCTTGCAACCACTGCACCACATGCTCTCTATTCAACACCAGCTGCAGCAGCTGGACCCGGCTCAAATCCATGCAATTTAGGGCTCCAGAGTCTTCCGGCCTTGAAGAGAAATGTCCCAGTATTAAAACACATTCCCAAAGGAGCAAGGAACCTTGCGGCTGGCAAATTGTCGACTCTAATCGAGTCTTGTTTGCGTTCCAACGACGCTGATGATTGGTTTAAGCTTCTTTCTTTTTCTTTCTCTGCCTTAAGGGTGCCTGGGGGGCCTGGAGGCAAATCATTGACCACTAAAGTGAAAGAAAATGTTGACAACCTGAATTATTATTTCTCAGAGGGGCTAAACAAAAAGCCTCATTCAGTTTACCGCACAATTGAGGCTAAAGTTTACGATGGTGATTTAAGGGGAGCAGTTCGTGTCCTTCTTTCTGATTCATCTCTTGCTCCGCCCAATGCCGAAACTTTGAATGCATTGAAAAATAAACACCCTTCACCGTCCAGACAACTTACGTTCCCGCCGGAACCTGATATCTCAAGTATTTTTCTTACAGTTTCAGTTTCGGATGTATCCAACGCTATCGGATCTTTTTACAATGGCTCTGCAGCTGGCTTGGATGGCCTTCGCCCACAGCATTTAAAAGAACTGACTACTTCTAGTGCTGGTGATAACGGACTTAAATTACTGGAATCATTGACTAAGCTTTGCAATTTTCTCTTGCGTGGTATGCTTAATCCTCAAGTTTGCCCTTACCTCTACGGTGCGTCTCTGTGTGCTCTAGAAAAGAAAGATGGGGGCATTAGACCGATTGCGATTGGATCTGCATTAAGACGACTAGTTGCTAAGTTAGGATGCCGTTCGGTACGAGAGGAGATGGCAGCCTTCCTTCAGCCACACCAGATGGGTTTTGGCACGCCTCTTGGCTGCGAGGCGGCCATCCATGCAACGAGATATTTTGTGTTAGCACACAATAATAGCGACAAGGTAATCGTAAAACTTGACATAAAAAACGCCTTCAACTCTGTTGAAAGGGACGTAATTTTAAATCAAGTGAAAGATCACACTCCCGCCCTCTACCCGTTTCTTTTTCAGTGTTATTCTGCTCCAAGTAATCTCTTCTACGATGACTGTACCATTTCATCACAGGTCGGTGCTCAACAAGGCGACCCTTTGGGCCCTCTGGTGTTTTGCCTAGTCATGCAGAGCTTGATTACAACGCTAGAATCACCTCTGAATGTCTGGTATTTAGACGATGGCACTATAGGAGGTGATTCTGACGTTGTTCTAAATGATATCAGTACGCTCTTACCAGCTCTGCGGTCAATCGGCCTGGAAATAAATACTGCAAAGTGTGAGCTTTATCCTTGTAGTTCCTCTTCGTTAAATTCATTATCTAATTTCCAAGCTTTATTGCCAGACATTAAAGTCATAAACAAGTCATCCTTTTGTCTTCTCGGAGCACCAATTTTTCCTGATGGTGTAAGTTCAGTTCTCCTGGCTAAGACAGCGGCTCTGAAGTCCTCCTGGGAACATTTGAAGCACTTGTCAGCGCATGTGTCCCTCGTGCTGCTCCGTAACTGTTTCACATTGCCCCGCGTGACTTACACACTAAGAACTGCGCCTACTTGGTTGTTTAGGCCGGAGATGGAGACGTATGACAATGTACTTAAACAATGTCTGGAGACTGTTCTAAACGTTCAATTCAATGAGGCTCAGTGGCGCCAGGCAACACTCCCAATTCGGTATGGAGGATTAGGGGTCCGTTGTATAAAAGACGTCGGGATCGTTGCATTCCTCGCCTCTTCCCATGCGTCGACAAATCTTGTCACTAAGATACTTTCTTTAAATGGTGGCAATATTTGTCTACCGTTTGTGGAAGAAGCTATAGTTGAGTGGTCATCTCGCTTTTCTGACGTAACGCAACCAGACAACCCCGCATCACAAAGACTCTGGGACGATTTATGTTGTAATGAAATTTATTCCAACCTTTTAAATGTAGCCCTTGGGGTAGATGTGGCTCGTCTAAAAGCTGTCAGAGCTCCCGAGTCTGGGGCGTGGCTGCACGCCTTGCCTTCACCAAACTTGGGAACATTGCTCGACAATGATTCATTGAGGACAGCGGTAGCCCTACGTCTTGGAAGCAAGGTGTGCGAGCCCCATCGCTGTATATGTGGAGCAATGGTCGAAGCGAACGGGCACCATGGTCTAAGTTGTCTGCGGTGTGCAGGGCGTATCCCTAGACATCACGCCATAAACGAGCTTTTGCGCCGTGCCATGGTCTCGGCAAACGTTCCTTGCGTTCTGGAGCCCCAGGGGCTAAGCCGTACCGATGGTAAGAGACCGGACGGTCTTACGCTGATTCCCTGGTCAAAAGGCCGCTGCCTGCTATGGGATGCAACTTGTGTGAGCACATTTGCACCCAGTCATCTTCACCACACCATGAGGGTAGCAGGCGCGGCCGCCGAAAATGCGGCAAAACTAAAACACGGCAAATACGCCCACCTAGAATCAGCGTACGACTTTGTTCCGGTCGCTATCGAGACGGCTGGTCCTTGGTGTTCGGAGGGCAGGAGGCTTGTTTGGGACCTTGGCCGGCGTCTAAGAGACAAGGGCTGCGACCCTCGTTCCGGCTCTTACCTGGTCCAACAAATATCGATGGCAGTTCAGCGGGGCAATGCAGCCAGTATTTATGGCACCTTTGGATCAGATGGAAGCCGGACGTAAAAAATATATGTATTTCATTTTCTTTATTTTAACCTTGTTTTTTTAGCTTTAGTTTAGTTTTGTTATTATTCTCTTTCTGTTTAATCGTAGTTTTTATATATATTTCTTTATATGTACCTACTTTATCTGTAAATAAACAATTATGTTAATTCTAAATATAATCACATGTTTTTTTCTATGGAGCTCAATCTCAATTTTAATAGTTATTATACAACTGTTTGGACCACTATAATGAATTCGACGAATCACGTGGCGTCTTTACTGAAATATAACTAATTTGACCAATAGAACATCAGCTTGGTCACAGAACAAAATACTTCAACGAACGCTGAGCCGGTGGGCTGCGCTTCGTTTCAGCAGGGCTTAGATTTTCAATAGATACCAAGTTTGTTTAATTATTTTGGTTTGTTTAATTATTTCAGTTGACTCGTAGAAAAAGTATTGGTTATAATAGTTACACAATTAGCTCTTAAATTCTCGTACCTTAAATAATCGACTTTAAGAGCCCTTATTGCGCATCGATTGTATAAAATACTATTAAGGTACGAGTATTATAAACATAATAGACTTTCGGGATGGATTAGACAATATTTAATCCCGTGGCCTCGCTTGCGTTCTGCTGCTAATACACAAGTAAAGCCGTGCAGACTAGTTCATTACAAATTTGAAAAATCCCAAATTTTAATGAGTGTGAAACTGTTGAAGATGCATAATACTGCTGGAGTGTGTCCGGAGCGAGCCTGTGAGAACAGCTTCGTTTCGTTAGACACTGGATTTCTTAACAGTATTTTGTCTCTAACTATATCGGATGAAGCCGACATTCTGTTAATTTAATGGAAGTAGCTTTAAAATCAAGAATATAAGTTACTCTTTTTTTGTAGACATTTTGTTGCGCTTACGGGGCAGTATGTTCATCTGCCGATATGCCCATGTCAAAAAATAAAAAAATATGGTTTAAGACATTTATTTCTCATACGATTTACATAGATCACTTAATGAGAAAACAATAATTTTGCTTAAATCTAAGTGGGAGAGGGTAGCGTGCAAAATGGTAACGACTAAGTACATAGGCGCGTGGTAGCAACAAGTAAATAAAGAAAACTTATACGTGACTTGTAGAGGTGTATAAGGTCCTTATTCCCTCATTCATGAACAGAGCCCGCTACACGAGCGAAATCGGCAGGCATGCATGCAGTCCTGCAGCGTGATTCGGCACGCGTGGATACGTGTCGGATGCACGACTTCCAACCAAATCAAGGTCACTCTACTAGATTTTCTGCGACCTTGCTTGACCGTCCGACAAAATTTGCCCGTGGAGCGTCTCCTTTAGATACAGATTTTTAGTGGGAGCAATTATTTTTACCGGTAACTCGAGGACCTGACTTGTGGGGCGTACAATCTTTAATTTTGTTGTTCTGTATTTATAAGGTTTTCGGATGATGTTACCAACTTTGTTAAAACGTTGTTTTATACGATTACAATAACATGAAGAATTGAAATACTGTTTTTTCCGGGGCTAATAATATAAATATCCGTATTGAGTATTTACCTACAAGTGGTGTTATGGGTACTGGGTAGTAGTCAACGTCAAAAGTAAGTGATCAAAAACAATATTTCAAAACATGTTCTATTATGACGCCCCAGATATAAAATATATACCAGTGTCATTTTTAACTGAGCATGTAATTAAAGAAATGATCATTATAACACCGGGACACAAACGAAATGACAAATCAATATGTCAAAGCGAAATAATACTACACGATGTCATAATCATAACTATCTATATCTTTGTACTGAAAATTTCCATGAATTACACATTTTTACCTAGTATCAAGTGACGTAAAAAGAAAGTCAAAATGTCAAAATGAGGACTCAGCATTTAAGAAGGATTTATTAAGAATATTTCCAAAAAATCAAGCTGAAGTCAAGCGGAACTTATTTCAACCCTTGGCAGATATGAGAGGTGTTATAGTTGCTTTGCGTGTTTGACATCTGCATCTGACTTGTATTATTCTGATTGTATTCCGAGGTGATCTTGCGAGGGCATGCAGTCCCAAAAACCCGTATTTTATAAATAATCACTAATCACTCAATCAGTTTTATTTGACACACTCAATAATGACTTTAACTGTTTGAATGGCATATCACTCACTTATGCCTACATGACACGTTTAGACTTAGGTATAACTTTATGACACATTTAGAGTTAATTTACTTCTGATAAACTACAATAATCAGTAACATCTGACGTCATTTATTGTATATATTATTTATTGCACCCTATTTCATCAGTTTCTTTTGTTGTTGACTGTACACGATATATATCTTATAGCTTTGCAGTCCACCACGCAGGACTGTCTGGAAACCTTCGAATGACGAAAGTAACACTGTCAGTTGACAAAGGATTATAATTAAGACATTAAACCATTCATCATCATCAAATCAGTCGAAAGACTGCTGGACATAGGCCTCCCCCAAAGAGTGCCAAAGTGACCGGTCCTGCGCCACCCGCATCCAGCGGACTCCCGCAACTTTTATCAGGTCATCAGTCCACCTTGTGGGGGGGGCCTACCCACGCCGCCAAACCATTATTCATAATCTATTAAACCTATTTTATAGCTAAAATGGTGACAAAATTAGTTTGTCTTCATCTATCAAAGGTTAAGCGGGTTAGGATGCCTTTCGATCAGGGATGTGCTATGCCATGCTATGCTATGATTGCATAGATTTGACACGTAGCTCCAGCTACAGCTACGTTTCAAATGTATGAAAACATAGCACATCTCTGGTGGAAAGGCCTTAAGTTTTTCCGGCTATTACGTCAAAGTTCGTACCAATTTTACAAATCATTTGACGAGAATTATTTTGTAGGAGATTGATATTGATATATTGGATGTGTATGAAAAATATCACTCTTCATTTATCAACGAAATACTTAGGTATGATATGATATTATTCTTCGCTCGATTGGTTAATGATTTTCACTAGAATGACGCGCAAGGGTAATTTTTATGTGCTTAATAGTATGTTTTGGGTGCAAATAATATCTATACTAAATTTCTTGCATGTGGAAATTGGATGTAATTTCTTGCACGTGTAAATTGCGCTTAAGCACATGAAACTTTTTGCAAGTAACTCATTTGGACAAACAATTGTTCTAGCTTATGATAGGTTTCAGTAAAGTATCAAAACGGACAAACAAACAAACCCCGTATGTATATATAGTTAATTACAATAACGCATAATGAGCATATACACTGTTGTGTCAAGAGGCAGTCGGTGCGCGCCGCGGGGCGCCGGTGGGAAGTGGCGGCGGGACAGCGGAGGGAATGGAGTCGGTAGCGTTTCTTTTATGTTTCTCCATTCTGGAACTACAATTATTATAAACTAGGTGACCCCACGAACTTCGTATCGCCATACAAAATTATTTTTTCCATGTTTTACGAGTTATTCTGCTATACGGGGCGGAGAAAAAAAGTTCGTATACTTGGTTTTGAGTTAAAAATAGTGTAACTAAACATACTTTGTTTGACGAGTATACTCGTATATGTCGGCGGCCGATCGTAAAATCCGGCAGATCACGAAATTCCTGGGCATATCGTGAAACGCCGCCATTTAATGATATGGCTAATAGCTGACCAGGCATATCATGATGCACCTGATAAAAAATACGGCAGATCGATTTTGTGGCAAAACTGACTCGGATCGCGGATAGGTTAGATGATGTCGTCTTCGAGGTTATTTTTTTATAAAAGAGCGGGAAAACTTTTTTTGCTAACCCTACTTACGTATAACGGCGAGTTTTGAACGATATGGCGGCGTATCATGATATGCCTAGGAATTTCATGATCTGCCTAAACGTCACTGGTGGGTGTTATTTAGCCAGATCATGAAATGGCGGCCTCTCATTATATGCCTAGGAATTTCAAGATCTGCCAAAACGTCATTAGACAAATCGTTAAACGTTAAGTTTTGAAGGATATGTCGGATGACATTTAGCCAAATCATGAAATGGCGGCGTTTCACGATATGCCTAGGAATTTCGTGATCAGCCGGATTTTACGATTGGCCACTGACATCTACATAGATTTAACTTACGAATATGTTGATGTTTAACCAGCATGATTTTTATACTAAGTGCACAGGGAGCTGAAGATTATCTGTTCAATTAAAAAATACAAAGATCGATCACAAAGACACGACAAAATTCGTCGGCTTAAAAAATCTAAAGCTTATGTGGAAAATACGTTATGTGGGTTCAATTCCCGCTTGATATATATTTTTTTCATTACAGGTTTTTAGTAAATAGTAGTTTATGTAACTGTACATAATGAAGGGCATTAAATACGAGTGTGGGTTTCATAATAACATCACACGAGTGTTTTTATGCCTAATAATGTACAGTTACATACACTTCTTTATCTTTCCACATATCATAAGCCTCCATGATGCATTCAGGAGCTGCATATTATGACCGGCATCGCGGCGTTGTTTTCTGGCAGCTGTCATAGTTTTTTTTTTAATTCAGAGACAAACTAGAGTCGGATCCAACCATCATATCGTTCGATATCTTACTTACGTGCGACATTTGTCAAATATGTATGCAAATTGACAATTCACTTCGATAAACGTCATCTCGACTGATATTAGAATAGAGGTTAAATCAAATTTCTTTGTTTTTCAGAGACGTTCGAAATTTGAATGAAATAATATTATCAAAATCGATGTTATTATTTAGCAATAATACCATTTTCACAGATAAGAAACTTGTTCTAACAAAACAGTATATTTTTATGGTGGTCATAATGTGCGGTTCTTGAACGCATCATGGAGGGTTCATGATATTTGGATAGATAAACCAATTATCAGCAGTATTTTCCAGGATATTTTATAAGTAGCAAGAATATGTTAAGAAAGAAAAAAGATTAATTAATAATATGTTGATATTATTACAATTGAAATGCCAAAGTCAAGTCCTAATTTTTATTTTACATCACTTAATAAATTGTAGTCAAAATAAAGTTTTTTGTTCCTTCATTGGAATACGCTTCCACGTGATTCTTAGGTCGTTATAAAAATATAATTTTGTAATTTCAACACTTTGTGCAATAATATAGGCGTACACGTGCATAAATGCGGCTGTACAAAATTAAATTAAATGTTTTTTTATACACATGGCATGGGCATAAATTATGCGCATCCAATTAAACTTTTTCATCTCTTATAATGGATAATAAACAGTTTATGAACGGAAACATTAGTACATATAACTTAAGAACATAGTCTTGACATAAAAACTTTAGAAACTTCAAAACCCTAACCTAACCTTTTGCAACGAACCTATAATTCAAAATCACTTACTAATATAGGCATTAACGCAGTACCGTTCCTACGCACTCCCATGACGTAAACGTAATCAAATGTATGAAGGCGTCTCTTTTCCTTCCCTAGTTCTCGAGCCCTATATAACGGGGCACTTGGGTCTGCGCTGCATTCAGCCGCTGCCACTCGGGTAAGTGTCCGCTTTTCCTTACGTTTACCCTGACGATTTTTTTAAAGTGTAAGTCGTCGATTGACTTTTTGGACTGGCGATTTTTTTTGATTTTTTGGAATTTGAATTTGGAACCTTCGTTGATGCTATGAATTTGTACTGACTACGCGTGGACTAACGAGGGTAGGGTAGGGTTTTTGATATTTCGATGGGAGTTTTTTTTGAAATGACGGATTATTTGATAGAATTAAATAAAAATAAATAAAAATCATTTATTTCAGACTCATAGAATCCATAAGTTTGTTAGTACATAAAATAATTTTAAAACTAAATGTTAGTAGGCAAAACAGAAAAGAAAAGAAAAGTATTTTAGGCAATATTTTTTTAAATAGATTTGTACCTACAAATAAGTGACTTCAAATCGATATGATTTTTTAATATTTTTTTTACTTATTTAATTTATTTTTTAATTAATTATAAATACCTACTACCTTAATAAAAAAAGAGTACAGGATAAAATTAAAGTCGTGCATGATAATAAAAATAAAAGAAATTTTATCCATGATTGTGAACAACTTTCACTGTGGGGCTAACCTTGTCTTATATTCAAGTAAAATTACGGTATTTTGCCTTCGGTATTTAAAATCAAAAGGGTGTTGTATTATCTCGTTTTCTTTTGCGCTGAAGGCATAAGCAAGTCTCTTAGACGGAGGCGAGACTAGAACAAAAACAACCCTTTTAGAGCATTTGCTTTTAGGGAACGGGCGGCCGTTCCTCCATACAACTCGACCAACCTAAGAATGCACCTCGCGTCGAACAAGTTACACTGAGCGAGGTGCATTCTTGGCTTGGTTAAGTTGTACAAACGTAATCCCCCTGTTTCTTCCTGGATAATAGGGGTGCAGACACCAAATAACCAATGATGATAATTTTTCTCGAAAAAGGATTAAAATATCGTCAAATGGTGAAAAAAGTAAACCACTGGAATAAATTATCACAAAGTTATAAGTGTTCAAAGTTTTAAGATGGAGTATATTCTATCCTTTTCCGCAAAACGCACCTTCATATGAAACGATTGTAATTTACTATGACGCACGGGGATCGTGACGTCACGATCCCCTAGCGTTTTCTCTCTCTAACATGCAATATTAAAACGGTTTTAACTTCGTAATTTTTTGAGATATCTGAATGATATTTTCGTCACTAGGCATATTGTTTTGCCTTCTTTCTTTTGGAGTAATAATACATTTTGAGTCTACACCCCTATTGGGTACTTTCCTCATATTAAAATTAATAACGTAGTGTTGCTATATGGATAGTAAACTATCAAATAATTGGCCGTTTTCACTCATATGTGTGACTTTTCACTCATATGTGTGACTTTTCACTCATATGTGTGACTTTTTTTCTCAGAATTTAGTTTTTTTTTTGGTTTTTCCTGTTCAGAATCACGAGTACTCTTGATCCCGATAAAGAAAAAAAATGTCCCCAGTTTTTTATTCACCAATATGACGTTTTTTTTGATAAATTCTGTATGGTCACATAGTGGAATCCTAAAAAATGTATGGAAAATTGGGGGTAAAAAGTGTAAATTACACACTATTAGTCATGAAAAGAAATGAGACATGAAAGTTTCAAATAAAAATATTGGTATTTTATCGGCTATGAGCAAAGGGTTGTGTATGGTAGCGAAAGTTGGGTGTGGCAAAAAAGACATCAAAGTCGAGTGAATGCAGTAGAAATGAGAGCGTTGAGAAGTATGTGTGGAGTGAAATTGAGTGATAGAGTCAGAAACAGTGAGATAAGAGATAAGTGTGGAGTGGATGGAGATATAGTCACGAACATTGAGAAGGGTATGTTAAGGTGGTTTGGGCATGTAGAGAGGATGGATGAAAGAAGATTAACGAAGAGAGTGTATATAAAAAGAGTGGAAGGGCAAGTTGGAAGGGGAAGACCTAGGCGAACTTTCTCCGATCAAATTGGAGAAATCTTACAGAAAGGCCAGGTCAAAAGTACCCTAAACCGACAAGCATGTATGAGAAATGTTATGAAAGTGAGTGAAGCGAAAGTTGTTTGTCAGGATCGTAGCAAATGGAGATCCGTGATCTCTGCCTACCCCTCTGGGAAAGAGGCGTGATTATATGTATGTATGTATGTATGTATGAGCAAATTTAACGATACCACTAAAAAATTACACTTTATAAAAAAAATATTTTCAAATACATACTTAAACGCAGTTTTTCACGACCGAAAGACAATACAAAACAACAATATTATACAGTGTATAATTTGGATCGTACTGAAATTTTAATTTTAATTGAATTTTGTATGCCTTGTGGCAAAACATAGTGATACATTTTTTTCGATACCCTACCGTACTTGTGTTTCACAAATAAATGATTTGAATTGAATTGATTTGCCATGTATACAACGGTTAAAGTACCTACCTACGACGATAATTCTGTGTCATCATGTAAGAGTATGAGTCGTTTTGGCTGACGCCAGTGTGGCCTTTACCTTTTTTAGGGTTCCGTAGCCAAATGGCAAAAAACGGAACCCTTATAGATTCGTCATGTCTGTCTGTCTGTCCGTCCGTATGTCACAGCCACTTTTTTCCGAAACTATAAGAGTTATACTGTTGAAACTTGGTTAGTAGATGTATTCTGTTAACCGCATTAAGATTTTCACACAAAAATCGAAAAAAAACATTAACTTTTAAGGGTCCCCATACTCAGAACTAAAACTCAAAAAAATTTTTTTTCATTAAACCCATACGTGTGGGGTATTTATGGATAGGTCTTCAAAAATAATATTGAGGTTTCTAATATCATTTTTTTCTAAACTGAATAGTTTGCGCGAGAGACACTTCCAAAGTGGTAAAATGTGTGTGCCCCCCCTCCCCCTGTAACTTCTAAAATAAGAGAATGATAAAACTAAAAAAAATATATGATGTACATTACCATGCAAACTTCCACCGAAAATTGGTTTGAACGAGATCTAGTAAGTAGTTTTTTTAATACGTCATAAATCGTAAACCGCAATTTATTTCACGGAACCCTTCATGTGCGAGTCCGACTCGCACTTGGCCGCTTTTTTTTGTCTTCTTACGTGCTCTTATTGTGTTTAAGTCCCATAAAAAAAATTTACCAGTGAAAAAAATTGTAAAGTAAGTACCCAATTCTTTATTCATACAAACTTACCTCTGACATTTCAATGACGTTTTATGATTCTCACTGTTCTGTTATGTTTGAGCCTAACTTTTAAAACGTCATGAACAACGTTATATTCTTTATTTTTTTAATTACGGCGCACATGAAAACTTACAACACTATATCTTTATCATAGACTAGGACATGCCCGCGACTTTGTCCACTTAAACTCCCCAACTTTCACTCTAATTTCATTCCTTTGAGGATATAAACAGTTATAGTTTATTAAACATACATTCAGGTTCTATTAAACTATCTCATTCGTTTATGCGTGATTGAATAAAAAACATCCAACCATCCAAACTTTTAGGTTGATAATAGTAGGATATCTGAAAAAACAATTTTTCCCCTAGATAACTTTAACTTTTCCCATTTTCTTAGTGAAAGAATTATTCAAATCAGCCCGGAAGATATCACAACTTTCCCATTTTTCCATAATGAATGCAGCTGTCATTTTAAACGTAAAGTAATGCAGTCTTTATTCGCCATAATGCATAATATTTAAAAGCATCTGAACACATCTGTTAAGGCGACGAAGGCGCGTGGTCTTTTCTCCCACTCACTGAGCATAAGCGTGAGCGAGATGAAAGTGCGTGTTCAGAAGCGCGGATATCATGTTTTTTAATTTTACTCGTACTTTTTTGTGCATTTTAATAAATAAAAAGGTAGTAGATAAGTTCCCTCAAACATGATATTGCTGATTTTTAGAACCAATTTTAATATGTTTAGCTGTTGTGCATACTTTGTTACGATTTTTTTATTAAGTGTATTTTAGACCTATGTTCGTGATTTTTTTATATCGAGTGAAGTCAAAAAACCCGGGATTTGAATAGCTGTTGTTCCTCAAGAAAGGCCTCAAGATTGCTAATTAAATTTAGGGCAGCGGTATCATATCTCAAAAGAATGAGATTAAGCCTCATCGGTATGATGTAAAATGTAATTTAAAAAAAGAAATAAACAGTTCAATTTTTTTTTTGTTTTTATAATCCAGACAAGAGCAAACTTTTTAAAAATCCGTTTTCTGAGCTCACGACGCCTTAACCCATTCTTGGCCGGTGACGAGACATATGCGTCAGAGCGCTACGAGCGCTTTCCTCTACATACGAGGTTTAACCTGCTACGGACTACGGCGTAGCGCTACGAGATTAGCCCGGCCGTGAATGTGTTAAGAATCGCTACGCGCTACGCTCGTAGCTGATCCCGGCATGTAGCGGACGGTGACTACGGCGTAGGCACCCGCTACGCGGGTTCCAGGAAAAGTGTTATTTGTTGTGCCGCTTATAGAGGATCATATTGTGACAACTACTTACAAACATCTTTGACCAACACTAACATTTTGTTTCGTTTTTTGGTGAATAAATTTTAACAACAGTTGGATATGTAATATAAGAAAGCTAAACCTATGAAGTACATTTTTTGGATCTCGTCAAAAATAATTCGTGCGTCTTCTGCCTCTTGTAAAAAAAATTAAGTATACTTAAATAAAGTTTTATTTTTAAATATGATTAAATCATTCCTGCTAGTCGATCACGTAACGCATTGTACTCGTGTCAGGTAGATCTAAATGTCATTTTTTATATGGAACATTGACAGTTAAATTGTCCTAATGCGCGTTCGAAACGTTACATGGTTACCCCTCAGATAAGTCTATGTACAATAAAATCGGAACCGCATTTTTTAAGCCGTGTACCCGCGATCATAATAATACTAATGAGAAGTCGATAATTACTATTATGGTTTTACTTTCAGATTAATGAAAATATATCAAAAATAAATTGTATTAAATTAAAACATACTATTCTAGTAATAACAAATAAACAGCCTTCGCATAAATTAATTAGCATTCTGTTAGCTTCAGTAACCCGTACGTTAAATTTTACACAATAATAATTATTTTAGATACTAATTATTAGTATCTAAAATATACTAAAAACTAAGGATAAAAACGAAAATAAGACCTTTTTTTATCTGAGAAATCAGGAACAATTTAACTTGTACGGTTTGGTTACTTTTTTTAAAGTTACTTGATAGGTTTCAAGCCATCGCTAATAATATCATGTTTCCGTATTTATTTTTGGATGATTAAGGTAACGTATTATTTAAATATTGCTTAACTTTTCCAAAGACAGAGTCCACTTTTTTCGTAAGTATTTTGTACCGTTAGCAAGCAGAGAGAGAGAGGAGAGAAAAACTTTACGATTTAACCATTCTTCTGACGTAATTAGGAGATAGCAAAAAAAATACTGGGTTTTACACCAATAATATCACTTATTAAGGACATGATGTTAAAGATAACTTGCACAAACCCCTGCCTTAACCAGCACCTGAACCAGCTCCCATTTTGGGGCAAAAGTATTTAACAAACTACCCGTGAATGTAAAATGCTCGGGTACCTAGTACCTAACACAACTTTTTTAAGAAAATTTAAATCGTGGCTTAATCTCACCCTCTCTTTTTTTGACATTAATTTTTTTTTATGAGTTACCGCAATAAGAATAAATGTTCACATACCTCGTATATAAATTGAATTTAAGTGACATAAATAATGACATGTTATATTTATACCTAATAATATTAATAAATGACTTATGAGCTTATGACTCATGAAAATTTTCATCGGCCTATTTAAACTTGGCAAAAAAATCAGTTCAAACCTCGGTTGCGCTGTATTTTAACGCAAAAATCGTTCAAGAATTTTATTAAAGAGGTAACTAAAAAGTGAGTGCACTTAAAGCTGCACTGCCCAAGTTATTTCATTAACGATAACTAGAGGATATTTTAGCATTACTATGGTCAAGGCACCATGTCAAAAAGGATTCAGCGAATCCTCAAGTGAATGAAGGGTCGGCAACGCGCTTGTGATTATTCTGGAGTCACCAGTGCCCATAGGTGACGGTACCTGCTTAACATCAGGCAGGCCGTAAGCTTGTTTGCCACCGTCGTTGTATATATTAAAAAAAACCCCTAGTTTTCATGAACATGAAAGTCATAATTTGAGAATTCGATCTCCATGTTGAATGAGCCAGTGAGGCAAACGAAGTTTTCGTTTCAGCTTAGGCAAAAGTTTTTGTATAGCTGGCTGTCCGGCTTACTGTTCTCCTGTACTGGTCGCATTTTCAACCGATCAGGATGGAGAGCAGGTTCAATAATTGCACAGATTTTATTTATTAATTCAGTTTTTCTTTTTTTTTCTTTTTTTTAAGACACATTCGCCAGGTTTACCTACTAGTATTAACTACAGTATGTATACACACATAGGTACATTACATATACATAGGTCACTCGCCTAACCGTGATTTACCGTTTGTAATCCTTCTAAAACTTTTGGAGGATCTGAGGGCTTTGTTAGGTTTGAACGCAAAGTAGTTAAATGGCATTACGAAAATAAATCGGAATTGATGGCCATATCATTTGTTTTTACGTTTTAACTTATTGATAAGGGAATTTCTAATTAAAATGTTTTTTTTAGTTTCTGCTTCGTATTGGATTTTTGTTTAATTTAATCATCAGTATGATTTAAAGAATATAGATTTTTTTAAATTACTTATTTCTTTAATGCTAGCAATGCAATACTTACTTAACGACCTTACTTCATTTACATAAATCTGAAGTTGAAAATAACCCTTTAACGGGCAAGAATAAAATTTATCCATAATACATGTCTGTTGATATTGCATTAAACTAAAAATTCTGCATCATAAAAAAAAATAAAAAAATTACCTTAACAGGTGGTCATTTTTGCCTTAATTTTTTTAAGTTAAATATAAAGTATAAAGGGACTAGGTATACCTAGTTTAAGGGTTTTGGTTTTTGCAATGAACTAGTGCACTCTTATTGAGACACCCATCACATCTTACAAGTAGTGGGTTCAAGTTTAATAAGTTTCTGTTAAAAATTTCATTTTTGGTACAAGCTTTTACTGCCTACTGTACTTTTCTGCATCAAGTACTCATTGAGACGATTCTAACGAGCCCAAACTCGATGGGGTTGTGTCGTTTTATTGCGGAGTTCCTATGACCACCTTCCAGCTCCAGCATCAGATCAGCTCCAAGTCATCATAACATAATATTGCAATGTCATGCGATACACATATGCTTGCAAAATTTCAGCTCAATTGGATAACGGGAAGTGACTGAAAAATGGATTGCAAATTTTGGCGGACAACTTACATACTTACATATTTACATACTTGTACATATTTACATACATACGAACAGTGCAAGTTAATATAAAGCTTGTTAAAATTAAAAACATTGGTTATTCATTTGTCTATCAACTGGAGAGAGCACTAAGAATTACCCTAATAATAGCACCAAACCGTCTGTAATTTGTAACCGGTGTTCGTTAAAATCTGAATGTATGGAATGTTTGACAAGTTTGTATGGAATGAGAGCTGTCGGCGCCATATTTAACGTTGATCGGTCTGTTATCGTAAGTTGGCGCAACCGGCCCTTATTGAGACACCCGTTATTTTGACACGGTATTTAGTGTCCTACCTACTAGAAATTCAAATATGTCGAATTATGAAATATTAAAGATATCCTTTGTCAGATCTTTTCGCACTTCAAAACCCAACAGTTTGCATTTCTATTTACCCGCTTTAAAGCTTCATTTCACTGTCTTAAACATAGAGGTTGAATAGAATAGAGGGACTCACCCACACATACACACATGAGTGACAAGGATTTATGCATAGACAATACCGCAAGTGGGAACGAGATACAATGTCATATTTTCTGTCCCTCATCGCGTATACGGAATTGTTGTTAGTACTCCAGTCCAGGCAAAATACGGTTTTGAAAAACATTAATTTATACTAGCGTTTTTTTTTCTTTATATCATTTTAAAACATTGATCTAAGATGCTTTATTGAAGAATCCAAAAACTTTCCATCCGGAAGTATTTACCTATATAGATTTAAAAAAAGAATGAATTGTTTTTTTTTAATTATTTATCTTGAATATTATAGAGCAAAAAATGTAAATGAACCATTTATTTTTTCTGACTTTTCAGAAGCTAGTTAAGTCATATTTTTTTTGGTGTCTGACATTTTGTTGGATTTTGTCACTAAGTAACTATTTAATTGATAATATATCCATTACAAAAAAAAATCAGCTATTATAAATTATTTCCGAATTTGACATATTTTCCATACAAGCTGTCAGTTCATTGCCTGGACTATAGTCTCCAGCTTGTTTGTCACCACATCTGTCAATACTAATAGTACGGAAACTGACACCACCATGACGTCACCGATATAACACGACTATACAGAGTGTTTTTTTTAAATGGGACAGTATGGGGAAATCCGAATCTAAAGGAGATAGAGGAAAAGTGTCCAAGGAGACATTAGGTGTTTTTTTATGTAAACAAATTTGGCTCATTAAAATGTTTGGTCAAGCGTGAGTTGTTCTTAAAAAATTATAAAGTTGGTCAATTTTTTTTTGACGCGGGTCGGTTCTGTTTCATGTAAGGATTATTTCATTGTATGAAAAGAAAAAAATCTGAACAGCAGAAGTGGGTCAAATTTAATGAAAACTAATCTTCATACAATTGCAGTATTCGCCTTTTAATATTGTTACAAGTGCCTAAGCGTGTAAAAAAATATTTAAAATTATTCCATTTTTAAATTTCGATAATCGATAAGAGCTCCAGATGATTCAAGAGAAGAACATTTTTTTTAATCTTCGTAAACATCATGGCACGCGTTAGTCATGAAATTATAAAAAAAAGAATTCAAATTTGATTTTGATTTTTTTCTTATGGGGTTACCTTAAGGGTCGAATTTATGAATCCCGATACAACTCCGTACAAGAAATGCTGTTTACAACACTTTAAACACAATTCACCATAAGTCTCTGTTAAATGCAACTAGAAGTGTCTTGAAGCGTGCTCGTACCTGCATAAGACAAGACGGCGGCCACATCGAACATTTACTCAAGTAATAAACCAACTGTATGAAGATTAGTTTTCATTAAATTTGACCAACTTCTGCTGTTCAGATTTTTTTCTTTCCATACAATGAAATAATTCTTACATGAAACAGAGCCGACCCGCGTCAAAAAAAAATTGACCAACTTTATAATTTTTTAAGAACAACTCACGCTTGACCAAACATTTTAATGAGCCAAATTTGTTTACATAAAAAAACACCTAATGTCTCCTTGGACACTTTTCCTCTATCTCCTTTAGATTCGGATTTCCCCATACTGTCCCATTTAAAAAAAAACACTCTGTATAACACGACTAAATGACTTATAAATGACATTAGACGTCAAGAATGTATTAGTCTACTGATAATTCTTAATTTATTAAGATTAATTTACCATCATCCTTTTCGGGTATACCTACGCTAGGAGGTCATCTATTATATCCTCTACCTATCAACGGTCTTATATGTATTACTAGCTTTAGAATTTTCCGGATAGCTCCAAGCAAGACTGTTATGACATGTTTTTGTTTAACATGTCAGTTCTTTTGAAGTCTCACTGTGGGTGGACTTTTCAACGGCAGCATTTACTGTTACTTGAGAATGAACCTTAATTACACGTAATTTAGAGTTGAATTTTAAAGTCCAGTAATTCAAAATAGACTAAGTACTCTATAAAAGTGATTTGTTGTGTGGGTATAATATTCAGGGAGGGGAAAAAGGAAAATTCAACTTAAGTGTCACGTGGGTCATCGTTAGGCATAGAGTGTAGATTTCTTCAGAGTAGCTATATACGCTTGTCACCATAATCCATGGGCAGAAAGGCTCCTATGCAGCTAAATTAAGAACCGGTCTTAAAATGGCTGACGTCTTACCATAAACAACCTACTTAATTTGGGCGGGTAATGTTTTATTTGCCGCAACCTCATCTCAAAAAAAAACTTGACTTTTGTATAAGTGGAACTATGACAAGTAAAACGAATGATACACCCCTTTCTGTCACACTTATTGAGATTTGTATACTACCATCTCGTTCGGTCGTGGTATTATTATTACCATGGCTTGTCCTCGGTAATTATAGGGCCATGTATGTGGCCGTTTATTTGACAAGCTTTGTGATTCTTCTGGAGTCACAAGTGTCCATAGGCTAGGCATAGGTATCGTAGCAGAAAGGCAGCCTAAATAAAATCTTTACATTAATTGATAATTGCACATGGGGCATTTACCATATCTATGTTATGAACAGAGATCGGACAAATTTGCGACATTGCTCGCAATAATGTGGACATGACTCCAAAATTAATCAAAAAGTTATTCAATTAATTAATTTCTTACATGACATATAATTTGATTCCTAGTCAATAAATACAAAAGTTTGTTAAAGTATACATTTATAAAAGAAAATAATAAGTATTTTTTCCAAATTTTCTGCAGTAACTATATTTCTTTTTATATAAAATACAAATACAAATAGAAATCGATACAATCAATACTAATTTACATGCATAGTTTTTAGTGCATTTAACCAACTTAGTAATGTAGAAAGGTTACCTTGATTATCGTTGCATTGAAATGTACGAATAAGAGCGATTACCATTTCCCAATATTCATCGAATTTTGATAAATCGATTTGTTTCAAGATAGACTTCCAACACCTTTCATTAAAGTTTAAATAACATCGTTTTTAAACTGGCGATATTCAGTACCCATCAGTAAAGAACGTGCCATTATTTAATTTTGCTGCCGTTTAGGTACGGTACGTACCTACGTAAGTAATTTAGGTACAGCAATTACGACTGTAATTTGGCAACTATCAATGTCAAAATATATATATTAAGAAAAAGTAAATCCACGGAGGTTTTATATCTATTGAACTAAAAAGGATATTTACCATGTAGCAGTTGGTGGGTATTATTTCTAGTGAAAATAATCGTGTCAGTTTAAAATCGTAACTTCATTTCATTATTATATAAAAATATTTACGAAAATGATAACCACTTCAAATAACATTTTCCTAATAGTTATAAGCACGTATAAACTATTATTATCTACGGATTAAAATTTTATTTCAAGAAATAATTAATTGATTAACATTTTGATTAATTTTGGAGTCATATCTACATTATTGCGATCAATGTCGCAAATTTGTCCGATCTCTGGTTATGAAAAAAATTAAAACAGCTCACCCCCGCCGACCTCTAGTATACATAGGTATGTATGTATGTGAGCTTCTTTATTCCACCAGAACCACTCAACGCCTTAACCGATTTAGCTGTGTGAGGTATCGTTAGAATCCTTTCGTCAACCCGGGTGGCATAGGCTATATGACGTCACAATAAAACAATATGGCGGATTGTATACTCCGTATCGTGCGAACTACAGAACAAATTTACTTTTCTCAAACTTGCAATGAAATGTTGACATGACTTACTTCAAATTAGGTCAGGAAATACTACGTATCCGATGCGACTAGTGAAGATGATATGTAAAGGAATTTCATACAACCTTACACACCTAGGCCTGCAAAGCAACCGTCTTTTGTTTATAAACGTCAAATTGTGACAGAACGTCTTGGCATTCAATCACCAAAAAAAAAACTGGAGGGTGGAAAATAGAAACTAGCGAGAAAGTCACTGTGAAGTTAAATACCAGCGTATGAACTTGTGAAGAACTCTAGATGAGTTCGACTTTCAAGTCGTGACATACTTTCTTAATCCCCGACACAAAAGACTGTTTAACATGCGTATATCTATCGGCTGACATGATGATGAATCATTTGTTTGTAGCAACGTCGTTTATCAGCAGCATATCAGCCGATAGACGTGCACTGCTGGACATAGACCCCAAAGAGTGCAACGATAATGTGACCTGGTAAAGGTCGCAAGAGTCCGCGCTGGATGTGGGTGGCGCAGACCAAATGATTATCCCAACAAAAATCATAACATAATCATAAAAAAAATCGAAAATATTGTTCTTAAACAACAACGCAGTATTTCATAGGTAACCACAAAACAGTTATGTAATGAAGAAATAAAAATAATTTAGTGCAATGAAAATAGTTTATTCGTGATAAACATATAAGGCAAATATACCTATTAGGCTATACAAATCTTTAAAACTATAGTGATATAAGCAGTTTGTCACGAAATGGTCTCGGCTCAGCAAAATACTGACTCCCGAGCCGGCGCTGGTCTTCCGGGTAGACCATTTTTGGGCAACGTTCACTTAATATTTTTCAATACAACGGTTCGGTACTAGGAATATAAAGCAGCTGTGAGCCATTTTTGCGGACCCTGCCAGTGTCTGATTTTTGCCTTTTTTGTTCTCTAATTGTAGTTTGTACCTTACATACATTTGATGTGCCGTGTGGAGTCGGGTTAGAATAGCACCACCCCCTTTCTTCCTGTGGGTGTCGTAAGAGTCGACTAAGGGAACAGGGTTGAAGTGTGTTGTGGGCGATGGGCTAGCAACCTATCACTGCAACATCACATTTTGTCGATCTTTTATACCCACATTCATGCTAAAAGTGGCATTGGAACACAAGTTTCATGTGCTCTGCTTACCCCTTTTAGGGATAAAGGCGTGATTGTATGTATGTATGTATACATTTGATCTCTAAAAACTGGTTCAAATGGCGCCATTAAACAAGTATAAAAAGATAAAACTAGTTCTAGTTCAAAATCTGATAAAAAACTTGTTCATACATAATTTACTTTCAAAACAAAGTTTTAACCTACTTCAATTCAGTACTCCGCCAAGCCACATGAACATTACCTCATTTTTTTTCCAATTTACCACATGAACTGATTTCGGAGAGCAAATGCGTTGATTTTTAGACCAATAAACTAAATCTCTGTATGTGGGCCGATAATATTTGAGGACTTCCGTCGATTCCTCAAGGATCTCAGAATTATTACCTTTGGCACTTCAGTGTTTGCTATTTCAACGGAATAATATCAGAATCTGTGACGTACCTATATAGTTTGAAGTACATCATTGAGAAGTTCCACAAGCCATCTGTGGTCTTCATCATCACTACCACTTCACCAAATTTATGATTTCTGGGTGTAAATACACGAGTTATAATAGAAGATATCGAAATTACTACATGCGTGCCTGATATATTTGAGGAGTTCCCTCAATTCCTCATGGTTCCCATCATCCAACTGGGGCTTTGGAAACAATGGGACCAATCTGGAAGCATATACTTTCAATTATCAAGAATTGTACGAATCGGTTCATAAATGACGGAGTTCTGAGGTAACAAACATTAAAAATAAAAAATAAAAAAATACATCCGAATTGAGAACCTCCTCCTTTTTTGAAGTCGGTTAAAAAGGTAACCTATGCCACCCGCAGCATAATTTCGAATCAATTTGATGCCTCATTCATCAAACTCGGCTCAATATCTGAAACGCTACGCTGGAACTCACTAAAATACGTAGACTGCTAAAATCATATCTAGACCTCGTTATCTTGCCGCACTGTCATTGCTTTTCCGTAGAGCGTGAATGATTTTTTTATCGACCATCTAAATATCGATAGTGTACTTACTCCTAAAATTATAATTGCATTAATGAAACTAAACTACTTATGAAAGATACATAACTTGAATATAAAACTAAAACTACCTAAAATAAAATTACTTAAGCTAAAAATTAAAAATACCTATCAAAATTTGGTGCCCTTGGTAGGGTACCCATCACGCAGGCAGCGTTCCCGCGCTGGATTGCGATTGCAATTTCCTTTCGACTCCGACGTAGTCGGGCAAAAATAGGTACCAAATAATTAGGTACCTTAGCAATTTTTTTCCACACTCATTTTGGAAGTCGGTTAGTAAGAACCATGATCAAAAGACGCCCGAACGCCAACTAAGCCCTCGATATAAATATTCTAACAGGCCTTTTGTTCCATATAGCTTACGTTAAGGAAGGTCCGTAGAGGCCATTGCAGTTACTGCCTCATATCGTATGCTGTTTAAGTTCTGGTAGATTTGTAAGTGATGTTATAAGCGGATCGCAATTGTTAAAATAGTGTATAAACGTTGTATTGGTAAAAAACTCAAGTAGGTACCTTTTTTTTTTTTTTTTTTTTTGTCGGTGTGAAAATGCTTTACGCATACCCCCGGCCTGGGGAAGGCTATTTGGGGGTTATGTGGGACTCTCTCCTCCCGCCGCCATCCGAGTGATGGTGACTGGGAGAGCATACCCACTAAAAACACACCGGCGTCACCCGCATTGCCGTTAAGGTGAGGCATCTCGGGTGAAGCTACATACGCGACACTAAAAACCTACTAGGCGGCGCAACATTATCGTAATTCTCCCCAGAAACACACACCGCTACATTTCACGCACACTATCTCACTTTACTGTGACAGGTCACTGACCTCGGTATTTTTTTGGTTTCGTGATATTATACATTTAAATCAGTCACCAACCTCCATACAGAAAGTGAAATTGTCAAAACATCTTATTGAATAATGTCAGACTTGTTGACATTTTCTTATTCTGCGATGATTCTGCGTATGTTTCTTAGGTACATTTTGGTATATGAAATATGTACTATTGATAAGTCAATAGATTAGTCTTTAGATTGGCAATGTCATACATAGCAACTCTATTCGGTCTTCGCTAAGGTGCAAAATTTCATGAAAATAAGCAAGCGAAAATGTATTAACATTGCTTGACAAAAGGGGTAGCATTATGGTAAGGACTCAGATCGAGCTGGCTTTTTGGGGGGCTTGAGCCTGGATGGATAATTAAATTTGAAAATTCAGTTTCATTCTCAAGTCTCAACTCATCACAATAGAGGGGCCATTAAGCGATCACGTCAGTCAGAATGATCGAGCCTTGTTGGTACGTACCTATTTGTACGTTACTGGGTAGGTATCTATATTAGGTAATCCTTATTTTGCTCCTTAGTTTTATAGTGTGAGAATGCAAAAAAGTAGGTACTACAAATAATACTAAGTATAAAATACCGTCCTAAAACATAATTATACATTCGGTTTCTGCTGCTGTTGTAAGTGTTATTATGAAAGTGTAACACCAATGTATTAGGTATACCCGTAAACTAATATCAGGCCAGAATATAATTATACTAAATAGACCTAATAAACTCGTACCTACATATTTAGTACTCTTTAATACGTATTTAGTACTCTTTAATCACTGTCACTGACACCCCCTGGTGCCTCTATGATTGTGATGTACGGTAAGTAGTGTCGTCAGCAAACCGAAAGTGAGTAATGTAGTCGCAGGTGATGGTGATACCTACATCAAAGGGTAGACACTAATAACATAATTATAGTAATTTGTTAGTGATATGTGGAAGTTATTTGTATATTCATGAAGATCATAAAAACTCTTCGGTGCTCTCCAGTACCACATCCAATGAACCTGGTTCAAAGCGATGCGTTGTTAGGACTATAGAATTCGACATTAAACTCGCAAAGCACGATGTAGTTCTGGTTTTTGCAAGCTTTATATTAACTTCACCTGTTTGTATGTAGGTTAATTTTGTCAGTAACTTATTTGGTTTTGTTTTATGGATCAGTTAGGGTAGTGTAGACACAAGTTTGCGACTTCGAAAAGCTTGTGCCAGTTGCGCGACACGCGTAAAACTGCGAAATTTTAGGACTTTTTTTACATTAACGTCTGAATTTTAAAGTTGATTAAAATGGGGAACTTGCATGGGACTTCAATTTCAAATACATTGCACTCAATTGATGCGGATATACGTAGAAATATCATACAGAAGAAAAAAAAACGATTGTATTAGTTTTATCTCACGTAAAAATGACGAAAAAAAAATATTATTGTTTCGATAAAATAACATAACAGTTACACAGAATATTGAATTGGCACAGAAAATGATATTTTGTATGACAAGTATAGACTTAAACGCAAATGATGTGGAGATAATTGCAAATTAATGACTTACTCCATAGTAAACGCGCCGAGAATATATGTTGTGACGTCATAGCATAAGCCAGTTTAATATAGAGCGTTTTCGGGGGGTGCCGGCGCGTGCAGATTTCAAATGCATATAAAATCAGAAAAATAAAACATAAGAAAGTTTTAGTGCTACAGTTGTTTTAATGCTAAATTATACATTTGATTTTCGCAATAAAATAAAAAAATGCAAGTTCCCTATTCCAACAATTTTATTTGAATTAATCTGCAAATCTGTAAGCTCTTAGGGGAGGAAGCTATTGCCCTTCGAAAATGATATATTTTTTCCGAACTTCGTCGATTTTAAATTGCCCTGTCTGGACCAAAACATAATCATAAATCCCTCGCGCTATGAGAAAAAATATTAGTAATAAAGTTAAACTCAATTTAATTTGATTTCATTAAAACACAGAGAGGTCTGTGAGACTAATAATTCAATCACAATCTCGAAAACACTAAAATAGGTAAAAATTGATTATCAAATAATGAGACATTTGGTGTTACTATACTGACAAATGTATAGGTATTCAAAGGGCTTTGCATGCACATTTGCCACCAACTACCAGAGAGCTAAGCTCAAATGCTCAGTTCTATGCTTAATTTGCTCAGGAAAATTATTCTAAGTCATCGCTTTGATTTCGATAGGCGATGACGAGAACGATCTTGAGAAAGCCCAGGCACAACACGAACTCAAAAAACTGAAAGAACCTGAGGAAGAAAGCGTGGAAGAACCTGAAGAAAAGCTTCTAGCTGAACCAAACCAAAAGAAGTCTGTAAATTAAAAAGTAATTATTGTTTTTACATGATTTATAGCCCTCCGTATTGCTTTTAAAAGGCAGAGGGCGGGGCACATTGTGGTGCGGCAAGACAAACCTTTAAATCGGCGCCAGCCGGCAATCCAGTATTGCGTTCGTGTTTTAGCATACAAGAAAGAATTTTGTTATTTCACAGTAAACACTTGTACTTCGGTAATCACTTGTGGTTTTTGTATGCACACTTGTAGGATTTTTGAGTTTTTTCAATAGTTTTTGATTGAGCGTTAGCGCGTGCGAGACGGGTATTTTTAGTGCACTGTGGTTTGGGGTGAGGGTGAAGGAAAGTTGCCAGGTATGGCGTGTAATAGGATGCGTTCAAAAATGTGTGGTTGTATATTAAAAATAAATAAAGTAAATGAGTAAAATTAATAGTAATGTGTAGGTATTGGCGCCGCCATATTGCACATTTGATATTATTTCTTGTGTAACATTTATGTTGAATATTCAAATTTTAAATTTAGGTACCTAATGCATAAATAGACTATATTTGAAGGGCCATCGCTTGAGTTTATAGACCTGTGGCTTAACTAAAATTGTTTTAAATTTATTTATCTTTTAAAGTGTACTACATCTTGATGGTCAAAGTAGCATAGTTTATGACTTTTAAACCAAAATTTCGTGTTCACACTAACTATATATCGGTTCCATATACCGAAAAACCATGCCCTTGCGATTTAAGCCTATTTTGTGTCGATTTCTACTGACCTATATCTACAAAGAATAATATAGGTAAGCAATATTATATCGTAAACTAGTGAATATCTGTGAGTTAATTCAAATGAACCCTAAGCATCCTCCAATGTGTGAATCCTCTTTAGTAGCAAGCGTCCATAGGCTTCGATATCTCGCAAACCGTGTGTTTGTTTGCAAAATACATGGTATAAAAAATGGTACTAATAATAATTCTTTGATAATTGTACTGACTGCCGTACTTCCTGGATGGCCCCTCGATTTCGATTCCTGCTTGTAAGTAATGTATTTTATTTACTGATATTTCTTTTGTACGCATAGCATTACAAATGATATGCCATTTTATACTATATATGTATGTATCACATACATACATATAAACCTGAGCTCTGCTTGGGTGAAAATAGAGAAAAAGAATTTCCCAGATATGAGACTTAGCTGGTAAGGCGAAAAAAATATATATTCTATACTACTATATATAGAATGGGTGGCGCAGGACCGGTCATTTTGGCACTCTTTGGGGGAGGCATATGTCCAGCAGTGGACGTCATTCGGCTGATATGATAATGATGATGATATATAAAACATTTTTCTTTTTCGCCTTATCACAAAGGAATAAGGTGCCAAATTGTAAACATAGCTCGGAAGTCGATTTTAGCTACCTAATTGTATTCTCATTGGCAAGATCCGTCACATCATTATATCCTTCCCATAAAGCTTTAAAGCGAGCATACGTTGTTTACTACAGCATACTTAATCTAAATATGTCTGTTCTAGTGAATTCCTTAGCCTCAGAGTAGGTAAAGAAAATGAAACAAATTCTTCATTAGTAGGAATGTTTTATACCACAAGAATAAAAAGTATATCATTCAATGTAAATTACATCATACAATGAAATCATCCTACTTACCCATAGTACAAGCTTTGCTTAGTTTGGGACTAGGTTGATGTGTGTAAGATTGTCCGCAAATATTTATAAAATATTTATTTACTTCATTATTTGTAGGTAAAAAAATATGTTAGGCAACAAAATGATGCAAATCTATATATTATGCAATGGAATACTTTACTGTTTAGGCATATTAATTATTACAATTATTTACTACTTCTTCTTCCTCACTTGACTTTCAAACTCTCACTCAGGTCTGCCATGAAACCGCTTAGTGGGCGCCTACGCCGTCGGTGCCTACGGCGTAGGAGGAGCGTAGTGCGTAGAGATTCTGGGCAGTGAATGTGTTAAAAACTTGGAGTTGAAGTGTAGTTAGGAGGTATCTTGAAGAACTGTATCCAATTGGGTGACAATAATCCGTCTTGATTTGACCACAATAAACACAAATTACATCATGCTTGCATATTCCGAGTAGGTATAAATATTCTGACATTCTCTTTCCACATTCAATTGGTTGGAACTGCAGGGGATTTAACTGGATGGCGTCATTATTACAGCGGATCACAATATACTATCATAATCGTTATAGTTTGTACACTATACGATTTTCATTGTATTTAATATATTATTATTTTATTGAAAACGATATATCTAAGTCCTAAGACAGCGTAAATGCCAAATGTCAAATCTTTCTATATGACAGATCGCTGCCCCAATATTATAGGGTTCTATGTTGCACTTTTATCAACTTGAAATTTGAAGTCTGTCAGAGTGACGCTAAGTCTAAATTGAAGTACCCCGACAATGTAACATAGGACCCTATAATATTGGGGCAGCGAGATGTTACGACATACACCGTACTAGACAATGTGACCTGTGTGATAAAAAAATATTCCACATTCTTAAGAAACGTATTCGAACTTCTTTCATTAATAACGGAATCTTAAGATGAGAAATATGAAAAATCGGGTTGTAATGGTAGGGTTTGTGAACGAACTTTTGTGTTTTAAATTAGAACAAATTGTAAAAATGACCGAATATCTATTTTAAACGTTTATCCACCCACATGACACCCTATTAATTCTCCCTGAAAACGTATTATTTTCTAACAGCTGGTATTAAACTAGCGAATTTTACAGTTGTCAAAATGCAAAAAATCGCGACAGACGTCCGTCCAGCCCGAGGCCGCTTGGCCATCTGCCTACTAAAATTCAAACGAATGACTTACGCGCATCCGTTTTGAGCGAGATTTTATATTTATGTGCTTAATGTTACTAATTTACGTTAATTAAAAATAAAATGACCCTAATACGTTGTCAAATATTTAATAAGGAATAAAAGGATACAAAAATAAATACTGAACATTGACTAGCAAAAAAATGGTTCTGGTTTTTAGTCAACTCGACCTACCGAAAAACGCGCAATCAGAGCTAACTTTGCGAGCCTAATCCATCGAGGCAAATTAATCAAATCGTGTGTTGGGCATTATATAATTGTAGCAAATATCTTCAAATAGCATTTAAATAAGAAACCGTTACATTTTATGTAGTTTTCGCGTAATGAAGTAGGAATTTCCAAGCCCATTTTGGTACTTTTCTGAAGCTGCTTCACCTTAAGGGTCAAGTAGGTACCTGGGCCAATCAACTTTTGGACCCACAGTATTTTGTCCGGTAACGCAAGATACAGAACTGTCATGTTTGTTAGATAAACTGCTATAAACCAGGTACCCAATTGTGTATAACGATGGTTTACACCAGCAGTTACGATATGCCACAGATTTTAATTGGATTGATAGACACAGGTTTGAAATAGATTGATTTGAAAGTTTGTAAAAAGTAACACAGGAGACAGAAAAGTGTTGGTGAAAAAGTTGATTGACCCACCTACCTACCTAAAGCACTGCTTGTATGTCTATGTATAGGAGTGTTCATTATCATTCCTTTATTACAAGCTTTCTATTATGCTATGTATCTGTGTGTTGCTATATTTGTTCGGGTTCAATCATGCAATTCAATTTTTAAGCCAGATATCTTTAACCGATTGAGCTGAAATTTTGGGTAATGGTTTAGTTTGGATGACAATTCAATATTATGGTAGGTACCTTCGAGCTGATCTGATGATGGATGCAGAAGGTGGCCGCGGGAATTCAGAACTTAACCGACGTAACCCCGTTGAGTTTGGGCTCGTTAGAATCGTTTCAATGAGTAGTTGATGACGGTATACAGAAAAGTGCAGTTGGCAATAAAAGCTTGAAGTACCAAAAAAGATTTTTGTAAAGAAACTTATTGATCACTAACTACCCGCGCGGGTTCGCCTGAGTATCGAAAAAAGAACGCAGGCAAACCCACGCGATTATATAGCCTATGACCGTCCAGAGAGTCCATTCTCATGAGCTACTATATCTCCTTAGATATAGTAAATTAAGTTATACCTACTCCTTCGCCTTGTTTGAAAAATCTTAGTGATTGGAAAGCTAAAGAACTACCTAGTTATCAAAATCTTAAATAATTTAAGTAATTAAAGAAAAATCACTAGTTATTTCGCATCGGTTTTAACCTCAGAGCATAGAATACTATAGAGAGGACAAGCCGCCGGCGGCCGTGTCGCAGCTGTATGCTCAATGGGCATACACTGCCATACTGTGCACGCGTGCTGATCGCAGAGAATATTAAGTTTTTTCCCAAAATGCCTGATATGATGCGCGTGTATTGTCCAATAAGCGCGTAGGTATACAAGTGTGTGTGTTTAAGATGTGTGCGTGCTTTGTCTTGTCAATTACTTGGGCGTTATTTGGGTTAATGTACTTGCGACAGGCGTACTCAATACAAATCGGCCGGCATGTCCGATCGCCTTATATTCATACATCTGTGGTTTTAACGTAGATATTTTTCTTGGCGTACTTAACCAAACCGTTAAAAAAGTGTATTTTCCATTAGTTACCTGCGATTCATTGTTGCTTTTCCATTCCCCCTTTTATAACATTCTTTAAATTACGTGGAGATTCAGACATTCCCCCAATTTTAACGTTCTTGAAATTACGTGGAGATTCAGACATAATAACATTGTCATATCGTCTGACAGCTACAGAATAAATTGAAAGAAGACCACTGTTTTGTTTTATCGTTGTTTAATGTTAACAAAACTTGCCTTGACCACTTCATAATTAAAACTAATAGAATCAGATCGGAGGTATGTATCTTTGTTTTAGACACAACAATAACCGATCATGCGACGATATTATTAAAGTTAGGCAGTACTAAAATAGTAAAATCTCTGCCAAAAACTAGATTAAAAACCGACTTTGGGAAAGCTCTCAGTGACCTGTCAAATGATACCTTCTCCGATATTTACACTATCCCAGATCCTAATATATTAACTGAAGTCCTAATAAGTAAAATAAGGAAATGCCTAATGGAAAACACTATACACATCTTGATACCAAGGAACGAACGTATTATTAAACCATGGATAACCATAGGTATACTCCGATGTAAAAGAAATAGAAATGACATGCAGAAAAAACTACGGTCCGACCCTGATAATGTAATATTACGTATAACATATCGAAGGTATAGAAACTACTGTAATGGTCTAATAAAAAAGCTTAAACGCAAATATGATAAGGAACAGCTTGAAAAGGCAAGTAAAAACACAAAAAAATTATGGCAAACTATAAACAAAATAACATACCGCAAAGTAAACAACAATGACAATATGGAATTATTAGATATCAAAAGCACACCCCTTGACTCTGTTGATGCGGTAAATGAGTACTTCTGTCATGTTGGTAAATCTTTAGCGGAAACTATCTTAGCCGGTAATGATCCTCCTCGCTTACACTCTAGCCACTGTTCGACCACTTTTTCGAGTACGTTTGTTCTCTTTGAGGTGGATACTCATGAGGTTTTTAATATCCTGACAAACTTAAAATCAAGCAGTGCCCCGGGATGGGACAATATACCAACAGCTTTTTTAAAACTTGCCAGTGGAATAATTGTCCCCATACTAACATACCTAGCTAATTTATGTTTTGATAATGGAATATTTCCTAATGTACTAAAACAAGCTATCATTACCCCGGTGTACAAGGGAGGGAACAGAGACAACATGTCTGACTACAGACCTATATCCGTACTGCCAGTAATAGCTAAAATCTTAGAAAAACTAATAAACTCTAGACTGACTAACTACCTAAATAAATTTAAAATCCTATCTACAGGCCAATACGGGTTTAGACAGGGTCGTTCCACGGAAGATGCTGTCGAAGCCCTCTCTTCCTTAATAGTTAACAACATAGATTCACATAAAAAATGCCTGACAATATTCCTCGATCTTAAAAAAGCATTCGACACTGTCTCTGTTCAAACCCTTGTACAAACAATGGAGAGGATGGGTATTAGAGGAGTCCCCCTTCAATTGCTCAAGAGTTATCTCTCTGAAAGAAAACAAAAGGTTAAAATAGGAGATTACATAAGTGGTTTGAGAGATATTACTTACGGAGTCCCCCAAGGGAGTGTCCTTGGACCCACCCTGTTCCTCATATATATTAATAGTCTATGTAACATGCAATTAGAGGGGGGTAGCATATTTACGTATGCTGATGATACAGCCATTGTATTCTCTGGTGACACTTGGGAGGAGGTTCGTAAACATGCTGAAACGGGACTAATTAAGATTGCCCATTGGTTAAAATCTAATCTATTGACATTAAATATAAGTAAGACAAACTACATCTGCTTTACAAATAATATAACTACACAGCCAGATAATAGCTTTAAGATTAAGATCCATACATGTCATGACCCTCTGCAGCACAACTGTTTATGTACAGCCATAGATAAAGTTAACTGTACGAAATATCTTGGGATTTTGGTAGATCAACGACTCACCTGGCACGCACACACAGAATTGGTCATGTCCAGAGTACGAAAGATGACCTGGATTTTCAAAAACTTAAGACATGTGGCTCCTAAAAAACTATTGAACCAGATCTACACATCTCTTGCCCAGTCTGTATTGGTATATTGCATACCAATATGGGGTGGAGCCACAAAAACCAACTTCATTCAATTAGAAAGGGCTCAGCGGGCTCTTCTTAAAGTTATGTATTTCAAGCCACGTAGATTCCCGACTTCTGACTTGTATGTTTTGTGTGACCTGTTGTCCGTGCGCAAACTGTATGCACTGAATGCGGTCTTGAGGAGACATAAATCTACCAAATACGTACCAATAGACCAGCTGAAAAGGAGGAAAAGGATATATGTCATCTCAATACCGACAGTGAAAACTGCTTTTGCGCGAAGACAATATGCCACCCTATCTGGCAAACTCTACAACTTAATAAATAAAGAAATTGATATCTACCCTACCACAGCACATAAGTGTAGAACTAGAGTGACTGCGTGGCTGAAAACGAAAACCTACGGCGACCTGGAAAACATTATACTAAATACTTACAAGCACCTATAAATGCGAATCAAATAATTAAACCACACACACTGACACACACACACACACACATACACACAAACACACACACACACACACACACACACACACACACACACACACACACATATACACATACACACAAACATACACACACACACACACACACTCACTTGCATTACAAATATATACATATTGTTGAACGTAGACTTATAGATGTGGACACTCGCTGAGCTCCATACGCGCCATACCAGAAGAACTACCCAACCAGGGTTACCAGGAGTGTGAAATAAGAACGCTTATTTACATTGAGACTTGTAGAGTGGTGTAAGGCCGCACTTATGACCGCGCGCCTCCGCTGACTGAGATGGAATGAATTAGGGGCGGGAAGAGCCTCTATTTATATGATTTTCCGTCCCACTCTTAGCGGGGTCGTTACCAAGTTTGTGTGTGTAGTGTTATTTATTTATCAAAAAACTTATCTAATACAAAAGACTTATTCTATATATTGTAATGGATAAAACAAACATACTACTCATTAAAATAATTATAAACATAAACTTGTGGCGAAAATTGGGTAAACCTTTATTTACATTTGATTAACTTAAATAACGTTCTATAGGCGAATAAAATAGTTATATACATTTCTTACAGCTATATGCGACAGTCTCCCCCACGTGCGTTAGCGCCATCTCCTTTTGTGGAGCATATGAGGATAAGGCGGGAAGCTGGGCGGCGAACTATTCCGGCGCGTGTCTGTACATCGGTTACTCTAATATGGCCATCAGGGCCGGGATAGAGTCGTGCAATAATGCCTCTAGGCCAAGTACCACGCGGCATAGTGTTGTCTGCGATTATAACTACGTCGCCTTGTTGTAAGTTTTTTGCTGTAGCGTGGGCGCTGGATCTGGGTAGCAGGTTCGGTCGGTATTATTTTAGCCATCGGGACCAGAAATGATCTGCCAGCGCTTGGACGGTTTTCCAGGAGCTCAGACTAAGTTTGCTGTCGGCGAACGAGCCCAAGGGTGACATAGCATTAGAGCGGCCGAGTAGGAAATGGTTGGGCGTTATCGCTTCCGCTTCTAGGTCAGGGTTCACAGGCGTCAGCGGGCGGGAGTTTACGACGTGTTCGGCCTCGAGCAGTAGAGTGTGTAGGACTTCTTCGTGAGGTGCTTTGTCTTTCAGAGTGACCTTGAGTGCTGTCTTCACGCTGCCCACTAGGCGTTCCCAGGCGCCGCCTGCGGACGGGTTACCTGGCGGTATTTTCTTCCATGTAATGCATTTGTCGGATGCGAACTGTTTCATAGAATCGGGCAGTGAATTTATCGCTTCGGATAGTTCTCTTTCGGCACCGTAAAAGTTCGTAGCGTTGTCCGAGTAAATTACGGTAGGTACGCCGCGCCGAGCCATCATTCTACGTAGTGAAAGTATCATGGAGGACGCCGATAGAGAGGCGGCGAGCTCTAGATGTACGGCTCGGGTAGTGAGGCACGTATATAGCACGCCCCATCGTTTTTCGTGTCTGCGGCCGATGGTTATATTTATCGGGCCGAACAGATCAACAGCTGTCGCGGTAAAGGGGGGTTGGTTCGCTAGGAGCCTCTCTGCTGGTAAGTCGCCTACGGGGGCCTTGAGGGTGGCTCCTTTATAGGTCCGACACCATTGGCACTTATTAGTTATGTAGCGAATGCTACCGCGCAGTCCGACGATAAAATAGCGTTGTTTGAGTTCGTTAATCACGGTTGCGTGGTTGCCGTGATTGAATTTTTCGTGAAAGTGATGAATCAGCATCTTAGTGAATTCTTCTTTAGCGTGCAGGACCGGTATATGTTCTTTGTCGCGGTCTGTTCGCGTATCTAGCACGACGACTCCGCCCTTGGCTAGTTTCACTGCGATCTTGTGTAAAGGTGATTTTTTCGGTAATGGTCGTCCGGCCTCCAGGTGCTTGATTTCTTCGGGGTATGATACATTTTGGCTTCTTCGTATAAGCAAAATGATTGCCAGCTTAATGTGCTCGTTGTTCATCTCTTTATCGTGATTTATACATAGCGATTTGGCTTTCCATACCTCGGCGGCGACCATGACTCGAGCGGTGGCGCGGATTAAGCGTTCGTATTTAGAAAATCGGTTTACTTCGGGTAAGTAGTCGAATTTATTATTCGCGGCTTGAATGGAGCCTACAAAATTGACCCGTTCTTCGCCTGATGGGCCCGCGGGTTCGGTTGCCTTTTCTGTGGGCCAATTTTCCCTACTTTGTTTAATGAACTCGGGACCTAGGAACCACCGGTGGTTTGTGCCGAAATTATCTGGGACTCCTTTAGTGGCGTCGTCTGCCACGTTCAGAGCGCTAGGTACCCACTTCCAGTCGGCTGGGGTAGTGGAGTTTTCTATCTCGGCTAGCCTGTGTGCTACGAAGCTTTTGTACGTTCGCGGGTCGGATCTTATCCATGCGAGGACTGTGCGCGAATCGCTCCAATAGTATTTATTGTTAATTACGTAATCAGATTCTTTAACAATGGATTCGGCTAACCTAGTCCCTAAGACGCACGATTGTAATTCTAAACGCGGTATGCTTATAATTTTTAGTGGCGCCACGCGCGCTTTGGCGGCTACTAAGTGAGCGGTTGTGTGTCCCTCCGCGTGCGTGCTAACTAAATATACCGCGCATGCGTATATTTTCTCGCTTGCGTCGCAAAATACGTGAATGCTAGCCTCTCTATTGCACGCGGGCACGTGTCTCGGAATTTCTAGATTTTTTAACTGTTGTATGTTATCTATAAACGACCGCCATGTGGGCGCAAGCGACTCGGGAATGACCGTGTCCCATCCTATTCCGGTTCGCCAGACTTCCTGCATTAGAGCTTTACCTAATACCGAAATTGGGCTCGCGTACCCTATAGGGTCAAAAATTGACATCGCGCTGCTAGTAACCTGTCGTTTGGTAGGTAATTTACTGCCGCTTAGCGTGTCTTCCGGTGTGTTGCGTAAATTAACGTTAAACCCTATGGTATCGCGTTTGTGATTCCACTTAAGCCCTAACGTTCGTTCGCTCTCATTCTTTCCTATAGGGGATGTCTCGTTCTCGCTTTTGGTGACGTCACTTATTACGGTCGGGTTGTTGGAAGCGAACCCGCGAAGCTCGAACGATGCGCGCATATTCAGATCGTAAATTTCTTTAACTAAACGTCTCGCGCTCTCGTCGGTTTCGTCTGTTGCCATTAATATATCGTCCATATACGCGTTCTTAATGGTCTTTTCTGCGGCCGCGGGGAGCTCTTTTGCATGGTAATTTGCGTTTTTATTTTTGACGTATAAAGCCGTGGTCGGTGATGATGCTGAGCCGAAAATTAATCGCTTCATACGGTATTCCTGGGGTGTCGATACCCGGTCCTCCCCCCTCCAAATAAAACGCAAACTATCCCGGTCTCGTTCAACTATTTCGACCTGCAAGAACATTTCTTTTACGTCCGCAATTACCGCTGTTCTACCTTCGCGAAATCTTACTAGTACGCCAAATAAAGATTCTAGAAGGTCCGGTCCCGCTAGAAGGGCGCTATTCAGTGATTTGCCGTATGCAGTCGCGGCTGCATCAAAAACGAGGCGAATTTTGCCCTTTTGCGGGTGAACGGTGGGAAAGTGGGGAAGGTACCACGTCCGGGGTGCGTTGGCTGGCGGCCGGGAGTCAACTTTCTCGGCATAACCTTTTTCTAGTAAATTGTTCACGTGTTTCGAGTATTCAGTTTTCAGATCTGGATCTCTGTCTAATTTCCGTTCTAAACTGTATAGTCGTCGCAACGCGTGTGATCGGTTATCCGGTAGTTCCTCGTTATCCGAACGCCATAGCAATCCCGCTCGATACCTATTTTCACCGGGTATTTTTTCGCACGTTGAATCGAGTAAGTCTAACGCGCGTTTATCGGGATCGGCTCGGGGTACCCTATTTTCGACGCCTAATGATTCGATGTCGAAGTGTTTTTTCATTAGTGATAGGGCCTCGTCCTCGGCAGTCTGGGGTCTTACATGATTTACCAGACCTAAAGCTGGTCTGGGTGTTAAATATTGGCCGTGTAAGACCCAGCCGAGTTTCGTAAGGCTCGCGGCCGGTAATGATTTTTTACCGCACAATACTTGTAACGCGATTATTAAGTGCCAGTTATCCTGACCGATTAGGATAGTCGGGGTGGCACGTTCATAACATAATTCGTCGAGAATTTCTGTTAGGTGATCGCATTGTTCTACGATTTCGCGTGATACTTTTTGTGGCGCGATGCTAAGTTTGTCGATCGTGTACGCGGTGATCGATTCCATGTTCCTGCTGCATAGGCCACGGATATTTAATTTTAATCTACATGATTCGGTATCCTGAACTATATGACCGCCTATTCCCTCTATAGCGAGCGGCTCCCCCGCGGCACGCGGCGCGACCCTATCCGCCGTTTCCCGCTCAATGAGAGTCATCGAACTTCCGTCGTCAAGGAGGGCGTGGGTTTGAATAGTGCCCGAGGGGCCTGTTACTTCTACCGGTATAATTTTCAGGAACGTATTGGCGCGGCTAATAGTATTGACGCTGCCCGTATTGCCGCCCGTCGTGGCGGCGACGGTGGCTGCGCTTAACCCATGTAGCAACTTGTGGTGCCCGGCTTCGCACTGATTTACCCCACACGGTGCGTATCTACATTTCGCGGTTCGCCTATGTGCTGCATCGAGACAGCGGAAGCATATCTTAGCACTTTTGGCCATCTCCCATCGGTCCACGATCCCCGCCTCCAGGAATTTCGAACACGCGCTAACTTTATGTTCGTTTGCGCCTTCGCATATCGCACATTTGCTGCGTGTTGACTCTCGAGGCGGCGGTGGTGGTGTTGGGCGAGGTTTAAAATTATTTGGCCTTTTGTTTTCTCGATATTTTAGCTGCGCTACCGTGTGTGGTCGGACTTCGTTATGGCTAGATCGGTCATCGAAGTCGCTATCCGAGTCGCTACTACTACTACGCTCGCGTCGGTATGGCGGGGGGCGTGGCCTGGCCCCAGTGGATTGGTGCTCGGGCCCCTGATCGCAATAAACGGCGTTAACTGTATTTCGCGGTTTAACTAATTTCGATCGCGTGGTTCGTTTCGCGGCGTAGCTAATGTCGTTCAGAAAGCTAGATATCGCGACTAGGTCAGGCAAATCTGCATTTAACTGCTTGTATTTGGACCATTCGTAACTGTTCTACCCAGCTACGAACTCGGTCGTCTACCGACGCCACGTCGGAGGCCGCACTGCCACTAACAGATCGCGCCTTAATCTGGGCAATCTCTAGTTTACACTTGGCGGTGTCGGCCTCCTTCTGGGCGAGTTCGAGCTTGGCTTTACAAACTTCCAATTCGGACAGTAATTTCGAAAGCTGGGCATCGTGTTCCCTGCTACGGCAAGATTCTACATCGGCGTCGCGGCGAGATACGCGGTGTCTACTTGGTTCGTTCACTGCGCGTACCTCTGTGCCCGGCGCACTTTTCGAATACCGTAACGTTTCGTCGAGATTTAACGATTTATTTTCACTTTGCACTCGCGTTTCCCTATCTCGTAAACGCGGGTCCCTGCTCTGCGCGCGCGGGTCCCTACTCGCGTCCTGGTCGCTGCTGGTGCCTTCGCTGCCATGCCTAGACGCCCTGGGCGCGAGCTCGTGCTGGTGATTCTTCGTGGGCTCGGAGGTAACGGCTGCGGGCGTCTGTTTGCGCGGCCGCAGCGATCTTCCTTGTTCCGACATCTTCTTGCCGCACGTGGGGTTCCCTAATCGATTACCTACCTAATACCTATTCGTGGACGTCACCGAACGTGACGCCGACGGCCCTAATTACACTTAACTTGATGAGGCGTAGATCCCTCGGTGCACTGAATCTCCCGCCAAGGCTTAGTGCAAGTGCCGAGTGCGTTCGAAAGCAGTGTTGATGATGTCAGCCGTGTGACATATGCAACGAAAGTTGCCGGGACAATACACTGAGCGAGGCTCCCGTGCAAGTCCGCCAGCCAGGCTGGAAGGTGATGTGGCACCACGCAGAGTGTATCTCATGCGATCGGCCCTTCCGCTAAAGCGGGCGAGTGCGAAAGGCGGCTAAACCCAGCACTAAGTCCCTAACCTGAGCCCTAGGTTGCCCTTGAGCTCAGCGCATTCTTGTTTCTGTTTTCTTTCTTCTATCTGAGCCGAAGTTGCCTTCGAGCTCAGCGCGTACTTGTTTCTTTTTTCTGGCTGTGTCCACTTCGTAATGCACCGATTTCTTTCTTCAATGCGGCTTCTGAAGGACCATTGTTGAACGTAGACTTATAGATGTGGACACTCGCTGAGCTCCATACGCGCCATACCAGAAGAACTACCCAACCAGGGTTACCAGGAGTGTGAAATAAGAACGCTTATTTACATTGAGACTTGTAGAGTGGTGTAAGGCCGCACTTATGACCGCGCGCCTCCGCTGACTGAGATGGAATGAATTAGGGGCGGGAAGAGCCTCTATTTATATGATTTTCCGTCCCACTCTTAGCGGGGTCGTTACCAAGTTTGTGTGTGTAGTGTTATTTATTTATCAAAAAACTTATCTAATACAAAAGACTTATTCTATATATTGTAATGGATAAAACAAACATACTACTCATTAAAATAATTATAAACATAAACTTGTGGCGAAAATTGGGTAAACCTTTATTTACATTTGATTAACTTAAATAACGTTCTATAGGCGAATAAAATAGTTATATACATTTCTTACAGCTATATGCGACACATATATTACCCACATTCAATTACAGACTCCTTCAATTGTTCTTGTTTCTAACTTTATATAAATTGTGTACTCCTAGAACATATTATAGAATTAATTAAGTAATCATTTATATATATTAACTACCTGCATCGATACCTGCATATGGAAGAGCGGTGCCCCTTAGCACAGGTATTACTTTTACTTAAAAAGGGACACCAGAACATGTTAAATTAGTAGGTACTTCAGAAAACGAATAAATAATTTTTCATTTTTCATTTTCAATGTCAGACGAAAAGCATTTGTCCCGCTCGCACTTACACAATTGCTAGCAAGGGATGAATGCTTTAGAGTTTAGGCAGTCATTACACTGCCGCCGTGCCCCGCTGCGTGACTGGTGCAGTGTGAAGTACGGTGCGGAATTTATGTACTATCGGCCAAAGCCAGAATCGACCACCCTAAGGCGTATTTTGGTTCCGGCCGTATAGCATTGCAAGCGATTCTGTTTTGAATCTGGGGGCCGATTTTTGACTTTCGAGCGCTCGAAAATTAAATAAAAGTGAATACGATTTTAGTGTCAAAATTGCAGGCACTAACTTTCTACCGATAGAATTGAATACGAGTGGTCAATACCACTCGCTTTTCAATTTTCTATCGCTATTTCAAAAGAGCGTTTCGTAAGTTTTGTCCGTTTTCGAATGAAAGATTCGAGCGCTCGAAAGTCAAAAATCGGTCCCCTGGTCGACTCTGGCTTTGGCCGATGGTACACTCCGAGGTACCTACTGGCGTACTGCGTTGCGAATCGTCGCTCCGCACGCCGGTGGAGGGACGCAGCGATAATAGCTAGGTTTTTTTTTTTTTTTATTTATTTCTTACTCAACAAAAATTACGATAAACTTAATCTAAATCTTCCCCAAACTGCATAACAGTTTGTTGGCGAATATACACTCTTTATAATTATGTTTTGGTATCTATATTATGTGTACAATCTACATATGATTTTATTTTTAATGTTTATTATTAGCGGTAACAAGGAATAGCAAGTGATATATACATATTTGTTGCAGTTATAAGTAGATGTGCAATAAATAGTATTCGTATTTTATTTTGTACCTACGCATGCCATACTTAGGACTAAAATGGTTTAACTGTCTTTAATTTCTGATATTTATTTGAGTCGCCCTACTTCGTTCATTTTAGGGTTCCGTAGTCAAAGAGTAAAACGGGACCCTTTTACTAAGACTCCGCTGTCCGTCTGTCTGTATGTCTGTCACCAGGCTGTATCTCACTGATACCATGACAGTTACAGTTGAAATTTTCACAGATGATGTATTTCTGTTGCCGCTATAACAACAAATACTAAAAACAAAATAAAATAAAATATTTTTTTTACACCCTTCGTGTGCGAGTCCGACTCGCACTTGGCCGGTTTTTAGGGTTCCGTACTGAAAGAGTAAAACGGGACCCTATTACTAAGACTTCGCTGTCCGTCCGTCCGTCCGTCCGTCCGTCCGTCTGTCTGTCTGTCACCAGGCTGTATCTCAAGAACCACGATAGCTAGAGAGTTGAAATTTTCACAGATTATGTATTTCTGTTGCCGCTATAACAACAAATACTAAAAACAAAATAAAACATTTTTGAAGGGGGGCTCACATACAACAAACGTGATTTTTTTGCCGTTTTTATAGATAATGGTACGGAACCCTTCGTGCGCGATTCTGACTCGCACTTGGCCTGTTTTTGTTATTCACGACCAACCAACCTTTCCTCGATTTTCCGAATAGGAAAGACGTGAAACGGAGAGTCTTCTTCCGGAGATTATGGGTGATTTCCTCTCTTCATTTCCGGCGTGCATTTGCAATTAATCTGCAATTAATTTAACCCTTTCTCTGCGTAGAATAAGATATTACGGTAAACACAACACCGAACTCTCCTCACCGAATCAGGTAGATTAAAATGGGAAAATTTTTAGCGCTTACCATAAAAACTGACTTGCACACCAAAATCTTACAATTGCACATCAAAACAGAATTTTGATAAACGATTAGAATTTCAGCTCAATCAGTATTTTTTCCGCTGGATGCGGGTGGCGCAGGACCGGCCATTGTGGCTCTTTTTGGGGGAGGCCTATGTCCAGCAGTGGAAGTCTTTCGGCTGATATGATGAGTATTTTTTAGTTTGTTAGGTTGTTTTGATGTTCCTTTAAATATTAACCGAATTAAATATTTAGGTACGAGTATCTAATTTAGCATTCTACAAAGTAACACAAAAAAGAAACGCAATAAACCATTTGAATTGAACTGAATTTGAATTGAATTTAAATGATTTTGGCAAGATTTTCTGTACATTCAACTCGTGAAATGTACCCTATGACCAAAAATAACATGTTTTAGCCAGCTTTATATGTGAAACAGTCAAATATTAAAAGGACACTCGGGAGCTGCACAAGGCGCTTGGCAAACGCCTAACGCCTTGGCCACGACTTTGGTCTTAAGCGACCTGCGACCAGCGTTTTATCTGTTCATTGCGCGGTCGAGACGCGCAACGCACTATGGTTAGTTGGGATCACGCGCAATGAACAGATAAAATGCTGGTCGCAGGTCGCTTAAGACCAAAGTCGTGGCCAAGGCGTTAGGCAGGCAACAGGTGACCCTCGCGCGGGCAGCTTTCTCGCGGGAATGCTGCCTGCGTGATAGGCACCAAGGGTAGGGGTCCAAAGAACCATGGGCAACTTTGTACGGAGCTTGGCCCCAAAACCAACACAGCTGAGAGTTATGTCATTAAATAGGTACCTACATGTATACTTAATTTCATTCTATGGGCTCCAAGTCTAATTCCATTGCAGAACTGAGCAACATATTCATATTTATAGAACGGGTTTATCTTAGAGAATACACATTATTAATACAATAAATACGTCTGTTTTTTATGTTTTTTTTTTACTTTTATAGTTTTTATTAAAAACAAAATAACAATAATTGAGTCGCTTAGATGACCTGCAGGATGATTTACAGAATTAGGTGTATGTATTCTCCAAATGAAACCCGTTTTCTCACAGGCAAATTGGACCATATTCACTCTAAATAAAGAATGTATCAGTTCTGCAATGGAATTCAACTTTATGCCGATAAAACGAAATGAAGTAGATAAGTGGACATTTTTATTGACCTAACTCTCGGCTCTTTTGGTTTTGGGGCCATTTTGACGCACGGTCCTTTTGATTGTATTGTTTAATGTTTAGGTTGTTATTATTACTTTTATATTTTCGTACTATACCTATGTTTAGTTGTATTAGTTTAAGAATTATTTATATTTATGTTTTTTTTTGTAGCCTATATTGTGTGCTGGGCAAAGGCCTCCCCTTTTTTCCTTGTCTCGGTCCAGAGCTAGTGTTCGCCAATCTGTACAAAATGTGTCAAGGTCGTCCCGCCATCGCCTTTTCGGTCTGCCTATACTTCGAAAGCCATCATGTGGGGTCCATTCGGTGGCTAATTTGGCCCATCGTTCTGCGTGCATTCGGCAGACATGTCCAGTCCAGTCCCACATCTACGTTAACAAATATTTATGTTAATAAATATTTTTTCAATATTAAAAGACAGAAAGTGATATTCCAATGTTATCGTAGGGATATCCCATTCTATCATTATAGAGGGTGGAATCGCGGCCCTACCTAGCTTTTTGTGAACAATGAACAGTCTTGTGACTGTTCGTGTATGAGTTACCGCAATATGATTAGAACAATTCACTAGTCGTAAAATGTATGACGACTGACGAGGTCATAAACGAATTTTGGGAAGAGAGGTGTGGTTTATTGCATAGAAGCACTGTTACGGCTGATTACTTTGATATTACTGTAATAGGACGCGAATTATGTTGCGTATAGAACATAATAAAATATACAGTAAAGTGATAGCAACCAGGTGTGAAACTTAATGTAGAATTTTTGAATATTTTTTTCTTGTTCTTAATGAATCTACCTAAGTCAAATGGCATTTAATCAAGTACGAAATAAGTTCATATATATCCAAACTACGTGCAAAGTGAATGTTATGTAATTTAAAATAATTTAATTACTTTTCAAAACAAAGTTTCAACCGACTTCAAATCAGTAGCCAAATTGCTTCAAGTTTGCCAATAAAATTTGAAGAGTTCCCTCGATTTCTCCAGGATTTCATCATCAGACCTGGATTTTGGTGACAACGGGGCCAATCTGGGAGTATATGCTTCCAAACAAAGAAATTCAAATTGGCTCATAAATTACCGAGTTATCGCGTAACAAACACACATAAAAAAAAACATAGGTACAGACGAATTGAGAACCTCCTCCTTTTTTTGAAGTCGGTTAATAATAACAATTTTTTTTATATAGAAATCGACTATTTTGTACAAAATTCTGTATAACATATTCAACACACACATATTTTAACATTATTTCCGATTAGTCATATTTTAAACCCCCGACGCAAAAAAAATGGGTGTTATATTATAAGTTTGATGCGGTTTATTTTGCCCGAAAGCCGACCTGGGGACCGATTTTTGACTTTCGAGCGCTCGAATCTTTCACTCGAAAACTGACAAAAATTACGAAATGCTCTTTTGAAATAGCGATAGAAAATATAAAAGCGAGTGGTATTGACGACTCGTATTCAATTATATCGCGATATCGGTAGAAAGTCAATGCCTGCAGTTTTGACACTAAAATCGTATTTAGTTTTATTTAATTTTCGAGCGCTCGAAAGTCAAAAATCGGCCCCCTGATCGAGATGGTTTTTAGCTATACGTTTTCAACAAAATCGGTTCAGCCGGTTTTGAGATATTGAACTTCGAGTTGAAAATGTCGGGGGATTTTTAACTTTTTTAAGTTGTTTTCTTTTTTTTTATGAGCCTATTGTGTGTCCCACTGCTGGGCAAAGGCCTCCCCGTGATCTCCATGCGTCCCTACTAGATGCCTCTTCCGCCATATTGCTGAGGAATAGATCCAGGTCGTCCCGCCATCTCCGTCTAGGTCGGCCCCGTCTGCGTCGCCCGTCATGTGGCACCCACTTGTTAGCTATGCTAGCCCACCTATCTGGATGCATGCGACAGACGTGGCCGGCCCAGTCCCACTTGAACCTGCCAATTTTTACACCCACATCAGCTATGCGTGTTTTGGAGCGCAGTGTAATGTTTCGGTCCCGATCGGTCCTTTTGACACCTAGAATACTGCGCTCCATAGCGCGTTGGCAAACCTTCAATTCGGACTTCTGGCTTTCAGTGAGTGACCATGTTTGGGCACCGTAGGTTAGGACTGGTAAAATACACATGTCGACGAGTTTCCGCTTTAGTGTCAGAGGAAGGTTGCCCTTCATTAGCTCTTTCATGGACCAATAGCTCTTCCAGACGTTTTCGACCCGGCGTTCGACTTCCTTGTCTTGTCTGTTGCTGAAAGAGACTAGCTAGCCCAAGTAAATGTACTCGTCGACATAATGTATGATATACCCGTCAACCTCGACCCTACGTCTCGTGCTGTTGGTCATTTTAATTTGTTAATTGGTGTAATTTCCTTATTGCTTTCGACCAAGTAAGTAAGTAAGCAAGTACAGTCGCCATCACATATGTACATCGGAGCAAACAAGCACGTCACAAACATCGGAACACACCTCTATTTTCAAGGCATTAGGGTGCATGTGCCGATATTTGTGAACACCTATAGTGTACCTATGTATGTGATGGCGACTGTATAACTACATATGTAAATTTTACTTTTAAATTAAAAATTAAAATTAAATATATTTTTATTTCAGATTTCCAAATATCCATATAATGTTAGTAAATCTTATTCTAGGTTAGTTATGCTCATATAAATGTAGGTACTTATCTCTGCTCAACTCTAAATTGAGCAACTGCTTTCACTTGGCTGACCCAGTATATTAAAATAGGGCAGTCGTACTTGTCAGCAATGACCCCCAGGATGCTGTTGGAGCTTCCTCTAAGCCTGTTCAGTAGCGAGGCGATTTTCTTTCGCATAAGTGCCTGAAAACTGTCCGTGCGGGCCTCCGCAAACATGAGCGAGGCACTACACCACCTTGGTAGTCCCAACAACATCAAACAACGTCTTTTAAGACGTCATTAAATTGTAGGTAGATTATTTAGGCTGGACAAATTTCCATGTCGAGGATTTTCAAATTGACGTTGTTCAGATTCAATCAATAATTTTGAGTTGTTAATTTTCCATTTGTGCTAATTGTGATTTAAATATAAACAAAAGATAGGAGCGTTTTTGACGTTTGATACGACGTAAGGTAAACATCCGAGTGCTCGACGCTGTACTGCAATACTATTATACTATTTTGTGGCTGTACTCGTACGCAAAATGGGTTAAATTCGAACTAAGAGGAATTTTCTTCATTCGAATTTAAGCCATGTCACTTTGACACAGAGTGCCCATGCCATATACTAGTGCAGCGTCGACCACTCGGACCTATTATATTTTATTTAAGTTCCTGTACCAGAAAGAGGTGCCTTACAGCGTTGATATCCGTGACCTCTGCCTACCCTATCAGGGAAACAGGAGAGGCGTGATTAAATGTAAACGTACATTTTATCAAAAGAAAATTATGCTAGAGGTACAGGTATAAGTAAGAATCAATGAGAAAATGGCCGATTCTATTGATATTTCTGCTCATTGACAGCTTGATGAGGGGCGTAACACAATTGCGTCAAAATCTACCGTAATCGCAACATTTTTTGCCATTCACTAAATTATTTCTAAAGACTCTTTATGCAACCTATATTTTCTAAACTTACTTTTACAAGGACCGTAACCCTCCTCCTGGCCTGACGTAAAATTTTGTACTCGCCACGGGCGATAATAAAGAAAGCCTCGTATCGCATATTTATCGCCCTTGCCTTCGGCTCGGGCGTCAAATACCTGCGATCTGAGACATTATTTGTTTTACCGCCCTAGGTAAGTAATGTACAAAGTGTTTTACCACAATTTGCTCGTAAAGTTCTTCATAACGCCCAGCAGGTCGATCATGTAACGCATTGTACGAACGTCGGGTAGGTCTAATTGTCACTTTTTATATGGAAAATTTACAGTTAAATTGTACCGACGCGCGTTCGGAACGTTACGTGATTACCCCTCTGGTATACAGAGCTACAATTACCTATATTACGCCTAAGGGCGTAATCGACATTTTGTCATAAATTGTAACTGTCACTCATGCAACGTGCATGTTAACACCCCTGGAGTTGCAAGCGTCCATAGGCTACGGTAATCACTTACCATCAGGTGGGCCGTAAGCTTGTTTGCCACCGACGTGGTATAATTTTTTTTTTTTTTAAAAGCGTCAGTTATAAAGCAAGGAGGTTTTATCTCAAATACGATGTTCGAAAACGTATTTATAAATAAATTTAAACGTAAAAACTCTAACAAAATATGTATAACAGCATTATTTAGTGTGTGTGTAAAATGTTTTTAACATCAAAATTGAAAAGCAAAAAAATGGTATTACAGGTTTTTAGTGAACTGAACCCACCAAAAAACGCCAAATCAGAGCTAACTTTGCGATAATTGCGATCCTACTTAATCTAGGTCTAGTTCTAACATGAACTCTGTCGAGCATTGCAATATCTAAATATTCTAAATAGAAACTATTTAATTTTATGTAGGTTTCTTGTAGTAAAGTAGGAAATTACAAGTCCCATTCTACCCCAGGGCCCATTCTACCCTACCCAGTTTTCTGAAGAGGTCTCGCCTTTTTTTAATAAATTGAAGAAACTTTTAGTCAATCTTACTTACCGTTTGCTGCTGAACTTGCTATCGGTACGGAAAAAGAACATGACATGTCGTTGTGTGCGTGACCTGAACTCTTTTCTTATATCTTTTATGTAAATACAATAGATGACGTGAGCAGACCAGACACTTCGCATATTTTCTAAATCAACCAACCTGCATTTTTTATAAAGTAACTTGAGTTGATGAATAAATTATTTTTAATTTATTTTATTTATTATATTTGTATCTGGCCGCGCAGCAGGCCAAACACGGCAAAAATAAAAAGCAGCAACCGGTATTCTCAGATTGACTTTTCCTGTTACGGCTCACCTTAGGTTCACCCGATGTGTTCTAGTGCTTGCTCAGTCAGTCGCATTAACGTCGTCACCGCTACGACGCGGTAACTAATAATATTCGACATTAATAATCAAGAAAATAACTTATAACCAATTAGCAGAATGTTTATATTTGTGCTCGAATTATGTGCGTGTTTTGTATTGTGCTTCGGACACAATCAACCAGTTAAAGGGTATAATGAACCAGTTTATCCCACGAATTCGCACAACGGCCTCAGCGAGGCGACGGGTAATTTCTCACTGGAGTTGTTGTACCATGCCGCAAAATCACAAGGGATGCAGAATCTCATAATGTCGCCGATTAGTGCGTGGACGGTGTTAGCGGTGACATCGGAAGGCGCACTTGCCAATACTCGCAGGCAACTGGACTCAGCCTTACGCATCTACAGAAACAGGACTGTGACCAGACATCATTTCCAAGAAATCGCGCGATGGCTAGTGGTAAACACAAGTACCATCCAACTTGTGAAATTCAATAGAATATTTCTGGACAAATCCAAGTCATTGGAAGAAGTCTTTCGTCAAACTGCAAAGGCATTTTATGATACGGAAACTTTCGAGTTAGACTTCAGTAATGCTGCAGCCACTGCCGCCACTATCAACGGAGCCATATCGTCCAGGACCAAAGGCAGGATTACCAAAATAATTGAAGAAAGTAATTTGAGTGATGCACAAATGATTCTAACAAGTGCTTTATATTTTAAAGGGAAATGGGCTGCACCTTTTAATGTTTCTTCTACGACTAAACAGAATTTCCTTAATAGCGATGGTACAAAAATAGGGGAAGTGAACATGATGTACAACAGATACACATATCCATTTGCTAATATTAAAGAACTTCGAGCAAGATTAATTGAGTTACCCTATGGCTTAGAAAACCGTCTCTCTATGGTGCTGATGCTACCTAACCCGGGTGTTACTCTAGAAGAAATGTTCTTGAACTTCAGAAAGGTGTCTCTTGACACAGTCTTCCATGCATTAAAACTATCTCAGGAAGAGCATCCTGATGATGAAGTTGACTGTTTCATTCCACGCTTCAAAATTGTATCAAATTTAGAATTAAATGAAGTTTTGAAAGGCATGGGTGTATATGACTTGTTTGACCCTGTCAATGCCAACCTTGGCGGCTTGGCTCGGCAGCCTATGTATGTGACAAAAGTTGTCCATAAAGCAGAAATTGAAGTGACAGAGGAAGGTGCCACAGCGTACGGGGTAACAACTGTAGAGTTTGCAAATAAAATTGGAGTCATAAGATTTGAAGCTAACCGACCCTTCAGTTTCTTCATTGTGGAGAAAGTCACTAACACTATAGTTTTTACAGGAGTATACCAACAGCCTGTTTTATACTAAACTTTGGATAGGTAGTAGGTACTAATGGGGCAAAGATAGAAAATTGTTATAGGGAAAGCGGCGCACCGTAATTCCTCTTCTTCTGCGGTCCCACCAATGCCGTTTCAGCGGACCAGCCACGCCAAGTTCGCAGGGCGTAGGGAGAGTGGCGCACCGTTATAAAAACACGCCTCTCCCCCTGCGATCCCGCCTCGGCCGCAGAAGTTGGGAGAACGGCGAACTGCAATACTGGCACTCCTCTTCTTCTGCGTTCCTTTCCAACGTATTCTGAACGGACTTAGCTAAGCCTGCAGGCTAGGAGCGCCCTCCTTGGGCCACCCAGTAGTCCAAACATCGGGGGTTGATGTCCTAACCCAACCTTTTTTACTGATCGTTATTTTATATGGTATTGGATATTATAAGTTACGTTATAAAGGTTGAACACTTGACGAAGCGTGCATTGCGGATACTTTTATTTTTATGCAATCATTCTTGTTTGTTGAATAAATATAACTTTATACTTAAAGGTAAATGCATTTTGTGAATATGTCTTTTTACTAAACTGCGATACGTAAAAAGTATGTTATATTATTTTTATGTTAAAATAGGTACTAATTGTAAATAGACATTTAGTTCATGGGGAAAGAAATTTATTTCTGCTCCCATTCAAATTTCATTTGACTTTTGTGTAACACATGGTAAACACATAATAATACCTTTGATTTAAACAGCTCTGGCCTTTAATAGTTCATTATATCCGAAATTATTATAACTTTTGAAAATTAGTTAATTGGAATTATAATGCGTATACATCATGAGACGCACCGAAATAAAAAAGGGTACTATGAAGCATTATTGGATATTCGTGCTTTACAGGGGTGAAATTGGGGACAATTATTTTTGGACTTCGAAGCTGTGGGTCCGTAATGTTTGATATAATGTCAGAGAGACTAACATACACTTGATATACTACACATTTACATAAAGTTACTTAATTATAATGGTTTTTTCTTTTTTTTTCTTTACTCTAACTATCGATTGATATAATAGGCAAAATGACATAATTTACAATAGGCATAATTCTATTTTCGTATAACGCATTTATGACATAAATATGAAAGAAAGAAAGAAAGAAGACACAAAAAACACACAGAGACTAAATAAGGGAGTAAACATATGCTTAACAAACATATTTTTTGAAAAAATTGCGTTTATATACCTAACGCATTTATGACATAAATATTTTCAACATACCTACATATTATTAAAAATAATTGTATTTTCATATAACAATAACGGCCAAGAGGTTGACTGAGCCCCGCTTTTGTTTCTGGGACTCTCACCCTCCGCCCGGGCTCCCGCTAGAAACTTGCTTCGTCAGCCCTTCGTTTCACGTGCGCATTCGATCCACCTCCTGACTCCATCATCAGACCATCATCACCAAGTATAAAGTGTAGAACTCGACAAAACAAACCAAACGAACCCAAACTCGAGGGGTATACAATTAACCGTTGAGGAGTTCCACTATCCACCTCCTGACTCCATCATCAGACCATCATCACCAAGTATAAAGTGTAGAACTCGACAAAACAAACCAAACGAACCCAAACTCGAGGGGTATACAATTAACCGTTGAGGAGTTCCACTATCCACCTCCTGACTCCATCATCAGACCATCATCACCAAGTATAAAGTGTAGAACTCGACAAAACAAACCAAACGAACCCAAACTCGAGGGGTATACAATTAACCGTTGAGGAGTACCACTATCCACCTCCTGACTCCATCATCAGACCATCATCACCAAGTATAAAGTGTAGAACTCGACAAAACAAACCAAACGAACCCAAACTCGAGGGGTATACAATTAACCGTTGAGGAGTTCCACTATCCACCTCCTGACTCCATCGTCAGACCATCATCACCAAGTATAAAGTGTAGAACTCGACAAAACTAACCAAACGAACCCAAACTCGAGGGGTATACAATTAACCGTTGAGGAGTTCCACTATCCACCTCCTGACTCCATCATCAGACCATCATCACCAAGTATAAAGTGTAGAACTCGACAAAACAAACCAAACGAACCCAAACTCGAGGGGTATACAATTAACCGTTGAGGAGTTCCACTATCCACCTCCTGACTCCATCATCAGACCATCGTCACCAAGTATAAAGTGTAGAACTCGACAAAACAAACCAAACGAACCCAAACTCGAGGGGTATACAATTAACCGTTGAGGAGTTCCACTATCCACTTCCTGACTCCATCATCAGACCATCGTCACCAAGTGTTATGTTTTATACATCAACCGAGTGCCTCTATACCCATACCAAATGCGCTGTGTTTACCCCCAAGGGCCCCGAGTATCCGAATCCGAACCGAACTACATTCGTATTCATGGAATATTATTTCAAATAAAAAATCAGGATTAGTTTTATTTGAATAAGAATAAGTTATCTTCATTTTATTCTTATTCCCATGAATTATTCCCGACGAAACTTATTTGGAATAACTTTGACGGGGATAAAATCAACGTGAATTATTCCCGCGTTATTCTTATTCTATTCATGATTTTATTCTTGAATGCCCAACTCTGCTCGTTAGCCACAGTCGTAGTATAAAAAAAAACCGGCCAAGTGCGAGTCGGACTCGCGCACAATCCTTCGTGCCGTACCATTATCAATAAAATTATTTAATTTATTTTGTTTTTAGTATTCGTTGTTATAGCGGCAACAGAAATACATCATCTGTGAAAATTTTCAACTGGAACTATCACGGTATCAGTTAGATACAGCCTGGTGACAGACAGAGTCCTAGGAGGACTAGGTAGCAGAATGACTATGTCCGCAAAACGTCGTAGTTGTATAATACTTCAGTAAACACAACGACTTTTTTGCGCAATGATCTGGTAAGCAGTATGTCTTGGTTGCACGATCGTCAATTATAATTGAATGCTGTAAATACTTGCACAATGACGGTAGATTTTGGTCATATTCTATTATGCCTTGGTTGTAAAATGACATATATGTAAATACATACATTACATTATTGTCTAGATAGTACAACGTCTTGGATTTTAAATGTCTAGGTAGCACAACGTCATGGTCGCATAACTACCAAGTTGTAAATGATGATGAATGGCCAGATAAGACGTTTGAAATTTATTTATTCTAGTCAACAAGCTTTTAGTGATTTCCTTGTCTTTCGATTATGTAGGCGTTTTGCAACTGTGGCTTTATAAACATCTTCCTATCCTGCCATTTTACTCTCAGGATGGTCTGCTACTTATTCTATTTATTATCAGGACATTTTGCTTATTCAGACGTTTTGCAAACAAAGACGTTGTAGGTACAACTAAGTTCAATTTTCTAACCAGTCATTTTAATATTATGGCATTTAACATCTTGGTAATTTTACTACCGTGATCTAATGCAAATTAGACCTTTAACTTATATAGTAATTCTACTACCCAGTCCTTATGACCCTAACCCGAATAATTTGAAATGAAAACTTATTTAAAGGTAACATTTCCTTTCCCCAAGCGTTTAATTGTTCAAAATAATCTCTTCAAACCAGAAGGCACTATGCGTCATTATTTTCCTTTAACTTTACTATCTTTCAGTATTAACTCGCGGTATCTCCCAAGTTGACAAATTAACTTACAGAGTAAACAGTTAAACAATTTACCTTCTTTATTTGTACTTTAACTATCCGTTGACTTTAGTAAGTCAATTAGTAAAGGTCCCCTGGTAGTTAAGGTTGTTCTGAAATTAAGGAGAGTATCTAATTCATTCAAGTTTTGTATAGAGCCATTCCATCAGTGATATTTTGATAGAAGTCAGTAAAGATACATAAAGAGAAGTCGGTATATTTGTACTTAGAAACTACAATATGTGATGAATATTTGTGACATTGCAATAAATGATTGAGTATTGAATGTAATAGAGTTTATGTGAGGTGAGACGATGGATGATCGTCCGTCTTCAGTTATTTGTTAAGATACTTGTTATTATAAGTTCATGTTACTTAAATATTTAACATTGTGTGTATGCATTTCACAGTACCTTGGTGTCTCACTGTAATATGTACTGTGTAAACAGTTTTAAAATAAAAATAAAATAAATAAAAATAAATAAATAAAACATAAATTACAAGCTTTCTATTAACTCGTGATGTATGTACCTAACTAAACATGTATGTCACTTTATCACTCTCTTTGTTCGGGTGGAATCTTGCAACTCAACTTTGAAGCAGATATCTCCAACCGATTGAACTGAAAATTAGGGTAAAGGTATAAGTTTGGATGACAATTCAATATTATGGTACCATCGAGCTGATCTGATGTTGGAGACAGAAGGTGGCCATGGGAATTCAATACTTAACCAACGTAACCCCGTTGAGTGCAGGCTCGTTAGAATCGTTTCAATGAGTAGTTGATGACGGTATACAGAAAAAAAACAGTGGGCACTAAAAACTTGTACCAAAAATGAATTTTGGACAGAAATTTATTTTATTAATACTTATTAGAAGTTTAAACTCACGTAGGTACCTATTAAATGTCTTCTTCGGGAATTCTTCTTCAGGATGAATGTTCTCGCTGCCTCACACTCGTGTAGAAGAAAAAATCTTCAATCTAAATTTAATAAGATTTTCAATACCCTACAATGTGTATGTTGTTGTAATCAGTAGTGCCAATTTTGTATTCACAATTATTTTTAATCAGTTCACAGAAGTAATCGCGCTACACTCAACTACAATGGCTCGCCCCGCGCTGATCCTGCCCGTGCTAGCTCTGCTGCTCATCGACGCCTGCTATACCGCGAGCGTAAGTGTGATATTGTATGTAATCAGTTTACAGTAATCAAACCGCTATAATCAACTATAATGGCTCACCCGCGCTGATCCTGTGCTAGCTCTGTTGCTCATCAACGAATGCTACACCGTAAGCGTAATATTGTCAAAATCAGTTCAATCAAAGTAATCACACAACTGTAATCAATTACAATGGCTCGCTCCATGATTTCACATTATTTCACATAATTTGCTTACCTTACACCACACGGCGTTATGTAATTCCTCATACAGTATGTATCAAAAGTGATCTAGGGTGACCATAACTTGAGTTTTAACTTTTTTACTAAAACAATAAAAAGAAAAAAATGCTTGTTTTCGCATTGAAACGGCGATCAATTATTGAGTCGAAAAAAGTGGTTCCTGATAGGCCTTTGCGTCCATTTCAGACGATTTCAACATTGCTATGGAGACATTTTACTGGTGAATGTAGAGACCAATACAAGACGTGGGGGCCGATTTTTGACTTTCGAGCGCTCGAAAATTAAATAAAACTAAATACGATTTTAGTGTCAAAATTGCAGGCACTAATTTTCTACCGATAATATAATTAAATAGGAGATAATATTTTAAATTTTCTATCGCTATTTCAAAAGAGCATTTCGTAATTTTTGTCCGTTTTCGAGTGAAAGATTCGAGCGCTCGAAAGTCAAAAATCGGTCCCCTGTGCCTGTTTTAAATATGGATATTTGAAATAAACGTGTTCAATTCCAGATCCCAAGGGGCTTCGACCCTCGGCTCTCGGAGGAGGTGATGGCGCCTAAGAAGAGGCCTTTCTGCAACGCTTTCACTGGTACGTAGTCAAAATGTGGTTGTGATAGTGGCACCAAGACCTTGCCAAGTCACGTATATCGCTCAGCATCATGGCACCAACTATTTATAACTCAGTTCCAGCTGATATAAAGGACTCAGAAAATGACACAATGTTCAAAAACCAACTCACGCTATTGCTAACTGAGAAGGCTTATTACTCAATCGATGAGTTTACGAATAAACGGATCATCATTGACCCAGGGCCGTAATTGAGTCATTATTGAGAATTGTGTCTGCGGTTGGGTCTAATTACCGCGACATTTTACTAACATTTTATAATATGGAGTCGCGTCAATAGGGAACATTACGCAAAACTCTTCGTAGGTGGCGACACTAGCAGCGTTGACATTGTATCTCGTTCCCACTTGCGGTATGCAAGCATCCTTGTCACTCATTTGTCAATCAATTGTGCATGTGTGTGTGAATCCCTATATTCCTATACTGGTTTACTATTAGTGGTAGTGCTGCCTCTGGCGGCAGAACATTGCTGTAATGTTCCCTATTAGACGCAGTCACAAATCTGAAGAATGACCCAATAAACGCAATGCAAATTAAGAAATGACTGTAATAGTAATACTAATATGTTGCAGAGTAAAAACCTTAAAATATTGGGTGTATATTGTATTTAAACTGTGACTAGCAAAATGCTTATTTTACCAATAAATTCTGTGTAGGTACATTACTGACCTAGGGCGGTAGTGGCTCTCTCTTGTGTAAAACATATATATATATTGCACAAAAAGAAAACAAACAAGATAAAATTATCACTCCGGCTTTCGTAATGAATAATTACTGATACTCCGATGCTAATATCATTTAAAGGTTAATAGTTTCGTAATAGAATGAGCGAGTGATCGAGCGAAGCGAGCAAAGTTTTCCGACCCTCTAGAACAATGCGGCGTTTATATGTATGTATAAATGTTTTTGTTCGACCATAACTCAAGTATCATTGATCGGAACGTCGTAAAATTTGATAGGGGAATCAGTGAGACAATAATATTATTTACTTCGAATTAAATTGAAACAAATCGGTCAAGAGTTTGCCGAGTAATACTTGGGGAGTTGTTTATTTAAAACGCGAGTTCAGTCAAGTGTGAAAATATGGGTGCATATTATTATACAGTAAGTAAGTTATATGCACCCATATTTTTACCACGTGTGGTGTCCGGCCTGAGAATAGCCCACTCCGAGCTTCTCCGTGGATGTCGTAAAAGGCGACTGAAGGAGTTAAATGACAAATACCTAAGTCAACTTAGAATTCCCAAGGAGGGTTAACGTCAGGCAGGCGGCCGGTTGTAAAAAGAAAATTGCCAAATCTTCTCAGCAGCATGGATATTGAACGAAATAGGAATGTTGGCCTGAGGATCAGTAGGTCCAAAACAGAGCATATGTTTTGTGACTTCGGCGGTCTCTCCAGTTTTACAGGCATAAAGCTAGACGGCGTTATGCTCCCAGTCTGCTCCGATTTTAAGTACCTCGGTTCGCTTGTACAGTGTGATGGTGATATCGACCGTGATGTCAAAAACCGAATTAGCGCTGGGTGGATGAAATGGCGACAGGTCTCCGGAACAATATGCGATGGCAGAATGCCTCCTAGGTTAAAGGGCAAAATCTATAAGACCATTGTGAGACCTGTCGTCATGTATGGATCGGAATGTTGGGCCTTAAAGGTGACGGATGAAAAGAGATTGCATGTAACGGAGATGAGGATGTTAAGATGGATGTGTGGTGTGACGAGGATGGACCGAATAAGAAATGTGTATGTAAGGGGAAGCCTAAAAGTAGCACCTATCGCGGATAAATTGAGGGCCAATCGCCTTGCGTGGTATGGGCACGTAATGCGGAGGGATGAAAGTCATGTGACCAAAAGAGTATTAGGTATGAATGTGGATGGATGTAAAAGACGAGGTAGGCCAAGAAAAAGGTGGATGGACTGTGTGAGAGACGATATGAAGAGAAAAGAAGTGAATGATGATATGACGGCTGACAGAGAAGTATGGAAGAAAAAGACATGCTGCGCCGACCCCAAGTAAATGGGATAAGGGCAAGGAAATGATGATGATGATGATGATTTTTACCACGTACTGATGACCTGGTAAAGGTCGCGGGAGTCCGCTGGATGCGGGCGGCGCAGGACCGGCCATTGTGGCACTCTTTGGGGGAGGCCAATGTCCAGCAATGGACGTCTTTCGGCTGATATGATGGGATGATGATATTTTTACACTTGACTGTACTCAGTTTGGGCACAGATTAAAAAAAAATTGAGCTATTACTTATTTTTCGGGGCGTACCTTTAATAATACCGAGCCCACTACCGCCATCTACACGTTTCTGTTCGAACTAAGGAGGTATTTGAGATTGCGAGAACTGTCTTCAAATATTCGTATTTATTCAGGGTGCGGCCGCAAGAGGTCTCAGGGATCGCCTGGAATGCCCGTACAAGAGCTGATGAGGCAACGACAGGTATTAACATTATATATCTAACTGAGTACCCTAAGAATATCCTAAAAACACAACCGACCACTGGTTTAGCAAAGTTGGTAGACTAACCCTGCGAATGACGCTGACGGTCCTAGGTTGAAATCCCGGTAAAGGCAAATATTAGTGTGATGGGCATGAATATTTATTTTGTTTTTAAGTCTTCGAAGTTTCCGAAGAAGAAGGACCGGCCATTGTGGCACTCTTTGGGTGAGGCCTATGTCCAGCAGTGGACGTCTTTCGGCTGATATGATGAAGTCTTCGAAGTTTACTAAGCATTTTAATTATTTATTAAATAGGATTCGTCTTCTAGTACCCATAAGACAAGCCTTCATCAAGACAAGTTTACGATAGGGATGCCTACTTCAATTCAATATAAGATTGTCCCCTGATATCCTATACTATTAAAAGAGAAATATTATACACATATACATATATATATTTGCAATCACGTTCTCGCAAACGGCTCTAACGATTTCGATGAAATTTGGAATGTAGGTGGTTACGGGGGTGAGAAATCGATCAAAGATAGGTGTCATGTCTGGAAAAATCGTTTTCAACGTATTTTCTCTATTTTCACCCGAGCAGAGCTTGATCGCCCAGGGACTTTATTTATAAGTAAGGTAAACGTCCGAGTGGTCGACGCTGCACTAGTATATGGCATGGGCACTCTATGTCAAAGTGACATGGCTTAAATTCGAATGAAGAAAAATCCTCTAAGTCCGAATTTAACCCATATACTCGTACCTACCATATACTACATCTTTATTTTCTATAGTAAATACATGATATTTAACATAAGCTAAATTAAATTAAAACTACGTTAAATCTAAAAAAGGCCCTCGAGGCATTGTACCGAGGATGCTGGCGGCATTTCCTCGTTGAATTGCAATGCTGATGCGTTGCGCAAGAAAGCCGCCAGCTCTTCGGTCACCAGTTACATCAACCAGACGTTTCGCGATTTCCGCAAATAACTTATGTGCACTGGGACCCCACGGACCGAGGGTCTCGACGCCAAAGGGTACAAAGTTGTACTCTCTGCCGAGGCCACTATACTTATATATGGCATATGGGTTAAATTCACTACGGGTTAAATTTACAGCGTCGAGTACTCGGACGTTTACCTTAAATAACGATTTCTAATTTGAGATATATTTGTTTTTCTATATTACCTACCCATTTTATTTTCCCTGTTTTGACGATCATGATAATAAATAATTATTTAATTGTATTCAAATAAATAATAATAATTTAATCTAATAAATAATGAATACATCCACAGTTCGTCGACGACGAGACCCTGCCCATTCTGGAATCCGAAAACGGTATCGAAGAGCTCTCCCGTCAGATCGTGTCGGAAGCCCAGCTGTGGGAAGCCATCCAGGAAGCCAGCGCGGAAATTGCTAGAAGGAAGCAGAAGGAATTCAACCAGTAAGAAGAGAAGAGAAGGAGAAGGTTGCTGGTGTTAGGCGAGGAATATTTGGAATTTTGTCGAAAACTTGAGGAACTTTTGCACTTTCAATTTGTTAGATTTTACAGTGTTTTAAATATTTTTCTTAAATAAAACACATTATGTGTAATGAAAATACTGTCACCACAATTTAACAATATTTTACAAAAAGTTATTTGCACGGGCAAAACCTGTTTCGTTTTCAAGTATGACGAATATTCGCGTTTTTTTTTAAGTATTATTTATTTTTGACGTTACATAAAATATGTCAAATAGGAGGGTTAAGTATATTTGAACGAACCAAGTTTATGAACAATCCTTCTATTTCAGATTATTAAAAACACATTTTTGTAGTGTTTGAATTTTAAAAAACTTTATTTGCTCTTGACTGGTGCTTCCTATGGGCTTTGTATGTATTCCAATAATCATCTCCTAAAATATGACATGATATTTAACGACTTGGCTGTATGGTTCAACCAGTGCCGTAGCATCTTGGCTAGGAAAAAAAAAATTGTTTATGGCACATGGCCAACCTTATTTTTTTTTTGAAACGGCCGTCTAAAGCTAGAATATTTCCTTTGTAAGCGTTATATTTGATTTTTTACTGTTAATAATTTTAAGTAATTTATAATGTAGGTACTTTACAAGTCCTAGGAGGTGACGAATAATTATAATAATTTATTTATAGTATTTTTACATACCTAACTTTTAATTACTTACTATGTAATAATCTAAAAAAATATACATTTTTTTCTAGCATATTTATTTGATCTCAAACATTACACTTGGTGTGAAAACATGGCGTCTGTTTGTGATATTTATTTTTAATATTACCGAGAGCTATATTTGTCCAAAATTCTAGTCATAAGTTAAGAAATATATAAATGTTCGAATTTATAAGGAAGAAATAAAATTATTCTTCTCGACGCAGATTTTTATTTATCAGTTATCACATAATTAGATAAGAAACCATAAATAACTATACGTATTAAGTATTAAACTTACTACAAGTTCTGCTACGAGTAAAAAATATATTTCTTTTGTATCTCAGATATCGACAAAAAACATGTTAATAATTTTCAAATGGGTTCATGAGATTCACTTATTAAATTTTTTGTTAAACCCATTCAACGCTAATCACGAGTAAGTATCACGACACTTTCCGTCAGCAATTTCCGCTACATTGAGCTGCTACGAGCTACGGCGTAGCGCTACAAGCGTAGCATAGCAGTGAATGGGTTAAGATTTTTTTTTGGGTACTGTAGAGTACTCTCGTTTTGGAGGTCAAGACCCTCTTTGGATCACTGCTCCAAAACTAGTATTAGGAAGAAAAATAAATATTAGGTATTTTTACCGTTATAAGATTATAATTCAAAATTGAATAAAAACAAATAATCGGATAGAAAAGATCTTCATGTCCATTTATCCAGCCCTAAAATAGACAAAAAGACCGGAAAGCTACGTCGATACTAATTTAAATATGTAGTTACCTAATTTAGCATTAATTTGTTATACCTATGTATATATTACATACATTTTATACTAACCTATTAAGTTCTTAAAAAAACTGTTGAAATTTCTGTCAAAACATGCTTTTAGATTTATAAATACTCGAAATTCTGTAGAGCGTACATTTTCTCAAGAAAACAAATAAATGCTGGCTTTCACAGAAAAAATCCTTACAACAAATTGACAGATATCAGTTCTACCGTCCAAAGAATTTAACAATCAAAATCAATTTAATAATGATAAATTAATTGAATATAACCTAACCTTACCTAACAGTGTGTGACGGGAAAATGTAGCAATTAGGAACGCATTATTAACTTTGAGATTTGACCTTCATAATGTTTATAATTTATTTTATTTAAAAAAAAAATCAACTGGCAGCATCAGAACGGAGGTTAATATTTACAGACTGAAAGTTTTTGGTACGTTTTAGCCCAAAAATGGATACATAATACTGTCATGTGGTTTCGGATTTCGTTAAGGCCATTACACACCTTGCAAATTGTCACAATGATTGATAGAAAAGCAGCTTAAGTTGGAATGCGTAATTTAGTTTAAGACATTGGACAGCATCAAGGCCAAAAAGTATCTTTATTGATTCGAGTTGGTCGATTTAATTCTTTGGACAGCAGGGTATTGCAGCCTACTCAAAACTAGCTTAAACCTCAAACACATTCACTCTATTATCGACCATATCTTCAAGGGGATTAGGTTCGTAGTCCTTCGACAGCTCAGCGAAGAAATCCGGTACAGTCTCAAAAGTTATGATGGGCAGTGTGGTTTTGTATGGAGATTCCATTTTCACTTCCATCGCGCTTGGCGTCCAGAACTAGAAAAAAAAGGGTACATATTTAAATTGCAGAGGTTACGACTAAGCGCATTAAATAAGCCTTTGACATTTAAGCATAATTATCGTACCCTCGCCTGTGGTTCGAATCGATGAATTTAATAGGATTAAATGGGGTTTATACCCGAGACACTGGCTTTCACTTGGATTTCGAGAAAAAAAAATAGGTATTGTGCCCGTGGCGTATTTTACTTTACGTCATACCTGGCCATAAAGTAGGAGTTACCGCACGCTATGCGTGCGGAAAACCCCACTTCCTGGCCAGATAGAGACGTAAAATTTTGTACTCACCACGGGCGGTAATAAAGAAAGCCTCAGAGCGCATATTTATCGCCCTTGCCTTCGGCTCGGGCGTCAAATACCTGCGATCTGAGACATTCTTTGTTTAACCGCCCTAGGTAAGTAATGTACTATTATGCACTATTTTAGTATAAACAAGCCATTCTGTGCAGCCTTTACACGCATGAGAAGTGAAAAATATAATATATAGCTCGTTTGCACCGAAGATGCATATCGACACTAAATATGCATATGGAGTGAAGAAGTAGGGCACAGCGGAATGTCATCTCGCTCATATCTAGGGGTTAGAGAGCAGCCTAACTGGGTAAAGACCCTCGTTCTGGTTCTTACCTGGTCCAACGAAAAACACTGGCCATTCAACGTGGTAATTGCCATAGTATAAAGAGGGCAAAGTATGTTATCTTCATACAAACGCACCGCGCGCGGCTTGTATGTGTGCGCTGTACTATCTATACGTCGCCGCACGCACACTCAAACAAAATCTCGACCCGTTTCGCACTGAGAAACGGGTCGAGATTTTGTATGATAGTATAGCGCACACATACAAGCCGCGCGTCTTTATACTATGTTAATGCTGGCGGTACTTTTGGCACGTTTGGACCGGATGAATATCGGAGTGGAGTGTGAACTGGTGGTAACATTATATAAATATAGTTGACGACACCTGTGGTGGATTTATGATTTGTAGATGATTGACGAAGCATATTGCAGATGTTTGCTGTTTGGGTGTATTGACGAAACCTGCGTTGTGGAAATGGTTACCTCTTTTGTCACATTAATAATTTTTCATTATAAATAAATGACACCTTACGCTCGAAGTTGTAGACGATTATATATACCTAGGACAGACTGACCAGTTAGGTAGGTCCAACTTTGAGAAAGAGGTCAATCGTCAAATCCGACTCGGCTGGGCAGCGTTCGGGAAGCTACGGCACATCTTTTCGTCCAATATTCTGCAGCGTCTCAAGACGAGAGTCTTTGACCAGTGTGTGTTGCCAGTGATTATGTATGGCACCGATACGTGGTCGCTTACTATGGGTCTCATAAGAAGGCTCAAAGTCACCCAAAGGGCAATGGAGATGGCTATGCTGGGAGTTTCTCTGCGTGATCGTATGAGACTATCCGCAGCAGAACCAAGGTAACCGATATAACCCTCCGAATCGTTAAACTTAAGTGGCAGTGTGCATTATTGCACGTAGAACCGATGGCCGTTGGAGTAGAACGGTTCTCGAGTGGCGACCACGTACCTACTGGCAGGCGCGGCGCAGGTAGGCACACAAGGTGGGCGGCGCAGAACCGGTCATTGTGGCACTTTTTGGGGGAGGCCTATGTCCAGCAGTGGACGTTTCGGCTGATATGATGATGATGCCGCATAAGCTTGCGTCCGTGATGTTAGCTACCAGTGGCGTCGCAGAGGTGTCACAGGGGTTCGACGGGTGTACGGAAGGCGACCTGAGGCTAAGTTCAGAACCAAACTTGTGTGGCGCGTATTGTAGTTAGTTAGAAATTACCTTGACGTGCTCGGGTCCCCGTTTCTTCCTCAGATAGTTGAAGCAGCACGCCCTGAAGTGCTTCGTGCCGCATGCCTTGACGCATTCGTTGCCGCACGAGTCGCAGGAGAACGTGCCCCATACCGTGCTGCCTGCGAGGGTAGGGAGATCGGATGATGAGCCAAGTGAGGGTTTATAAGAAATAATTAACTGTTAATAAACTTCAAAGATTGGGTGAAAATATAGCAATAGGTGAGGGAAAAATACAAGTAACAAGTGAAAACTACAGATTTTAAGATCATGGCCCGAAGTTCATAATATATGTTCTGATATCTATGTGTATGTCAGTTCCAACCAAGTCAATATGTTATACCTAATGTAAGTGGCAGCGCGTGAAAAATCTTCGATGGGCAACCCGGAACAAAAAATGTTATGAAAGTATAACTATAGGCTTGAAAAAAATTTTTAGGCAAGCCTGTGGGAATCGGCTTGTATGGGCGCTCCGCCACTGATACATACTGACTTACATACCTACTACTTAATATCGATAATTATAGTCCAGTAATTTATTTTATATACTTTTCTCAAAAATGTTTTAATTCGACCATCAGGGATAGATCGTAAATCAGGGTCAATTTAAAAATATATATAAAATATTTTTTTATTTTACTCCATGCCTTAAAACGAAAGCTTTGACACAGTGAGTGACTTATTAAAATGGGGAATGGATGAAAATTTTAGAAATGCCTGATTTTTTTTGGTGATAGGAATAACCTTCCTTAGCACCAGAAAAAAGTTGCAGATTTTTCAGCGGCGTCAATTATTTTTGAAAAATATAAACAGTTTCTTCACTTACGTTTTGGGGTTAGGACGGCGAATGAGATATTTTCTTTGATCCGTCTCATATTACAAAAAATATTTAGAATTTCTGACCCTGGCAATGACAAATATAGCTGCTGCAGCTGTCAATATTATTTCCAGTGTCAGTTTACCACGGATTTTTAAGATAATTTTTGTAATATGAGACGAATCAAGGAAAATGTCTCATTCGCCGTCCTAAACCCAAAACGTAAATGAGGAAACTGTTTATATTTTTCAAAAATAATTGACGCACCTGAAAAGTCTGCAATTTTTTTCTGGTGTTAAGGAAGGTTATTCCTAACACCAAAATAAAAATCAGGCAATTCTAATATTTTCATCCATTCCCCATTACTCACTGTTGGTTATACATATTTCAAAGGGAAAATATCAAAACGAATAACGTTAGGAAAAACTATATCACCTAAATGTACAAAATAATTGGTGGCGATTCGTTTCAGGGCTTATTTAGAATCGCATTGTGACTAGAAAAAACTAATTAATAAAATTAATTCGCCAAAGCAGGTACCGGGCAATAAAAACAAATTGGCGTAAAAAAAAATTTACGCGCTTATTTCTTGTCACAATGCGATATAAATTAACGTCTTAAACAGATCGCCACCATAAAAGTGACATTCTGTATAACAAAAAAAAACTACTCTACGGCATGCTTAAAGGTCTGACCTGAGGAAGATGTGGCCTCCTTTTTGTACCGCCTAGAGTCCGCGTGGGACCACGTGGCTAACAGAAACCATTATTATTATACTGGCTAAACATTATATATGTCACCGTTAGATTGTGTTAACCGTCAGTTTATAATCTTACCCGTTATATTGTAAACTGACGGAATATTGTGAACTGCCAAAATAATTTATAATTTTACGCATTCATTTTCGTTAGTTTATTTATAAACTAACAATGTCATATCGTTAAATTGTGAACTGAATCAAAGCCTGATTCGGAACGCAACCACTTGCATCAGTTTCCACTTACGTCAGAACATTTTTTTTTTGTTATTCAGACATTGTATTCCATTTATTTCGGCATCCAGCAGTGTCGACGCAGCCCCGCTGCGCGGGACTCCTATTTCTGGGCGCGTGGCCCTTCGGGCAACTGAAGATATGTTGGAATTGGGACGCATAACTACAGCGCCTGATAAATGTAGGCGGGCAAACACGCACGACCACTGTCTCGATATTTTATTTAAAGACGTATTCACTCTCGACCTTGTAAGCGCAGTAGCACGTTCATAGTAATCTGTATTTTCTATTTTAATAAACTAAATCCTTTTGTTATAAACAAAGTTCGTATTATTTCATCAGGTTATGGGCCGCCCCATGCCTAAATAGTAAAACAAGTAAAAGTTAAAGTGTTTTTAAAGTAAAAGTACAAATCATTATAACCTCAAATTTCGCGACATCACGTAGGTTTTGTTTCAGCATAATTTCAAGTATATGTGATCATAATGGCTTCAAATAGTGGTCTGAGTATAGAAAAGTTATCTGGAAGAGAAAATTATGCCACTTGGAGTTTTGCAGTGAAGGCCTACTTGCAATTAGAAGATTTGTGGGAATGTATTATCGAAACAGAAACCGGCAAGGCTGTAGATGCAAAAAAGGACATTAAAGCTAAGTCGAAACTCATTTTACTTATCGACCCCATAATATATGTGCATGTAAGAGAGGCCACATCAGCTAAAGAGGTTTGGGATAACTTAATGCGAGCTTTTGAAGACTCAGGCTTAACTAGAAAAGTGGGTCTGCTAAAGGATTTAATAAACACTACGCTAGAAAATAGCTCAAGCATAGAAGATTACGTTAATAAAATAATGTCATCCGCACATCGCTTACGAAATATTGGTTTCAAAGTGGATGATGAATGGCTTGGGACATTAATGCTAGCCGGCTTACCAGATGTCTATAAACCCATGATCATGGCCATTGAGAGTTCTGGAGTGAAAATTTGTGCCGATTCTATTAAAACAAAGTTATTACAGGAAGTAAAAACAATGGACACAACCGCATTTTACTCAAACTCCAAGAAGCAATATTATAATAAAAATATTGAAAAAGGGCAAAATAAATCAAAGGGACCGAGATGCTTTCATTGTAACAAATACGGGCACTTGAGTAAGAACTGTTGGTATAAAAAAAATAAAACAGATAATAAAGATAATGGTTTTATTGCAGCTTTTTCAGCAACCATATCGAATGACGCGCTGAACTGGTACGTCGATTCAGGAGCCTCGATGCATATGACGTCACACAAGGAGTGGCTCGAGGACGAAACTGCGCCACCTGTAACAAGCATCAGAATTGCTAACGATAAAATACTCAGGGTCGAAAGTTGCGGTAATGTAACTATAAGCGTACCAGACACACGAGGCAATATCAATAAAATTCTGGTAAGAAATGTAATTTATGTGCCAGAATTATCGACAAATTTTATCTCAGTAAGCAAAATGATAAAAAGTGGTTGCAATATCCAATTCAAAAACAATGGCTGTAAAATATCAAATAAAAATGGTCAAAAAGTAGCCGATGCCAACTTAATAAATGATATGTATAAGCTAAACATAGCATATGAAAAAGCTCAAGCCATGCCCGCAGTTACTGAAAATGATACTTACTTATGGCACCAACGAATGGGCCACCTGAACTTCAGCGATATGTATAAAATTCCAACTTGTACTACCGGTGTAAAATTATCTCCGTCTAATCAAAATAAAACATGCGTAAGTTGTATCCAAGGAAAGCAGACTAGACAGCCATTTCCAAGTGAGGGCTCCCGAGCAACCGAGTTGCTAGAAGTCATCCACTCCGACGTGTTTGGACCGATGCAAACTGCATCACTTGGAGGTGCCAGGTATTTTGTCACTTTCATCGACGATTTTTCACGTAAAGTACACGTATACACTGTAAAAAGAGATATTGTTAATAATGAGTATGTACCTGAAAAAGAAGAAACAAGTATTAATGAAAGACAAACCAGTACGCATGAATCAGATAGTAAAGTAATGTCTTGTAATAAAAAGGAATTGAACTTACCTGAATCTAAAATAGTTTACTTACCTTTTTCTGAAGAAAATGCTAATGAAGAAAAAGATGATATCGGAAATGCTAATAAAGAAAATACCAATGACGAAAAAGATGAAATCGGAGAGGATAATGACTCTGTTATAATCGACGAGTTGAATACAACGTCTCTAAATGTCGATTCGTTTTCTTCACCAGCATCGGTTGATTCAGATCCTGCCGATGAATCTTACAATCCTGAAGAGAGCATTGATATTCCAGAAATTAACATGAATCTTCGTCCAAGACGTCGTCGAAATGAATTTTATGAAGCTAATCCTCCCCAAGAAAATGCATCTTTTATGTGTATGAATGGCGAATCAGCTATGAGTATCTTGGACAAGGATCCACAAAGCCTTTCCGAAGCATTAGAGAGCAATAAGGCAGATCAGTGGATACATGCCATGGAGGAAGAATATAAATCATTACTACTTAACAATACATGGACATTAGTTGACATGCCGAAAAATAAAAAAGTAATCCCTTGCAAGTGGGTTTACAAAACTAAAACAGATGAAGATGGCAATGTATCAAGAATGAAAGCACGACTTGTCGTGAAAGGTTACCAACAAAAAAAAAAGGTATAGAATATCATGAAATTTATGCCCCTGTAGTACGCTATACCTCCATAAGATATGTGATTGGCTTGGCTGTAAAATATAATTTGAAAATTCACCAGATGGATGCAGTAACAGCTTTTTTGCAAGGTGACATTGAGGAAGACATTTACATGTCGCAGCCACCGTATTTTGGGGAAGGCGATAAAGTGTGCTTGTTAAAAAAATCCATTTATGGTCTAAAACAGGCAAGCAGGCAATGGAATAAAAAGCTCAATGCAGCTTTACTAGAAATAGGAATGTCACGATCAAAAGTAGATCCATGTATACATCACCGCATAGTCAACGAACAAAATATACTGATCCTTACAGTCTATGTTGATGATCTACTATGTTTCTATAATGATGAAGAAACTGTCAAGATGATAAAGAAAAAACTGAGCACTCAAGACATGTTGGCTGATGTGTTCACAAAGGGATTGCACCGGCCAAAGCATCTGACCTTTGCAATGGCAATGGGTTTGCGTCCAGAGGAGGGTGTTGGAATTGGGACGCATAACTACAGCGCCTGATAAATGTAGGCGGGCAAACACGCACGACCACTGTCTCGATATTTTATTTAAAGACGTATTCACTCTCGACCTTGTAAGCGCAGTAGCACGTTCATAGTAATCTGTATTTTCTATTTTAATAAACTAAATCCTTTTGTTATAAACAAAGTTCGTATTATTTCATCAAGATACCTAGCTAACCTAACCTACCTAGTCTTTGTGTACGTTCCGTAGCAAGCCGATTTGATCTCAGTTCACAATTTGACGATTCGACGTAGAAAGTTTATAAATTAACGAAAAATATTGCGTTAAAAAATCGTGAAGAGTTTTGATAGTTCACAATTTTTCTACAGTTTATGACATCGCGAGTAAGATTATAAACTGACGGTGTTCACAATCTAACGGTGACACATACATATTTATGATGAACAAGTCAAAATTAAACACGAGTGAATTAAAAATGATGTTAAAAACAGATATATATAATAGTTACATCCCAAGTCTAACCTCCTAAAAAACGAGCATTAGTCCAGGCAATGAACTGACAACTTGTATGGAAAAATAACAAATTTGGAAATAATGTATAATAGCGAATTTTTTCTTTGTAATGGATATAAGTATTATCAATTAAATAGTTACCTAGCGACAAAATCCAACAAAATTCCAGACATCAAAAAAATTATAAGTAACTTAACTAGCTTTTGAAAAGTCAGAAAGAGTAATAATAAACAGTTTTATCTTTATTTTGGTTCATTTACATTTGCTCTATAATATTCAAGATAAATAATAAAGAAAAAACAATTCAAGCTTTATTTAAATCTATTTAAATACTTCCGGATGGAAAGTTTGTTGGATTCTTAAATAAAGCATCTTAGAATGATGTAATAAATAAAAACAACGCTATTATAAATTAATGTCTATTATAAATCGACGACCGCTTTAGCCTAGTTGGTAGTGACGCTGCCTACGAAGCAAGAGGTCCTGGGTTCGAATCCCGGTAAGGGCATTTCTTTGTGTGATGAGCACGAATATTTGTTCCCGAGTCATGGATGTTTTCTATGTATTTAAGTATTTATTTATCTATGTATATGAGTATCTATGTATATCGTTGTCTAGTACCCATAGTACAAGCTTTGCTTAGTTTGGGACTAGGTCGATATGTGTAAGATTGTCCGCAAATATTTATTATTATTTATTATGTCTTTCCCGCTCACGAAACAATGATGTCCCGGACCTTTGGGAGGCGTGCGTGGGGCTAGGTACCTACAAAGTACCAACTGTGCCAACACGTAGAGGCCCTTTTGACAATTTAATGAAATGTAAGGAGTACACCTAGCGGATGCTGTCCCTGCCCGTGTCATGGGACGCACACAGAGACAGCACCTGCTGGGGTGTATAGGGAATATTGCTGGTTGATGGAATCTAAAGAAAACGGGTTATTGGGTGAAAATGATGGACTAGTGGCTGGGCTATTGGGTGAAAAATCGGATGCCTGCTTATTAAACTGTCTCATTTTTTATCTCTGGCAGACGGTGACTCGCCAACTGCTAGATGGGCCCCAATTAATAGCGACATTAAAAAATGGCCTAAGGGCAACACCAGTCAGAGAGGCTGGGGGGTAGAGAGGTGGCACTGGACTTTAAACATATAGCCAACTCGCCACTTAGGTGTCCACATCTACCCTCGAGCAACAGCTCTTGCGACTCCACTCTGGACAGCCAGTTAAGGCAAGCCATAGGTGGGGGGGCCTGTCCAACCAACCACCCGATCGGCTCAGCCTGACCACAGGACACCCCCAGCACTCAGGTACGTAGGGTCGCTACTCCCTAACAGCCCGCCACAAGCTGCCTTACGTTGTTATTAATATTATTATAATATTTTTCAAAACCGTATTTTGCCTGGACTACATTTGAGACAGGAAGTGGTGCTATTCTAGACCGACACCTGTCGAGGAATAAAAAGAGAACTAAATATTAACATAGAAATTACATTGTATCACGAAAGGTAGCGCCTATGGAATGAATGAAACGAATGAGTGAGTCCGGTTATTGACCGATATACATAGACCATTTTGCCACACACAAAGATGCTTTGTATCACTCATTCAAGCCACATGTGACTGTTCTCCTAAATTTACTAAAAAAAATCAAATAAAAATGTTATTAAATTGAACAAAAAAATACACTTACCGATAAGCATCAATGAAACTATAGCCGTGATTTTTAACATTTTGAATCTGCGGTACTTAGGTACAAGATGGCGAACACACAGCTGATCGTAGAATGGTGTTAGTATCTTCACTACCCCTTTTTATATGGGAAAAGTTTGCCTATTTGCTTTGCGTAGGATGCCCTCGTAATGGAATTCTGAGATACGGATGAATATAAGTAACTTTTTATAGTTTTAGCAATTGACACTATTTTCTGTGTTTTACTGTTTGAAAAACGTGAGGTCATTTCGCCGGTCAGCGAACACCTAATTTCATGTGCCGGTTAGCGACCACTTAGATGAGTTGGTGAGTTGAGAGGAGGATTTCTCGTTATTTTAGTAGATTCCTACGAGTATTCTATAACTATTTAAAAAAATGCATACGTACGGCTAACTGTTTCCAAAGGGTATGTAGAATTGTTGTTATCTTTACTGGAAATACCCTTGTCCTTCAAGCGGTCGCTAACTGAAGAATAGAATAGAATAAACATTTATTCATAACAAATTGCCACGAAACGGTTCCGTCTCAGCGTTGTGCGGGCCTAGTGGCAAGCGCTGGTCTTCCGATGGAACCATCCGGTGATTCCACGGCGTAGGTTACACACATATTAACACTCATACAAAAAATAATATAAAACAAAAAAAAATCAGTAAAGAAAAATAATGGATGGTCATTGAAGCTGGTCGCTTAGCCGGCATAATGACCCTACCTACCTATACCTAAGTATAGGAGTGGAACAACTCAGGTAAATTGAACTACCAATTATGTACCTATCTATTTAAGCATAAGTATTTAGGTAAAAACATGTAAATGGAATTTAAGTTTATGTGCCTTGGTCTACTTTTGATAGGCATCTTATCAAACTTTGCGATATTCAACAGCGCTCAGAAATTCAGCCATTTCATGACGTCATATCATCAATTGTCACGATATCATGACACTGGAAGTCATGCTAGTGTGAAAACATTCGTGGAAAGCCAGTCCTGACAAGCTAGTCTAGACACACATCCAGAAGTGATGCGAGAATTAAATATATACGCCATGACAAAATACACACACATATGGTTATACAAGTCAACTGATAATTTATAATTGGTTGGTTTGACAGCCATATCACGATAAGGTATAATATTTATATCACTGCTCTCTAACACATGACTTATTTACCACAGTCTTTTCTGGGTCCAAGGTTCAGGTTCAAGGTTCACAGAAATGGTGAAATGATTCAATGGAATTCATGTAAAAAATTAAAGGGTGGAGTTTCATTTGTTTTGTTTTATTTAATGTTAGATCAAATGAAATGTTTAGACCTACGCTACGGTTGATTGGTAGAGAATGCCTTGTCGTTCAGTCCGCCCTCTGCACTTATTATATTAGTGCAATAAAGTTTAAATAAATAAATCATTAGCCAAACGCTTGGTTCAAATTCGATTTATTTTTTGTATGCTGTCTCAGGTGGAAGATGATCGGATGAATGGTTAAAAGGCCAAAATTTTAAGGTATTCCATATGAAATTATGAAAAACATCCCCAAAGACTGGCCCCACTCAAGCACCACGCGTTGTCACCCTACACTTACCTTATCAATAAATTATAATGTTTTAAAACTTATTCCATAAACATTTTAATTCAATTTTCAAACACGTGACCTGAGTTTAAGATGGCTGTCTATTTCTGGAAACCTTTTTTTATTCGGTGCCAAACAAGCACACGGCCTACCTGATGTAAGCAGACATCGTAGCCTATGGACGCTTCCGATTTAAGAAGAGTCACAAGCGCGTCGCCTACTTGTTCCTGATTCGAGGATTGTTTTGACAGCTTGAAACAAATGCAAATCGCACTTTCAAAAGTTTCAACAGTTTATCATCGACAGCTCTGGCGACCTTACTAACAATACAATACAATACTATACAAATATTCTTTTCTCAAACATGCAATGAAATGTCGTCATTACGTGAGTTATATGTTATATCTGGCTTCAAAGTATCACGTTTCGGGCGGATCAACTTGAGAGAACTGTAAAGGAATTTCATACGAAATTGAAGGCCTAGGCCGGGAAGTAATTTTGTTCTAATTTTCATTCCACTATTTGTGGCACAGCATCGCGATTCAGCCATGAAAAATAGTTTGATTTGAGGAGTTTTTATTTATTTATTATATTGCGTGTTTAAGAAAAGCACTATACATGCCTGGCCGTGAAAAGGGCTTGCCGGCTTCGTATCACTATCCGGCCTCCCTACGCCTGAAGTGCCATTTCATACATGTAGTTAATGTTTAAATTAAAAAAATACACATAAAAAAATGTGTTTTCTAGTTCATTCAAATCTTGCGTAAATATTGGGTATTGGGCCTCTGAGCATCTAGAATATATAAGATTCGGGTCAATATTAATTTCTCTAAGTATCACTTTACGGATGCGAATTCATCTGAACCCGAATACCGAATAGTTCTATAATAAGAACTTGACACTCGGCGTTATCTAAGTATGACCGCTACTACAATAATGGAATAGACATCCTAATTACTAGATATATATCTTTTTGATATGTGCAGACAAGAATGGCAGTGATATAGCGGCAAATTGCACACAGATTGCATTTTTCTCAAGTGAATTGTGTGTAGGTACTACTCCACACACATTTTACTTTAAATAAAAGTGCAATATAAATACGACTTTGTCTACTCGTACTCATAGTACTTTACCGTTGAAAGCACTTTTGCTCTCGACAACGCTGTAATATGATACTTTGATAGCGAAATGGAAATCATGTACAAATAACGGTACAGTATTGGAGTGGGTTAAGTCGCGTCTTGGGTTTTGATATAATACGTCATTGCGTTCCGAAGGGCCACATTGTTTTCAACGAAGCTTGGTGAGTATGAACTCACCAAGACTCTTAAATAACACACTTATGCTTAGGATTCAAATATATTCAATTAAGAAAATTCTAAAACTAATAATTAACTTTAAAAACAAAGTTTTAACCGACGAAAAATCAATCATCCCCTATTTTCCTACCCTTAAGGTTGGTTTTTTTTCCAAATTTATATGGGACCAACTTCGGGGTATACCCTTTCCAATAAAAAAAGGATTATCAAAATCGAACTACTCTGTAAAAAGTTATGTTATAAAAGGATATTTATAATATACAAGGGGATTGTTTTTATTCTATTAAATAAAAAAGCGGCCAAGTGCGAGTCGGACTCGCACATGAAGGGTTCCGTGAAATAAATTGCGGCTTACGATTTATGACGTATTAAAAAAAACTACTTATTAGATCTCGTTCAAACCAATTTTCGGTGGAAGTTTACATGGCAATGTATGTACATCATATATTTTTTTTAGTTTTATCATTCTCTTATTTTAGAAGTTACAGGGGGGGGGACACACATTTTACCACTTTGGAAGTGTATCTCGTGCAAACTATTCAGTTTAGAAAAAAAATATGTTAGAAACCTCAATATCATTTTTGAAGACCTATCCATAGATACCCCACACGTGTGGGTTTGATGAATAATTTTTTTTTGAGTTTCAGTTCTGAGTATGGGGACCCCTAAAACGTAATGTTTTTTTTCAATTTTTGTGTAAAAATCTTAATGCGGTTCACATAATACATCTACTTACCAAGTTTCAACAGTATAGCTCTTATAGTTTCAGAAAAAAGTGGCTGTGACATACGGACGGACAGACAGACAGACGGACGGACATGACGAATCTATAAGGGTTCCGTTTTTTGCCATTTGGCTACGGAACCCTAAAAAAGGATATAATATACAAGGGGATTTTTTTTTATTTTATAAAATAAAAACTACTCAAATAAGCTTAGAATGATATAATGATGTTTGTCCCATTATTACGAACACAAATGCCAAAGACAATGTGAGAGAGACGAACTTTAACGACACTTTAGCTAAAATAGGTTTGTTGAACGATTATGAATAAGGCCAATAGTAATTAACTAAGTACTTACTATTGTAAGTAACTATAATATTAAATTAGCTAAAATAGAACTGCACCCCTGTAAAAATATATATTTAATTAGTTAAAGAGCGAATACAGCGGCAGATAACCCTTTACGGCTTTGTCCGCTGTACAAATGTTTTTTTTGTATTGTTTTTTGTAGTAAATAAATGAAAAAAAAAAAAAAAAAAAAAAGCAAAGGTGCCCATCACGCTCGCCGCATTGCCGCGTTGGATTGCGATGGACAACCTTTGCAATAAGAATGACCCAGAGCAGGGGTCTAGGCCTCGGAGCACCAGCATCCCGTGGTCTCTGCGGCAAGAGGGGCAAATAAGTAGTCCGAGAGCACTGCGTATTCTGTCCGTCTAACGTGTAGCCGCCCCTTCAGGAGCAGCTCCTGCAACTCGCATCGTGCGGTCCAGGTGAGATGCTGCAAACGTGCTGACGCATGTTGCGGCCCACTATAGGCATTTACCTCTTTGCCAGGGTACTAAAGTGAGGCCGTCAGGTCTCTTTCCGTCGAACTGACTGAGGCCTGGTGGTTCCAGGACGCAAGGGGTATTTGCAGATACCAGCGCCCTCCAGATGATGTCATTCAGGGCGCGGTGGCGAGGGAATCTGCCAGCACACACTAGCACGTATACTTAGGTAACCTTTTTCTTTTTGATTTTTGGTATAGGTAGGTACAAGCTTTTAATGCCGCCTGTTTTTTTTTGCACATTCATCGACTACCTACTTATTGAGAGGGCTCCACTTCCAATGAGCCTAAAAGAGTTTAATCTAAACATGACGGTTTATGTTGTGTAGTTTAAGATTAACTATGGCCACCACATATGTATGAATATAAGGAGATCGGACATGGCGGCCGATTTGTATAGAGTGAGCCTGTCGCAAGTACATTAACCCACACAACGCCCAAGTAATTGACAAGACAAAGCACGCACACATCTAAAACACACACTCTTGTATACCTACACGCTCATCTGACAATAAACGCGCATCATATCAGGCATTTTGGGAAAAAACGTAATATTCTCTGCTCGCAGCACGCGTGCACAGTATGGCAGTGTATGCCCATTGAGCATACAGCTGCGACACGGCCGCCGGCGGCTTGTCCTCTCTCTAGTATTCTATGCTCTGAGATGGCCACCTTATCTAATCGTAGCCTTTAGGCTCATAATCCTAGATACGGGTGTTTAATAACATTACCGCACTCCCGTGTTTATTTTTTTTTTGTATCCCGATCACGCCGTCTATTGTACTTTGCGGCTTGCAGCAAGACGTAAGTACAAGATCGGGGCATTTTTAAATTAAACCAAGTTGTGTCTATTACTATTTTTAACAGACTTCAAAAAAGGAGGAGGTTATATGTTCCACTGTACCAATATGTATTTTTTTTATGTATGTTCACCGATTTCTCCGTCAATTGTGGACCGATTTCTAAAATTCTTTTTTTATTCGAAAGAGTATACTCCTGAGGTGGTCCCATTGTCACCAATTTAGGATCTGATAATGGGATCCCAGGGAAATTGAGGGCAACCCTCAAATTTTATAGGCAGTGATTTCGGTATTTTCTATTATAACTTTTTTTTTTTTGTTTAAGGTTTATGCGTGACGCGAATGTATTTACCCTCGGAAATCGTAATTTTGGTGAAGTGGAATGATGATGAAGACCACAGATGACTTATGGAACTCCTCAAAGATGTAAAGTACGTCAAAGATTCTGACATGATTCCGTTGAAGTAGCAACTAATGAAGTGTTAATTCTGTGATCCTTGAGGAATTGACGGAACTCCTCAAATATTATCAGCCCACAGACTGACTACTGACTTGGGTTTTTTCTGTAATAATCAACGCATTTGCTCTCGGAAAGCAGTTCATGTGGTAAATTGGAAAGGAAATGTGGAAAACTTCATGTACCATGGGGTTTGCCGAAGTACTGAATTGAAGTCGGTTTAAACTTTGTTTTTAAAGTAAATTATTCTAAATCATTAGCAAACGTGTTCTTACGTAGTTAAAAATAATCCCAGTGCCCAACACCGGCCTTACGAAACAATATAGATCAACTATAAGTTTCAAGATTTCGAGCATAACGACATTTACCTTACTAAATCCATCTATGCTTAAGGGTTACAATATCATCAGCGCTACAGGTATACGAATTTTGGAAACGGCACGTTTGCAGATATCCCCATCCGCAACCGCGGAAGTTACGCATCAATTTCTACATCTGCATCCGCAAACGTTTCGAAGTTTAATCTAAACGTATGGATACATTGCTGCCACTAAAGCGTTAGACCTGGCTAAATGCAGTGCACTAACTGGGGGAGAGAGAGGATTTAAACCATCTCATTAAAGTCCGGTTAAGTAAAGGCCAGTTAAGTCCCTTAGAGGTCAAAGCCAAGCTGGCATCCAAAAAGCCCGGCGTGCTTAACAGAGCAAAGCGTTACTTCTCCCCGGGACAAAGACTTTTACTATAAAAGTCTCAAGTCCGTCCCAACATGGAGTATTGCTGTCATCTCTGGGCGGGAGCACCTGGATACCAGCTTGGGCCTTTCGACTCGCTTCATTGTGTCTGTGTGTCTGTGTGTGGCATCGTAGCTCCTAAACGCATGGATCGATTTTAAAGCCGTTTATTTTATCTGTAAGCTGAGGATGACATGATCGAGATGGTTCTTAGCTGAATGTTCATTGAGGATCCCAGTAATATAGATAGATATAATTAAGATAGTATAATAAGATGTAATTTATTTATTTCATACATAAAAACATGTATAAAACTTTTACAAAACTAGACTATTATTAAATTAAAATAACTAAAACTAAACCTTAAACTTAGAAAAATAAAATAAAATAACAAATTAAATAAGAGGCCTGGGCCTCTTGGCAGAGTGCCCATCACGCAGGCAGCATTCCCGCGCTGAACTGCGATTGCGATCCTAAGATTATTTATTAAGATATAAAAAAAGTTTTGTAAATAATCTTGAATAATAAAGATTGTACTAAACGTAACCTACCATGTAACTTAATCATATCTGAAAAAAAATTGTTAATTTTTTTTATCTACCTTTCAATCGGTTCGGCCCTTATTGAGATAAGTATATTTAAGTATGGATCTTTGAAATGAAAATATGGGGGCTTATCAACTTTTCTAAGTTGTAAATTTTGTTCGCACCGACGATTGTCGCAACGTGTTTGATTAGCTATCATGTTGACGTTGTTTATATAGGTTTTTAATCTTTGTCCCCAAAATCCGCGTGTGTCCGGAAATATTCGCATCCACGTCCTCGGCCCTGGTTATCTAAAAACGCATCCGGAACATCCCTGGGGTGTTATTCGCTACGAGTTAATGCAGCTCACCCCGCCGGTCACCCGTTACGAAACTAGACCTCTACCTTCGCTTAATTGCTACGCATCGCTGTGTCAAGGTATAATTGTGGGTGAGCGTTGAGGTGAGCTTAAAACAAGTTACAGAATAGGGGGGCTGGTTTGGACCACACCACCATAAAAATAATACTTAGGAACTATATATTATGTAGGAATCTATAGTTGTGCGATAGATACTTAATGATCATGTTCTTGACTTCTTACCAGTCGACGCGAAACCAGTTTCGCTGCCAGACGCCCTGTTTGTCGAGCAAATAATTAAAAACATGTATTGAGTATTATTGACCATTTTAATATCATATTTATAATAATATGAATGTGTTTGTGAAGTGTGTTGTGTTAGTTTTGTGTTCGACATGTGTTTCAAGCTTAAACGAAGGTAGGTAATATTTTTTGTGTGTGTTTTCCTGTTTTGGTTTGCATTTGATGTTTAAATCTATCATTTGCATCTTATAAACTGTTTATGTAAAGTGTTTAATGTCTGAATCGCATGTTAGGAAGTATGTAGAACCCTAATATATCATCCTAAAGTATCATCGCATCACAATAAAAATAGAAATTACTTACTTATAAGTTATAAGGTAATTTGGAGAATTATGAACCGAATGGGTCCTAACAACACTAACAAGTTGGTCATACAGAGGTTTAGTTAAGGACTACGACGCCAATTTTTTGTTAGCATTATCTAAACCGCGACTCCTCTTATAATATTCACAAATGTATTAAAAGACGAGACGCGGTTTATGCACCTATATATTATTATACAGAGTGGGACCTGTAACAGGAACAAATATTCAAAAAGACGCTTCCTTAGAGCATCTGCAGTAACTCCTTGTGTCGCATTCATTTTCAAAATTTTTGGTTTCGGAGAAATTTTGATCTAAAGTTATGACCTCCATGTAATGTATCTTACCTCCACGAGATCATAGCTCAGCAGTCAACGCATACCCTGAGAACTTTACGGTTTCGCTCTATGAAAACACAACAATATATCGATATCAGCCATATTTTTACACCAAAAAATAGGTTGGGTAATTTGACTAAATATTCATTAATAATCCACCTAAATTTAAATTTAATACCGGAACGGTAAAAAATAATAAAAAGTAATCTATATAAATTCCCTAAAAATCAGGCGAAAATGGTATAAACTTTCTTTACTTTATAATTGACTACCTACTTCTATATATACGTTCTTTGGGATACGCGCATAATCCACTTATTTTTATGAATGAATAAACCTTAATATCTCAAGGTCGTAAATATTTCATTAAAATGCTGTCCTTTCCTGATGCATATATTTTTGGATTCAGGAAGTAAGTCTCCAAATTTGTGTACTAAAACATGTTTTCGTTATAAAAATACTGATAGCTTGCGGGTTAATTTTTTTTCCTAACTTCCGGTCCATAGACTTAGTGATTTCAATAGTAAAAGCTTTTAAAATAACATATAAAAGCCATATTCAAATAATTAGCCTGATATTCAATTATTTCCAAAAAAACCGTATCTTGCTCAGGCTAGCAGATTTTGAGGTAACATCATCTAAGGAGTCATAATAGTTTTTGCATTTTTGTTTTCATAAGATATTTTTGTAATTTTTTTATATTTTTTAAAAAAAATTTTTAGTGTTTTTAAAATAAAAAGTTACTCGTAGCACTCCAGAAGAGTAGAAAAATACAAGTAAACTTGTTTTAAAGATATTTTTTTTACGTAAATCCTCTTGGAAATAATTGTTCACAAACTTCAAATCATTTATTTGTGAACAATAGGTATGCACATAATGTAATTATGCTAGATGGTAGGTACATATAAATTAGTCCAGCTATGTTCTGCCCCAAGGCTTAGAAAGATCTTATGACTAAACATGTTATGACACAAGCTTAATAATCTACCGTTTAATTTTTTGGTACTTATACAGGGCCCATCCTGTTTAAGTACCTAATTAAATCATAACTCACATGTATAGTCGACTACAAAAATAAGTATGTTTTTTAATATTACAAATATGTATATGTATGTATATCGGCGAAGGACTTCAAAGGCTTTTAGAAAAACACCAAGAAACTTAACGTAGGACCCGGGGTCCCTGTGAGCATCGGTGGCGTGGTTGATTCGAAGGACATAGCCAACAACTTTAGAGAGCTGTAAAATCACCTCTTGTAAGTGGACCGCAGGAGGTTTTTGATGGTGGGACCATTGTGGGAGGCAGTACCGTTAGAATATCTGCCAAAGATGTGGCAGTGGTCATTAAGGCTATGCAGCGCGGTAAGTCTCCGGGGCACGATGGTCTCAGCATTGAACATCTCAAATATGCTGGAGTCCATCTTCCTCGCGTGTTGGCTATGTTCTTTACGTTGTGCCTGCGACATGCGTATCTGCCGGATCATCTCATGAGGACGGTTGTTGTACCTATAGCCAAGAACAGAACGGGGGACGTGTCTGACATCACAAACTATAGACCCATATCACTAGCTACTATTGCCTCTAAGGTGCTCGATAGCCTGCTTAATGAACAGCTTAAAGTTCACATAAAACTGCATGATGCACAATTTGGGTTTAGACCCGGTTTGTCCACGGAAACGGCGATTGTGTGTCTTAAGCGGGCTGTCGGGTACTACAAGGACAGGAAAACACCGGTTTATGCCTGCTTCTTGGACCTGTCCAAGGCGTTTGACCTGGTTGCCTACCATCTGTTGTGGCAAAAACTAAGCCGTACGACCGTGCCAGCAGAATGTGTTACACTTTTAAAATACTGGTATGGTAACCAGGTCAATCATGTGAGATGGATGAATACAATGTCCGAAGAGTATAAGCTTCAGTGTGGTGTCAGACAAGGGGGGCTGTCGTCGCCTATTCTGTTCAACCTTTATGTTAACCAGTTGATCGAGGAGCTCAGCAGTACGGATGTGGGATGTCATATTGACGGTGTCAGTGTCAATAACATTAGCTACGCTGATGACATGGTGCTGCTGGGTCCCTCCATCAATGCAATAAGGCAGCTGGTAAGCAAATGCGAGAGCTATGCAGAGCAACATGGCCTGAGGTACAACTCTAAAAAGAGTGAAGTTGTTATATTTAAAACAAGTAAATATAACCCGACAGTTGTGCCTCCGGTAGTGTTGGGCGGCGTTGCTCTAAAGGTGGCAGACCAGTTTAAATATCTGGGGCATATGGTCACGCCGGACTTGAGAGATGATACGGATATAGAGATTTGCTCGGTGCACGAAAGAAGTTAAAGTCACATTGTATAGGGCTTATTGCCAGACCTTCTACACCAGCAGCCTGTGGGTGAGTCATACGCAGCGCACGTACAATACGCTCAGGGTCCAATATAATAACATATTCAGAATGCTGATGAAACTGCCGCGACACTGTAGCGCGTCGGGTATGTTCGCAGAGGCGCACACTGATGGCTTCCACGCCATCAGAAGGAAGAGAGTTGCGTCTCTGTTGAGCAGAGTGCGCGGCAGTTCTAACACCATCCTGAATATGTTTGCTGAGCGCCTGGACTACCCGATGACAAAACACTGGGTAAAGATCATCACTGGCCAAATAAGGTAATGATCTTTGCCCAGTGTTGCAAATATGTAATATTAAGTAAGTGTTTGTGTCGATTGTTTTATTATTATTATTGCTTTTGTATCCTTGTTTTAAAATATGGGTCTTTGCCTGAAATAAATCATTTTTTTTTTTTTTATATCTTATTACTATGGTAGTAAGGTCTATCTATGTATACATATTTTTGTAACATCGTATGGATACATCTCTTTATACTTATAGTCGACTGTACAACAACTGTCAAATATTGTCAGAATTTTGTTTTTATTACTCTGTATGACCTAAGTTCTACATATTTATCTCAATATTTAGGTTTCTATTGGCATTAATTTTAAATTTTATTTTTTTTCCATTCTGATTTTGTTTACGGTTCGGTTTTACCTAACAGGAAAACGGGTTGAATAATCAATCTTGCCATTAATACAGTACATTTACCTCAAACACGACAAACTTTGAAAGCAATGTTTAGTATTATTCTCTAATTGATTAATAAACTGGATTCGTATGCTGTCACTGCCATGGTATTAAAAAACCGGCCAAGTGCGAGTCGGACTCGCGCACGAAGGATTCCGTACCATTATCAATAAAAATATTTATTTTATTTTGTTTTTAGTATTTGTTGTTATAGCGATAACAGAAATACATAATCTGTGAAAATTTCAACTATCTAGCTATCACGGTTCTTGAGATACAGCCTGGTGACAGAGAGACGGACGGACGGACGGACGGACAGCGAAGTCTTAGTAAAAGGGGGACCCTTTTTCTCTTTGAGTACGGAACCCTAAAAAGTTTCTGCCAAAAAAATATTTTTGGTAGGTAGATTTTTTTTAATGCCGTCTGTCACTGTCAGTAGGGGTTTTAGGGTTGTTCAAATTACCTTAAAAATTGTGTATTTTATGTTTTTTTTTATATTTAAACCTCCCTAAGCCTGCCTGCCTTTTTTTTTTTTTTTTTTTTTTTTTTTTTTTTTTTTTTTTTCGCATCCCACCTAGCCGAGGAACTAGGATGGGTATGACGGGCTCCCGGGAACCCCCCGGACTACCGTCTAAAACCACCAAGGTATGCCCTCTCTGCCGTGTAGTAGGGGCGTCATGGGATCGCGAACATTTCACCACGACGCCACTCGGCAACAGCCGCAGATGCCCTCACTACTAAGGCAAAAGCCCCCCTCCCGTCGTTAGCGTGCAGGGCGACACCACACGCTTCCCGACCCGACCAAAGGACCTCCACGCCGGGAGAGGGTGATATACCTCGGATTCGCCCTCTCAGGTCCCCTTGTAACTTTTATAGAGGTTTTCTCCCTCGCAGCCACGACTCGGCCCCGGCCTGACGGTCGCAGCCCCCGCGCCTAACATGAATCCTCTGATAGCAGAGGATTTGTCAGGGTTCCGGGTCCGTTATTTATTATAGAGGCAAACGGCAATGGCCTCTCCCTCAAGCCGCACCTGGGGAATCTTGCGATTCCCTGGGCGGAACCCCCCGACCCCCCCGTGTCGGGTTATTGGTAGCACCAGCAAGCGATAACTTAGGGTTCACTAAATTATCACTTGCCGTTGCCTCCAGGGCACACCGGCCAAGACACTACCCATCCCTGCGGATCAACCGAATCAAGAGGAATCGGTAGAGTCCGGACACTCGAGGAGGTTACCCGACATAGCGCCCCAAGCCTGCCTGCCTGGCTTCGCCTGTGCCGGCTGTAATTAACATTGGCAATCAAGCGAGACAAAGAGGGTTTTAGGGCTACATTGCAGTCCGTTTTGTAAAGCTAATGCCTCTGTCATCTTGCGATATTGGGATTAGGTGACAAAGCAGACCCCAGGAAAAGAAAGAAAGAAAGAAATAAATAAAATATTTATTCGTGACAAAACCGTTTTCATGTTTTGTCACGAATAAATCTAGACACATACAAATACGGACAAATTCGTCCACGTTTCTTTGTTTAATCTAGGATATCAAAGGGAAATAATAATATTTTAAGGTAAACGTCCGAGTGCTCGACGCGCTGTACCTACAGTCGGCCAAAACAGTGGTCAACCAGTTTTGACAAAAGTTTCTGTGAGATCTAATTGTAGCTAAGGTTACTGTCATAATATTATTGCAAGTGGAAATCGAACTTGTTGTTTCATGTCATGACGTTCAAATGAACCTCGACCGTAGGGTAGACCACATTTCTGGCCGGCTGTAGGTACTATGTGAAAGTGACATGGCTTAAATTCTTAAAAAATCCTCTTAGTTCGACATTAAGTGCCCAGGCCCCATGCCATACCTATACTAGTATATTTATAGCGTACCTTACACTTATTTCGATCATTAAGTGCTTTTCAATAACAACACTAATTTTTTTGCGTTTCAAAATGGTTTTCCTTGAAATCGCATGAGTCGCATGACTAAGTATTGACCCACGATTTTTCTCATCTTATCTGGAATAGGGTACAATGTTGATAATTCGCCTTAACTACTTTGCTGACTGTGCCTAGTTTGTTTACACCCTGTATGTTTTTGCAGGGGACCCGTGCATGGCCGACAAAGATGCCGGCGTCTGCAAGGTTCTAGACGACTGTGACTACGCCGTAAAGTTACTCACGATTGATGAGAAGAAGCCTACAGTAAGTACCTTTTTTTTTATACAACGACGGTGGCAAACAAGCTTACGGCCTGCCTGATGGTAAGCAGGTACCGTAGCCTATGGACACTTGTGACTCCAGAAGAATCATAAGCGTGTTGCCGTAACGCATTGTACGCGGGTCATTCACAAACGGGTGTACAGTCACAAAAACAAAAATCATCTTTCCGGTGGCCAATAGTTACGGGCTTATGTTTATATATATACTACGTTATTATCACATATAATTATAGAAGGGGCAAGGCCGTTTGTGCGGATTCAGAGTTCAACCAAAAATTAGGTTTTTTAGCCCTTAACTTTGGCAATGTCCACCGAAAAGACGCGAACCTAAATCTGACAATGACCCACGCGCGTCAGGTAGATCTAAATGTCACTTTTTATATGGAACATTGACAGTTAAATTGTCCAAACGCGCGTTCAGAACGTTACGTGATTACCCACCTGATAACCTTTTGTACCCGACCGCGCATCCTGCTCCAATCAGCAACCAGGTTGATGAATGTAGACGTACTTAGTAGGTACATTCGCGGTCAATGAATACGAGTCACCCTAAATTAAATAACCGCTATAGGTTTTTTTTTTATATTTAACACTAGTTATTAACTTAGTATAGTATTCTTTTTAATACCCAACTGTATTAGCAATATCCGGGATCCTATTATAAAAATATCAACGTCCAAAAATGACGATTTTTGCGATATCTCGCTCCGTTAAGGTTGTTTTTTTTTCATGGGTTTTTACGAGTCCGATTTAAGCCTGGTAACTTTCTTTTGTAACTGTTATTTTTGCAGTTTACATGTATAATTAAATAAAAATCTTGACAGGATTAAAAAACTGCACAACCCTGCACTATTTTAGGAAATATGACAGTATTTTATTACCGACCCGTATTCATTGACCGAGTGTATAATAATCTGTACTATCTCCGTGTCCTACTAACTCCTCGCCGACTCCGCACCACTTTCTGGGGAAAAGGTCTAACTGTAATTTTTTTGCCCGACTACGGCATAGCCAAAGCCCGAAAGGAAGGGTTATGTTTTAGCAGTCTATGTTTGTATTTGTGTATGGTCCACTGTAGCGTTTAAAATACTGAACCGAATTTTGATAAATGGAGTGTCAATGGATTTGAAATTATGCTTTTTTGGAGCAGCCCAACTGGGGAAGTACTTCCACCTTACAGAAGACCGCAGCCATAATAGCACCACTGCTTTGTAGTGTTGCTATATTATTGCATGCTATGACGCATGTGGTGTTGTGTTCCTGGTGGTGAGTAAGGTCGCCAGAGCTCCCTAGGATGCGCTGTGTTGGGAGTGAGGGACCTGCATGTCTCTATCCTCAAGTGAAAAAAGGGTCGGCAACGCGCTTGTGATTCTTCTGGAGTCACAAGTGTCCATAGGCGACGGTACCAGCTTAACATCAGGCAGGCCGTAAGCTTGTTTGCCACCGTCGTAGTATAAAAAAAGCGGCCAAGTGCGAGTCGGACTCGCACATGAAGGGTTCCGTTAAATAAATTGCTTTTTACGATTTATGACGTATTAAAAAAAACTACTCAATAGACCTCGTTCAAACCAATTTTCGTTGGAAGTTTGCATGGTAATGTACATCATATATTTTTTTTAGTTTTATCATTCTCTTATTTTAGAACAGGGGGGGGGACACACATTTTACCACTTTGGAAGTGTCTCTCGCGCAAACTATTCAGTTTAGAAAAAAATGATGTAAGAAACTTCATTATCATTTTTGAAAACCTATCCATAGATACCACGTATGGGTTTGATGAAAAAAAAAATTGAGTTTCAGTTCTTAGTATGGGGGGGGAACTCCAAAATTTTTTTTTTTTTTTTCTATTTTTGTGTGAAAATCTTAATGCGGTTTACAGAATACATCTACTTACCAAGTTTCAACAGTATAGCTCTTATAGTTTCGGAAAAAAGTGGCTGACTGAAGTGACGGACGGACAGACAGACATGACGAATCTATAAGGGTTCCGTTTTTTGCCATTTGGCTACGGAACCTTAAAAAAAATGCTCCGGTGACATAAGCTACCTTTTGTATGAAAAAAAAATACATGGTGGCTGTCACAAACAAGTAAGTGGCTGACTTTGAAAAAAAACTTTTGCTATCATAACGTGTGGGGTATCAAATGAAAGAAGAGAAAATTTCGAGTTAAGTCTAAACAAATATTATTCATAGTTACTTTTCCGTAGTCGGGATATAGTTTTTTTTTAATTTTTATGTTTGTTTCCAGATGTGCAGATGGCGCGGTATGACGCGGATCGTGTGCTGCCCTTTACAGGACCGCTCGTACACCATTGGGGCCTTCAGAAGTTATTTTGGAGGCGCGAACAATGGGGTCCTCCGGTCGCAGGATATGGTAAGAAACCCAAAAGTGTTGGCATTCATACGTTAGGCTCCATATACATTTCACTCTTGTATGTATGTATGTATGTAAATAACTTTTCAACACACCTGCTCGTAAAGTAGGTCTTATTACAGCGTATTTACACTGATAATGCAGAATATTACCCATGCCGTGCCTTTTACATTACATTATCGCACTAGTGCCTTTTCATTACATATCTTTTTAAATATTAGCAAAATAATGCAGAATATTACCCATGCCGTGACTTTTACATTACATTATCGCACTAGTGCCTTTTCATTACATATCTTTTAACATTTTCATTTTTTTTTATTTTTTTTCATCGCAAATGTGTTGAAAAACGTCGTATGAAACACGTGAGCATTGGTCATTACACTTCTCGTCTCCATTAAGCCTTCGCCTTCGGCTCAGGCTTAAAAACCGACTCGAGTGTAATGACCAACATAGCACACTTGTATCATAATGTACTATTATTGTACACACAAGACACAGGTAAAAATACAGACAAAAAAATAGGTCGGGACTCTAAGGCCGTGTTCCTGCGCGATGCATGTAAACATAAACTTGAGCTTGCCTGAAGTGATCATGTAACAGGCGTGAGCGTTTCTACTTTCGCGTGAAAGACCTCGCGCCGCTTAACGCCCCGCTTATATATAACCACGGCCTTAAATACACCAACCCATTAAATATTGACTGGAAAGTTACTCTATTCGATGTTCCATAACATTTCCATCTGTGGGTACAAATAAGTTTCCGAAGTTGCAAAATTTCGTCTATGGATATTCGGAACTTTACAAACACCCAAAACATGTCAAGATCTCGGATACACGCAGTATCAGCTGTTTTAAAATGTAATTACCCGCCTAATCAAATCATAATCAATAATAGGTTATATCTACAGAGATGTAATTAATGATAACTAGATCCATGATAGTTTCCCATCGGAAACTTCCTGACGAAAATTTGTTTCAAAATTCTCGTTGATGTTTCCGGAAAACTCTGAGATTTTTTTATATATATTGAGCATATTCTGCAACTTGTACAGTCGGCCTCATAACTTGCTGAACACCCAAGTTACCTTGTTGCTTTCTTTCGTTTGACAACTTCATATGCCGTGTAACATGACGTTTAATGCGACACGGTGACTCCTCTTTGAGACTGACCGTGCATTGTAACATTGATATTGTAAATAAATAAATTTATGAGCCAGGTGCGATGCGGGATGGGGAAATTAAGTTATTATTTATCTGTATTTTTTTTTTCATTTTTTTTATTTAGTTTAAGTCTTTATTATCTGTTTTTGTGTTTTTGAAATGAAATGAAAATAATTTAATCCAGACCAAGTCCATATTAGCAAGTACATTAGAATACACAAAAGAAATTAACTGATACACGAATGCATTAATTATTATTACTTACAAATTACAAATTATAAACTATGAAAATATATGGGCCGGGATTATTCAACGTCGCGGGTTTTTATTCTTAAATAAACTTATTACCACATTTAAATACATTTATTACAGAAAAAGTTAAATATAATATACCTAATTAATAAAAAAAAACTAACATAAAAATTTACCTTAAATTATTTTTTTTCTAGCCATTAATATTAGCGCACAAATTCAAATTATTTTGATTTTTTTTAAATACTTGAGCCTAAACTGTTTCCAATGTCTGTGTGTTCCCAGACATGCCGATACAATGGCAATCTTCCGATCCTGTGCTGCCAGAACATGCCAGAGGCCCCACCACCAGCGGAGCCCGCGACGTGCCCGCCGCTACAGCTGCCGGCTGGAGACAGGACTGATGTCGCGTTTAAAAGTAAGACCTTTAACATGGGAGTCGAATTCGATGCTTCAACTAGCCATAGGTCCAAGGATCTTCGCATGGTGCGACATGCTGAGTGGACTCCTTTTTGGGACCACCCTCAACATTGTACTTCTTTTTATTTTTTCCAAGTTTTAACATTTGTATTTAATGTTGTGGTTGTGTTTATCAAATAAATCATTCATTCATTCATTCATTCATTCATTTATGGTGCTCCTATCACTGTAGCAGGATGTTCTTCGTTGGTCTTCCCTGGAATTTCCCTTGGATACTGGACATAGGCGTTCCAAAAGGACAGGCATAATAATCAGCTCCTTGCTGCCCCATCCAGTGGAATCTAACTTTCAGCAGATCGTCGTCTTGCAGACGAAACGATTCTCGGTGCTTAAAAATCGAGTCTAAAACGTTGGTAACCTACGAGTTCACCTTAGGAAACAAGGCTAAGATCGAGTTTGGAATGAATTCGATCTAGCCTCTATTGCACCAATTTTATTATTGATTTGAACCCGCGACCTCTGGAACAACCTCTGTTGGTGACAATTCTCACCTGACAATAACAATTTGACGTACATTACTAGGAGGACAAGTATAGGTGGCTAAAGGACAACATCTTTACTTAACGACCGATATCGATAAGCAGGCTACCCACAGCAGCAGCAGTTAGGCGATACCTATCGCCGCCGAATTGGTCCACTTGTCTGTGGTAGTGCCATAGTTTATGGTTCAATAAATTATTATTATTATAGTTTTTGTTTGAAAATATGCTGCTGTTGAAGTCAGCTCTGTGAAATTCGGCTGTGATGTGGCTACGGAATTCAGCCTGTATCTGACGAGCCTAAGGCACCCCAGAATATTAAACGTATGTCCATGATTCCAGAATGCCTCGAGTACCAGCGATACGTGAACACCTGCGTATCCAGCGACGCCAACCCAGAGGTTTACCAAAGAGAGGATTCGTGCGGCATAACCTCGTTTGGCGACCGCATCGTCGGAGGCTCGCCGGCGGGGCGTGCAGAGTTCCCGCACATGGTGAGACATACATATATACCACCAACACTATAGTAACCTCAAGTGCGGAGATAGTTCTCACATATGGTGAGACCATAAGATCTTGAGTTATGGTCGATGAAGGCAAATGGCCATCTTCTGCACATGCCTGAAATGTAAACAGACGAAAGCACCAAAATATAAAACTACTGATTGCCGTGGCCAATACCATACGAAGGACATGTGGCGTCCGGCAAAAGTAACGCGATACGAGTATCCATATCTCAATATCTTCCGAGGCTTTGGGCTTTTGCGGTCTACGAACAACCATCTGAACGTCTGAATTTCTTATCTACACATACCTATTGTGTTGCAGGCGCTGTTGGGCTGCCGTAACACCGTGAACACCAACGTTAAGCCCGTGGTGTGGGTCGCTGGTGGATCTTTGATCAGTGACCGGTTCATCCTGACTGCCGGGCACGTTCTGTCGCATCGGGACTAGTAAGTGATACATACATATTAGGGGACAATCTTACACAAATCGAACTATTAGCCCCTTGTGTTTGCCAGAGGTGGGCTCATGAAGGTTGGTGGTTGCCGCACGTCGGCAGCAACTGGAGAGGCAGGCACAGGTGGAGATGGGGGGATAACGTGATGGACGCGTTCGTATGTGATTGATCAGAGATTTCACTGGATAAGAGGCACTGTTTCCCCTGTCCGGCTGTCTGCCTGAACTTTGCGAGCTTAAAACGTTGAACCAGTTAAGATGAAGTTTGGTTTGAAGATGACAGTTTGAGACCCTCGGAAGGACTTAGGATTATTTTTGAAGCTAGTAAAAGATATATTCTCAACTTTCAGTGGCCTCCTCCGCTACGCGTTACTCGGAGCGACCAACAAGTCTGAAGCACGGGACGGTCTCTTGTTCAACATCATCAGGTTTATACCACACAAACTCTACGTGAAGAACGAAAAACGGAACGACATTGCACTGCTCGAACTTGATAGGAAGTAAGAATTCTATTATAACTACGCTATTGAATTTTGAAATAGAGGAATGTCTTTAACACCAAATTTAAGCCATAAGGAGACGCTACACGGGCCGATATCGGCCGGACTGCATGCCAGCCGACGCTTGATTCAGCCCGTGTGAATACGTGTTGGAAGCACGGCGGCCGGCCAAATCAGGGTCACTCCATACTAGATTTTCTGTAACCTTGCTTGGCCGTCTGACAAATTTGTAGTTGTAGCGCCTCCTATATAGAGCTCACAGAGTGGAGTTCATTTTTACAGAGTGGAGTTCTCAGAATTCATCCGCCCCGCGTGTCTCCCGTCTCCAGCCATACCGATAACTGCGAATCGGATCCTAGCCGGCTGGGGCAAGACCGGCGAGCAGGAGAGCGAATCGAATATACTACTTAAGGTATTACAGCCATATCCAGATATTTTTTTATTATGTCAATCAAACAAAAAAAAATCATTCAGCCCTGGGCGGCGAAAACCCACGCTACGTCACTGGTTTGGTGAGTAGGTATGCATACCGAGTGGTGCCATATGCTAGCTTGACCTTCGGGACATCACAGTAAAGCCTCCAAATCGAGGTCTGCGAGAACTCTGGGGTGGTCGGTGTTATGTTCCACGCGATGAGTAAAGTCGCCAGCGGCCCTAAGATTATCACATATCGGTGTGGATACTTATCCGCGTCACTCTCACACTCACATACTTGTCAGAACGTGACGGTTGTCTTATCGACAGCGATAAGTGATAAAATGTCAACCATGCTACGCCCCCAGAGCCACCCAAACTCGAGGGGTATACAAGTAGCCATTGAGGAGTTCCACTATCCACCTCCTGACTCCATCATCAGACCATCGTCACCAAGTATAATGTATAGAACTCATCAAAACAAACCAAATGAGCCCACACTCGAGGGTATACAAGTAGCCGTTGAGGAGTTCCACTATCCACCTCCTGACTCCATCATCAGACCATCGTTACCAAGTATAATGTATAGAACTCATCAAAACAAACCCAATGAGCCCACACTCGAGGGTATACAAGTAGCCGTTGAGGAATTCCACTATCCACCTCCTGACCCCATCATCAGACCATCGTCACCAAGTATAGAACTCGTCAAAACAAATCAAATGAACCCTAATTCGAAATGTATACTACAAGATGCCATTGAAGAGTTCCACTATCCACCTCCTGACTCCATCATCAGACCACCGATCGTCACCAAGTTTAATATATAGAACTCTTCAAATCAAACCAAATGAACTCAGACTCGTGGGGTATTCAAGTAGCTATTGAGGAGTTCCATTACCCACCTCCTGACTCCATCATCAGACCATCGTCACCAAGTTTAATGTATAGAACTCATCACAACAAACCAAATGAGCCCACACTCGAGGGTATACAAGTAGCCGTTGAGGAGTTCCACTATCCAGTATCCACCTCCTGACTCCATCATCAGACCATCGTCACCAAGTATTATGTTCTATATATCAACCGAGTGCCTCTATACCGATTCTTATTCTTATTCTGGTAGTGGCTTTCGGGCTGTCAAAGCCCTTATATCACTGCGAGCATCGCTGATCTATTGTGATCGCCACTTACTACAATTCTTGGTCAAGTCCTGCAAACTCGAAGAATTGCAGGATTTTGTTGAACTCAAGAAATTTGATCTCCTCCGGGCACATGATGTGTTTGCCCAGGAAGGAGTTACGACTGCGCATGAGGCAAGGGCAATCGGTTAGGATGTGTGTAGGCGTCTCCTCTGCTTCAAAGCAGAATCTGCATTGCCTTGTGTCACACAGTCCTATCGTTTGCATGTGCTTATTTAGGCGGCAGTGCCCAGTAAGCACCCTGACCAGCATGCGTAGACGGTTCCTACTTAGCGCCAAGGCGTCAGAAGACGCCTTTTTGCTAAAGGCTCTGATAAGTGCCTTGGAATGTTTCAGTCCTGGGTTAGCTCTCCAGGCTTGAATGGTCTTGTAGAAACAATAGGCTTTTAGAGTGAGCTTGGTTAGACTTTTAGGGATACCACAGAACGGCTCTGGTCTGCAGTGTGTTCCCTTCGCCCCCGCTCGTGCAAGCTCATCAGCCTTTTCATTTCCCTCGATGCCTGCATGCCCTGGGACCCAACGTAAAATTACCTTGTTTTTGGTACCCAGGTCATTCAATAGTTCCCGGCAGTTCTCGACCAGCCTCGACGTTGTGACGTTAGAGGTAAGAGCCAAGAGAGCCGCCTGGCTATCCGAGTGGATATAAATAGTATGATTAAGGAAGGCGCTTTGCAGATTCGTTGTCGCACATTCTAGAATGGCGTATACCTCTGCCTGGAATATAGAAGTGTGCTTACCCAGGTTCAGACTGATCGCTGCCCTGGGTGCCTCTCCATATATTCCGCATCCTACCCCCGATCCGGATTTGGAGCCATCAGTGTACCACTTCAGGCTACCTGGTTTCCAATCTATGAGGCTGTTCAACCAGTCCTCTCTCCTTAGGAGTTCCACAGAGTAGTTTATCTGCGTGCAAAGTTTTGGGGGCATTGTGTCAAGTGGTATCCCTAAAACAGGGATATCGTATACTGAGTCCTTGAGTGTTCTCAAGGCTGTGGATAGCCAGTCGCCTTTCCTTACGGACGCTACTCTGAGCATGCTGGACTTCGCCTCCTTTTCCAAGTGGAGGTCCAGGGGCGGCAGGTTCAGCACGGCTTCCAGAGCAGCTGTTGGAGAGGTTGACATGGCTCCAGTAACGATAATGCAAGCAGTCCGTTGCAGACTCTCTCTATACCGATACCAAATGCGCTGTGTTTACTCCCAAGGGCCCCGAGTATCCGAATACGAACCGAACTACATTCGTATTCATGGAATATTATTTAAAACTAGCTGTTGCTCGCGACTTCGTCCGCGTAGAACTTGTTATCGTCTTAGAAAATGATTGCTCTCTATAAAAAAAAGCATTTTCCACACAAAACTGGCTCCCCTTGTTAACCCCCTCAGGGGTGGAGTTTTTTAAAGTTTCAAGTCTAGCTCAAAAAAAGTGTTGCCCATGCAAAGTTTGCTCCCCTTTTTGACCCCCTTAGGGGTGGAATTTTCTAAAACGCTTTGTTCTTTTTTTTATTTTAACAAGTAATCTTTCTACAAAGTTACAAGTCTCTTCCTCAAAAATATAAAATTAGGGGTGTGTTTTTCCAAAATGCTGAAAGTTCTTTTTTTGTATTCTTTTAAGTAATCTTTCTACAAAGTTTAAAGTCTCTAGCTCAGAAAAAGTGTTCCCCATACAAACCTTGCACCCCTTTTTAACCCCCTTAGGGAATGATTTTAAAATGCTACATGCAGTTTTTTCATATTCTAATAAGTTATCTTTCTACAAAGTTTTAAGTCACTATCTAAAATAAGTCGTTTCGCCCATACAAACTTTGTACCCCTATTTTACCCCCTTAGGGGTGGAATTTTCCAAAACGCTGAAAGTACTTTATTTGTATTCGAATGACTAATCTTTCTACAAAGTTTTAAGTCTCTATTTAAAAAAAATTGTTTCCCCTATATAAACTTTGCACCCCTATTTTAAACCCCCAGGGGCGGAATTTCCTAAAACGCTGAAAGTACTTTATTTGTATTTTAATAATTAATCTTTCTACAAAGTTTTAAGTCTCTAGCTCAAAAAAAAGGTTACCTCATACAAACTTCGCACCCCTATTTTACCCCTTTATACCCATAAATTTTCAAAAATCCCTTCTTATCCCTAGCCCACGTTATAAAAGCAACCTACTGTGCAAAAATCAACTTTCTAACATTAGTAGTTTCGGCTGCGCGTTGATGAGTGAGTGAGTGAATGAGTGAGTAAGTGAGTCAATCAGGACATAGGCATTTATATGTATAGATAGATGACGAAAATCTCAATCACATATCTCAAAAAATTATGAAGCTACAACCGTTTTAATGTCGCTTGTTAGAGTGAGAAAACGATCGGGGACTGTGACGTCCTCGAGCGTCATAGTAAAAAACAATCGTTTCATATGAAGGTGCGTTTTGCGGAAAAGGGACAGGACATACCCCTCTTAACACTTTGGACACTTATACCTTGGTGCTTACCTATATAACCTCTTGCGTTGTTTTTTTCTCCATTTGACTACATTTTAAATCCTTTTTCGAGAAAATACAACATCAGGATTTTTG